>CM064508.1:24325366-24865843 GCA_032716605.1 Paralithodes platypus | reverse complement strand
CCAGCTAGCTAAGGCACCTTCGGTTTTTGGTATTAACGGACACCCACATCTGTCTCATACACAGAGGGTTATTACAAACACTGGTGATATGGCAAGCCCCTAGCCACAGCCGCCGGACGACGATCACAGAGAGAGGGCGCCCAGCTCCCCCTTTTTGCCCACCCCGGGAGGGAGACCCCCACCCCCGCGGAGGTATACCTGGCCCCTGTTTTGACTTTCGAGTCATTGCCAGGTAGCACAGGAATTCTTCCTATCAATGAACTAACCATGAATGACTAACACCTTTACTAACCTCTATTAACTCACAATAAACCATTTACCTTTCTTGCATGCTCTGATCACTAAATTAGCACCTCAGCTATACCATAGAATGAAGATTGAACGATCTAGAGAGACGCTCCTATCACAGCTGTCCCCATCCTCCTCGCAAAGTGGATCCAGTCTCTCTCCCCTAAATACGTCCAGTATAGCCAAAATAGTACCTCTTACTAAGGCTCAGTTATATGAAAATATAAAGGCTTCCTATCGCCCTGTGCCACAACAGTAAATTAAGACACCCGCGCTTCTCGACTCTTGTCCGACAGTAAATACCATCTTACCTAGTCCCCATATCTATTGAGAGCTCAATTAAGTCCATAAGACTCGAGATCCCTACTGTCTACAGGGTCCAGAACCGAGCCTATAAATCTAACTCCTGCCCCCTGTCAAATCAGTTGAAAACTAGACACCAACCAGGGGTCACTACCCTGCAGTTAACTTCTAGCTCTGCCCTTGTGTTGTTCCGGAGTGAGATCCCAGAGCCGGCAGACTCCGTGGCAGATTTGGATAGAAGGACCTGCCCACGTATTGAAGAACTTCACACATATGGCCCTGGACGGCCGCGGAACCAGTCGTTAGCCCCCAACATCATGGACGCAAGATAACCAGGACCAGACCCATCAGATACTACCCAAGATTCCCTTTAGCAGTACTAGATATTACTGTGCTGTTTAGAGATTCACTAATTAATATTTCTACGAAGTGGCTAAGACCTTGCCCAGTGTAATTCATACTTAACCATTCCATTTGGGACGTACTAAGCGATCAGTGCTCTTTAATTAACAGGCGACCTTGACTCTCGTAATTACCTTATTCAGATATTAAAACTCTAGTGATATCTAACGTTCGCCCACTGATTTGCGTTCTATGTATTTCTGAAACAAGGATATAAAACTTAGATCAGTACCCCCTGAGGTTACTAGAATTCCCGTGCTCTAAAATACGCGTGTCTAATCTAGTCTGTGAACTACTACTTGTGCACCAGAGCTACCAGTAATAAATCTAACAGTGAATATGAATCTATAAGTAACATTGATGGTCTTCGGTATATAAACCTGTGGAATCGAAGCCAGTGATCAGAAGATTAATACCTGAACGTTGGAAGTGGGAGACTAGGCTCCATCCAGATCCACTTATGCTAGTGTTGTTCAATTCTATTGTATTGTCTTACACAAGTATTCTGCAGTGGTATATCAATAAACGTGATCATGTAACTTGCTACCATGTGTTTCTTTGTGTTCTCTATTCCTCATATCTTGTATTGTGCATGCAGCCTTATCCCGTTGAGCCCCGGCTAGTTATAATATTTTGTTCACCCCAGTCCCAAGCCATTTTCACTTATTTTTTTTGTTTGCTAAAATGGAAGACAAGGATGAGAAATGAAAAAAAAAAAAAAAAAATCACCTCTGACATTTATTTTTGGGGGGGGGGGGGGCCGGTGGGGGGTTGGGGGGGGCGAGCTTCAAAAAAATGTGTTGAGCCAAAATGGAAGAGAATGGTGAGAAATGAACACACAAATAAAAAAAAACTCATTTCGGTCATTTGGGGGGCTGGGGGGGTTTCAATAGTTCGTCTCCCCCGCATGACCACCCGCCCGGGAGCACTAGGGTAAAAACTGAGTATGGCATTGTACGGCATACATAAGGAGTATCTCACATAAATCTCAGGCCTCTAGCTCCCATACGACCGGAGTAATGAAGGTTCAAAGTGGCGGTAAACTAGGGGTGTAAACTATCCCCACTAAGCCCACCACCACCAGCCGCGCGGCTGTCTCGGCCCGCTCACACCTACTGGCCCGGCTCCCCCACACACTACGGTACCTCCCCCTCCTATTCTCCCGCCATTTCCTACCTTACGAGCCACGTAAATGTTTTTTATATGTCGGACGCACGTGATGCGTCGCTGGGAGTTGGTGATCAAAGACTGCCGACGCAACACGTGCGACGCTGGGTCTCAACGGGTTATATACCCAGTCAATTTAGAACTCACATTACCCAAGTTAAACCTGTAGAAAAACAGGGCATAACATTGGCGGCAGCGGTGGTTCTTGATTCGGATAAAAGGTTGCATTACACTGCAGGTTTGGAACAGTAGAAGCATGGCAACATCGCGAAATCTTCAGCCATTCGCACACATTCCCAAGTATGATATAAACACGTATGATATCACCAGTTACTTAGACATAATAAAGCCAGTGTACGATGAGGTACTTCATAAAGACCACGAAAAAATCGCCTGGGCATTATTGCATATGTTACAGTTGGGAGAAGCCGTTTCCCAACTTGTTGATAAGCCTACCTTTAAAGAATTTCTTCACCAAATGGTGACACAGAATACGCCAGAGAGTACTTGGAACCAATTTCGATCCTTCGTGATCCGGACCTTAGATCCACTTTTGGGTTCCCCCGTCGCCCCCAAAATAATAAAAGTCGACGAGATCAAGTATGAAGGGGATATAAATGTGACCCTCATACAACTCTACAGATACGTGAGGACCACGTATAGCTATGAAGATTACGAGCAACAAAATGAACTCTTATTCACCGCTTTGTTAAACATCCTCCCACCCCACATCACCGCCCATCTCGACCCGTATGGCTTATTCGAAGAACATATGCTCTCCATCAGAGAAGAATGCCTACGCAGTTCGATGAATCCCCTATCCAACCCTTCAGCCCCTAGCCAAGACTCCGTGCACCCTTCCAAAATGACTTCCGGTGAAAGTCCAACCCCAGTGCACTCTTCCTTGCCTCTATCCTCTCTGACCATCCCTAACTCTTCTCCCACCAACCCTCCGCAGCCCCCCCAACAAGCCCCGTATTCTAGCTATGCCTACCTATGTAGGCCTACCACAACATATTTTCCCCATGACCCCAGAAATGTTCAGCTATCCCCCCACCAACAAAATTTCCCTTGTGGCAGTTTTTCGTCGGTAGCTTGTGACAGTTTTCAGTCAGTAGCCCCCTTCCACCCCCACACAATTCACACCCCTAGAAAACTTCGAAACCCCACACTTGACTCGCCCTCTCATGCCAAACAAACTCACCAGTCCCAGATAACCTCTAACCAGACCGAGACTGCCACCAAGAAAATTCCCCAAACTCGTCCTGTTAACAACCCCAAATCCGTACATCACTCCTCCCTCAATAACCCATGTCCTATGCCTAACTCTGCCCCCACTAATCCTCCCCAGCCCCACATAACCTTTAACCAGACCGAGACTAACTCCAAGCAAATTCCCCAAATTCGTCCTGTTAACAACCCCAAATCAATACATCAGTCCTCTACCATTAACCCCTGTTCTACACCTAACTCTTCCCCCACCAACCCGCCGCAGTCCCCCCAACAAATCCCGTTTCCTAACTCGCTCACCTCTCACCACCCTGACCCTCCCACACGCGCCGTTAATCCTCCCCTCACGCGTGACGACCTAGGGACCCAACCATGTTCCCCCCCTTCCCCCAGAAATGCTCAGCTATTTCCCCACCAACAAAATTTCCCGTGTGACAGTTTTCCGTCAGTAGCTCCCTTCCACCCCCCCACAATTCACACACCTAATAAACTTCAAAACCCCACACTTGACTCACCCCCTCATGACAGAAACCCACCAATCCCATATAACCTCTAAACAAACCGTCACTGCCACCGACACACCCCACCACTCTGATCCTCCCACACGCGCCGTTAATCCCCCCCTCACGCGTGACTCTCACCAAAGTGATTTCCCCCCCCTCATGCGTACCGAACACCTGCTCACCAGTCGGTCCCCCACCATCATGAGCCCAGCTAAACTTTCAACCTCCACCAATTCCCACCAACAAAATCTCCCTTGTGACAGTTTTCCGTCAGTAGCTCCCTTCCACCCCCCCACAATTCACACCCCTAATAAACTTCAAAACCCCACACTTGACTCACCCCCTCATGACAGAAACCCACCAACCCCAGATAACCTCTAAGCAAACCGTCACTGCCACCGACACACCCCATCACTCTGATCCTCCCACACGCACCGTTAATCCCCCCCTCACGCGTGACCCCCACCAAAGTGATTTCCCCCCCCTCATGTGTACCGAACACCTGCTCACCAGTCGGTCCCCCACCATCATGAGCCCAGCTAAACTTTCAACCTCCCCCTCTTCACCGTTACCCCACCCGCCCCAAATTCCCCCCCCCCAAAGATCCCGCTCGACGAAATACCACTCCCATCCCAATCCAACCACAAAACTTTTTCCACCTTGGCTAAACCCCAAAATACTCTCTCTCTCGCCCCAAACAACATAATCAACCTCTCAACTTCAACCACTCCTCGAAATCCCATCCATGTCTCTCCCGGAAATAAAATCAGTCTAAATTCAACCCCTCTCAAACCACAACCCTGCCTGCCCAGACCCCCCCCACCATCTCCCTATCAAATCCCCACACACCAAACCTCCAAACCACCCGATCATAGTAAACTCTCAACCTTCAGCCTTACTCACCCTTCCCCAAACCCCACTCACGACCACAACTCTCTACACAATTCAACCCCTCCCCAGCACCAACCTCTTCCGCAACAACAACCCCGACTCGACCTGCCCGTTTCATCTTTAAAACCCCCCTATCACTACCCCCGACCGAAACCACTTAGACCCCCCCTCCAAAACTGGCCCCGGGCCAACTCGCCCCCAGACCCACATTCCTAACGACAAGAACTAACGGTATATCCACCCCGCCCTTCCAAAGTGAAAGTGAACCACCACCCCCTATTACCAGACCGTCACCCAGACTAACGGCGACCCTAAATACCCCCCCCCCCCCTGATGATGATGAGGATATTATTGTACTAAATTGTTTCGAATGTTTTCAATTCCTAAGCGATTGGGCATGATTCTATAAATTTACATGTTTTCCATATACTGTATATATTATTTTTTTTCCTTAGTCATACTACTTTTCTTGTTACCTACACTTTTCTGACTATCTTTTAAATTTGCTTTATACATTGTTAAACACTTTACCTCTTCTTAATTTCCTGTGTTCTTAATTATCTGTCCTTTCTTAAATTTACATGTTTTCCATATTCTGTATATAGTATTTTTTTTTCCCTTAGTCATAATACTTTTCTTGTTAATCTACACTTTTCTGACTATCTTTTAAATTAGCTTTATACATTGTTAAACACTTTACCTCTTCTTAATTTCCTGTGTTCTTAATTATCTGCCCTTTCTTAAATTTACATGTTTTCCATATACTGTATATATTATTTTTTTCCCTTAGTCATACTATTTTCTTGTTAACCTACACTTTTCTGACTATGCTTCTTTTTACTTCACCCTTGAGGCTCGAGGACGAGCCTATAATGAAGGAGAGGGAAGCAAAATGCCCCAGAACGAGAAGCCCACCACAGAAGCCATGAACGAACACCACACAGAAACACCAAAGGAAAGGTCCACAGAACGAAAGGACCAGCTGACCGAGCCAGCCATTTCAGACAGGCCCAAGCCCGCAGGGCTAAACAGCTCCAGGACGCACCAACTTACCTTTTCTAAACTGACCATTTTCCACACCTCACGTACACTAACCCTCTCGTGTCCTACACTCCTAACTACAAAGATGATGAACAGGAATATACATTCATATTAAAAACACCCATGCCCTGTCCCGACGTTGAGCCAATGCCAACACATCAGACAGCCATAATTATATCTATGTATGTTCTTACATCCGAGAAGTAGATGTTTATATATCTTAGAGTTAAAACACCCACGCTGTCCCTAGACCTCGTATATCATTTTCCATGACGAGTATAGATATGTAACCCGTGCCCAGTCGCCCCTTGCATTGTTCCTCTAGTAACTAAGTCTATAATATTAACTGCCACCAGCATTGATACGACATAGCGGCGCTGTCCTTGCTACAAAGATGATGAACAGGAATATACATTCATATTAAAAACATGCCCTGTCCCGACGTTGAGCCAATGCCAACACATCAGACAGCCATAATTATATCTATGTATGTTCTTACATCCGAGAAGTAGATGTTATATATCTTAGAAGTTAAAACACCCACGCTGTCCCTAGACCTCGTATATCATTTTCTATGACGAGTATAGATATATGTAACCCGTGCCCAGTCGCCCCTTGCATTGTTCCTCTAGTAACTAAGTCTATAATATTAACTGCCACCAGCATTGATACGACATAGCGACACTGTCCTTGCTACAAAGATGATGAACAGGAATATACATTCATATTAAAAACATGCCCTGTCCCGACGTTGAGCCAATGCCAACACATCAGACAGCCATAATTATATCTATGTATGTTCTTACATCCGAGAAGTAGATGTTATATATCTTAGAAGTTCAAACACCCACGCTTGTCCCTAGACCTCGTATATCATTTTCCATGACGAGTATAGATATATGTAACCCGTGCTCAGTCGCCCCTTGCATTGTTCCTCTAGTAACTAAGTATTAATATTAACATTCCCTAACATCTTGTCTTGCCAGACTAAGCTTCTGAAGACCCATCGCCCCATAAATCTATGTATGCAATCCTTAGGTTAAGTATTTCTATCCGCCATTGTGTTCACCTTTTTCCATTTACTTTCCACAATTGTCATACGTCTTCCCCTTGCCTCCTTCGTATCCACAGCCCACACTACACCAATTTACTTCGTGTCTTACACCTCTTACCCCAACCTGAGATTGTATAAGATAACCTGGTTACCAGTATCTGTCATAAGTACCCCGAAAACAATAACTAAGTACCCCTACGAACTGCCGCTGTGGTTGGTATTTTATATTTAATAGAAAACGCAGTTCCCAGGGCCAACTAATAGTATCCATAACCCTCTGACTGATCACATAACTCTGTCTTTTCCAGATTCATATACCACCCCATAGTTGCATTCCCCGGTAGCATTTGGCTAACGTATTCTACTGCCTTTTCAAACTTCCATATCAATTGTAGCCTAATGCCACCCCCACGCCCAGGGACCTTAGGGGCAAAATTTCCCTGTAGCCCTTGAACTCTCCCCCCCCTCTCATTAAGACACCCGCGCTTCTCGACTCTTGTCCGACCTAGCCTCTCTCTCATACCTCTTGAAGATCCTTGAATTGTCCGTTGCTAACGCTCTCCAACCTTTTATATATATACTCCTATCCAGCCTACCTTCACTTAGTAGGCCAGAACAACATTAGAACTTTACTAGCCCCTTGCATGCCATCTATTCTCTTACAACACATTCACAACCCTGCACCCAATGGTCGTCGGTGCGAGGCTAGCCGCCCCGCCAGTAACTAACTTCTATTGCCATACTTCCAGATAAATGTGGCAGAGTTAGCAACCCAGTCTCCACCACATCCAGCAAACCCTACAATTAACAACCAGCCGAGTAAAACCAGCTAGCTAAGGCACCTTCGGTTTTGGTATTATTTAAAGACACCCACATCTGTCTCATACACAGAGGGTTATTACAAACACTGGTGATATGGCAAGCCCCTAGCCACAGCCGCCGGACGACGATCACAGAGAGAGGGCGCCCAGCTCCCCCTTTTTTTGCCCACCCGAGGAGGGAGACCCCCACCCCCGCGGAGGTATACCTGGCCCCTGTTTTGACTTTCGAGTCATTGCCAGGTAGCACAGGAATTCTTCCTATCAATGAACTAACCATGAATGACTAACACCTTTACTAACCTCTATTAACTCACAATAAACCATTTACCTTTCTTGCATGCTCTGATCACTAAATTAGCACCTCAGCTATACCATAGAATGAAGATTGAACGATCTAGAGAGACGCTCCTATCACAGCTGTCCCCATCCTCCTTGCAAAGTGGATCCAGTCTCTCTCCCCTAAATACGTCCAGTATAGCCAAAATAGTACCTCTTACTAAGGCTCAGTTATATGAAAATATAAAGGCTTCCTATCGCCCTGTGCCACAACAGTAAATACCATCTTACCTAGTCCCCATATCTATTGAGAGCTCAATTAAGTCCATAAGACTCGAGATCCCTACTGTCTACAGGGTCCAGAACCGAGCCTATAAATCTAACTCCTGCCCCCTGTCAAATCAGTTGAAAACTAGACACCAACCAGGGGTCACTACCCTGCAGTTAACTTCTAGCTCTGCCCTTGTGTTGTTCCGGAGTGAGATCCCAGAGCCGGCAGACTCCGTGGCAGATTTGGATAGAAGGACCTGCCCACGTATTGAAGAACTTCACACATATGGCCCCCCTGGACGGCCGCGGAACCAGTCGTTAGCCCCCAACATCATGGACGCAAGATAACCAGGACCAGACCCATCAGATACTACCCAAGATTCCCTTTAGCAGTACTACATATTACTGTGCTGTTTAGAGATTCACTAATTAATATTTCTACGAAGTGGCTAAGACCTTGCCCAGTGTAATTCATACTTAACCATTCCATTTGGGACGTACTAAGCGATCAGTGCTCTTTAATTAACAGGCGACCTTGACTCTCGTAATTACCTTATTCAGATATTAAAACTCTAGTGATATCTAACGTTCGCCCACTGATTTGCGTTCTATGTATTTCTGAAACAAGGATATAAAACTTAGATCAGTACCCCTGAGGTTACTAGAATTCCCGTGCTCTAAAATACGCGTGTCTAATCTAGTCTGTGAACTACTACTTGTGCACCAGAGCTACCATAATAAATCTAACAGTGATATGAATCTATAAGTAACATTGATGGTCTTCGGTATATAAACCTGTGGAATCGAAGCCAGTGATCAGAAGATTAATACCTGAACGTTGGAAGTGGGAGACTAGGCTCCATCCAGATCCACTTATGCTAGTGTTGTTCAATTCTATTGTATTGTCTTACACAAGTATTCTGCAGTGGTATATCAATAAACGTGATCATGTAACTTGCTACCATGTGTTTCTTTGTGTTCTCTATTCCTCATATCTTGTATTGTGCATGCAGCCTATCCGTTGAGCCCCGGCTAGTTATAATATTTTGTTCACCCCAGTCCCAAGCCATTTTCACTTATTTTTTTTTTGTTTGCTAAAATGGAAGACAAGGATGAGAAATGAAAAAAAAAAAAAAAAAAATCACCTCTGACATTTATTTTTTTTGGGGGGGGGGGGGGGGGGCCGGTGGGGGGTTGGGGGGGGCGAGCTTCAAAAAAATGTGTGTGAGCCAAAATGGAAGAGAATGGTGAAAATGAACACACAATAAAAAAAACTCATTTCGGTCATTTGGGGGGCGGGGGGGGGGGGGGTTTCAATAGTTCGTCTCCCCCGCATGACCACCCGCCCGGGAGCACTAGGGTAAAAACTGAGTATGGCATTGTACGGCATACATCCTAAGGTATCTCACATAAATCTCAAGCCTCTAGCTCCCATACGACCAGAGTAATGAAGGTTCAAAGTGGCGGTAAACTAGGGGTGTAAACTATCCCCACTAAGCCCACCACCACCAGCCGCGCGGCTGTCTCGGCCCGCTCACACCTACTGGCCCGGCTCCCCCACACACTACGGTACCTCCCCCTCCTATTCTCCCGCCATTTCCTACCTTACGAGCCACGTAAATGTTTTTTATATGTCGGACGCACGTGATGCGTCGCTGGGAGTTGGTGATCAAAGACTGCCGACGCAACACGTGCGACGCTGGGTCTCAACGGGTTTTATACCCAGTCAATTTAGAACTCACATTACCCAAGTTAAACTTGTAGAAAAACAGGGCATAACATTGGCGGCAGCGGTGGTTCTTGATTCGGATAAAAGGTTGCATTACACTGCAGGTTTGGAACAGTAGAAGCATGGCAACATCGCGAAATCTTCAGCCATTCGCACACATTCCCAAGTATGATATAAACACGTATGATATCACCAGTTACTTAGACATAATAAAGCCAGTGTACGATGTGGTACTTCATAATGACCGCGAAAAAATCGCCTGGGCAATTTTGCATATGTTACAGTTGGGAGAAGCCGTTTCCCAACTTGTTGATAAGCCTACCTTTAAAGAATTTCTTCACCAAATGGTGACACAGAATACGCCAGAGAGTACTTGGAACCAATTTCGATCCTTCGTGATCCGGACCTTAGATCCACTTTTGGGTTCCCCCGTCGCCCCCAAAATAATAAAAGTCGACGAGATCAAGTATGAAGGGGATATAAATGTGACCCTCATACAACTCAGATACGTGAGGACCACGTATAGCTATGAAGATTACGAGCAACAAAATGAACTCTTATTCACCGCTTTGTTAAACATCCTCCCACCCCCCATCTCGACCCGTATGGCTTATTCGAAGAACATATGCTCTCCATCAGAGAAGAATGCCTACGCAGTTCGATGAATCCCCTATCCAACCCTTCAGCCCCTAGCCAAGACTCCGTGCACCCTTCCAAAATGACTTCCGGTGAAAGTCCAACCCCAGTGCACTCTTCCTTGCCTCTATCCTCTCTGACCATCCCTAACTCTTCCCCCACCAACCCTCCCCCGCCCCCCCCACCAAGCCCCGTATTCTAGCTATGCCTACCTATGTAGGCCTACCACAACATATTTTCCCCATGACCCCAGAAATGTTCAGCTATCCCCCCACCAACAAAATTTCCCTTGTGACAGTTTTCCGTCGGTAGCTTGTGACAGTTTTCAGTCAGTAGCCCCCTTCCACCCCCACACAATTCACACCCCTAGAAAACTTCGAAACCCCACACTTGACTCGCCCTCTCATGCCAAACAAACTCACCAGTCCCAGATAACCTCTAACCAGACCGAGACTGCCACCAAGAAAATTCCCCAAACTCGTCCTGTTAACAACCCCCAATCCGTACATCACTCCTCCCTCAATAACCCATGTCCTATGCCTAACTCTGCCCCCACTAATCCTCCCCAGCCCCACATAACCTTTAACCAGACCGAGACTAACTCCAAGCAAATTCCCCAAATTCGTCCTGTTAACAACCCCAAATCAATACATCAGTCCTCTACCAATAACCCCTGTTCTACACCTAACTCTTCCCCCACCAACCCCCCGCCGTCCCCCCCAACAAATCCCGCTTCCTAACTCGCTCACCTCTCACCACCCTGACCCTCCCACACGCGCCGTTAATCCTCCCCTCACGCGTGACGACCTAGGGACCCAACCATGTTCCCCCCCTTCCCCCAGAAATGCTCAGCTATTTCCCCACCAACAAAATTTCCCGTGTGACAGTTTTCCGTCAGTAGCTCCCTTCCACCCCCACAATTCACACACCTAATGAACTTCAAAACCCCACACTTGACTCACCCCCTCATGACAGACAAACCCACCAATCCCATATAACCTCTAAACAAACCGTCACTGCCACCGACACACCCCACCACTCTGATCCTCCCACACGCGCCGTTAATCCCCCCCTCACGCGTGACTCCCACCAAAGTGATTTCCCCCCCTCATGCGTACCGAACACCTGCTCACCAGTCGGTCCCCCACCATCATGAGCCCAGCTAAACTTTCAACCTCCACCAATTCCCACCAACAAAATCTCCCTTGTGACAGTTTTCCGTCAGTAGCTCCCTTCCACCCCCCCCACAATTCACACCCCTAATAAACTTCAAAACCCCACACTTGACTCACCCCCTCATGACAGACAAACCCACCAACCCCAGATAACCTCTAAGCAAACCGTCACTGCCACCGACACACCCCATCACTCTGATCCTCCCACACGCACCGTTAATCCCCCCCTCACGCGTGACCCCCACCAAAGTGATTTCCCCCGCCCTCATGTGTACCGAACACCTGCTCACCAGTCGGTCCCCCACCATCATGAGCCCAGCTAAACTTTCAACCTCCCCCTCTTCAACCGTTACCCCACCCGCCCCAAATTCCCCCCCCCAAAGATCCCGCTCGACGAAATACCACTCCCATCCCAATCCAACCACAAAACTTTTTCCACCTTGGCTAAACCCCAAAATACTCTCTCTCTCGCCCCAAACAACATAATCAACCTCTCAACTTCAACCACTCCTCGAAATCCCATCCATGTCTCTCCCGGAAATAAAATCAGTCTAAATTCAACCCCTCTCAAACCACAACCCTGCCTGCCCAGACCCCCCCCACCATCTCCCTATCAAATCCCCACACACCAAACCTCCAAACCACCCGATCATAGTAAACTCTCAACCTTCAGCCTTACTCACCCTTCCCCAAACCCCACTCACGACCACAACTCTCTACACAATTCAACCCCTCCCCAGCACCAACCTCTTCCGCAACAACAACCCCGACTCGACCTGCCCGTTTCATCTTTAAAACCCCCCTATCACTACCCCCGACCGAAACCACTTAGACCCCCCCTCCAAAACTGGCCCCGGGCCAACTCGCCCCCAGACCCACATTCCTAACGACAAGAACTAACGGTATATCCACCCCGCCCTTCCAAAGTGAAAGTGAACCACCACCCACCTATTACCAGACCGTCACCCAGACTAACGGCGACCCTAAATACCCCCCCCCCTGCTCATGATGAGGATATTATTGTACTAAATTGTTTCGAATTTTTTCAATTCCTAAGCGATTGGGCATGATTCTATAAATTTACATGTTTTCCATATACTGTATATATTATTTTTTTTCCTTAGTCATACTACTTTTCTTGTTACCTACACTTTTCTGACTATCTTTTAAATTTGCTTTATACATTGTTAAACACTTTACCTCTTCTTAATTTCCTGTGTTCTTAATTATCTGTCCTTTCTTAAATTTACATGTTTTCCATATTCTGTATATAGTATTTTTTTTTCCCTTAGTCATAATACTTTTCTTGTTAATCTACACTTTTCTGACTATCTTTTAAATTAGCTTTATACATTGTTAAACACTTTACCTCTTCTTAATTTCCTGTGTTCTTAACCCTCCAGCCCCGGGGGCTATAGCTTGCGACTGTGCTCCGGTACCGGGTGTTTTGACGATCTTTGGCCTATGTTAACTACTCTGTAAGTCAATGAATATGTCATGTAATGTTGTAAATAAAAAAGAATAATGTTCCACAAACCTTCCTCTGTCGAATGGCGTTGAGTAGAGGTCTCTAGCCCCTCTGGTTGCATAATGGTGAGCGCGGGAAGACGAGTGCTTTTCGGCGGCAAATTCTTCCCGCGTTCGGACGCGTCGCCTCGGCCATGGCTACGACGCACCTAGCCGCTCGCCGCGCCAAAGTATTTATCTCCCTTAGACGATTTTAGTGTTGATATTGAGAATGTGATGTTTATTTGATATTTTCTAGTTATTTTGAGGCCAATTATATAAAATATGTTTATTAGGGTATCACTGTCACTGATATTGCTAATTTTCACTCGATACCCTACATTTTATTAGTAATTGAGGTAGCTTATTGTTGTATTAGGCACTGATTATTCGTTATCACAGGTGTTTATTATACTTTGGCCATCAAATATTAGGTCTTGTGTCCTTTTCACTTTGACAAATATGCTTTAGAGAGTGTCACTGTCACTGATAATGCTCATTTTCACTCGATACCGTACATTTTATTAGTAATTGAGGTAGTATTAGGCACTGATTATTCGTTATCACAGGTGTTTATTATACTTTGGCCATCAAATTTAGGTCTTGTGTCACTTTCACTTTGACTAATATGCTTTAGAGTGTCACTGTCACTGATAATGCTCATTTTCACTCGATACCGTACATTTTATTAGTAATTGAGGTAGGTTATTGTTGTATTAGGCACTGATTATTCGTTATCACAGGTGTTTATTATACTTTGGCCATCAATATTAGGTCTTGTGTCACTTTCACTTTGACAAATATGCTTTAGAGAGTGTCACTGTCACTGATAATGCTCATTTTCACTCGATACCGTACATTTTATTAGTAATTGAGGTAGGTTATTGTTGTATTAGGCACTGATTATTCGTTATCACAGGTGTTTATTATACTTTGGCCATCAAATATTAGGTCTTGTGTCACCCACTTTGACAAATATGCTTTAGAGAGTGTCACTGTCACTGATAATGCTCATTTTCACTCGATACCGTACATTTTATTAGTAATTGAGGTAGGTTATTGTTGTATTAGGCACTGATTATTCGTTATCACAGGTGTTTATTATACTTTGGCCATCAAATATTAGGTCTTGTGTCACTTTCACTTTGACAAATATGCTTTAGAGAGTGTCACTGTCACTGATAATGCTCATTTTCACTCGATACCGTACATTTTATTAGTAATTGAGGTAGGTTATTGTTGTATTAGGCACTGATTATTCGTTATCACAGGTGTTTATTATACTTTGGCCATCAAATATTAGGTCTTGTGTCACTTTCACTTAGTTATATGATTTGTAAACGATTTATATACAATTTATTGTGTCTTTTTTCACTGATTTCTATATTTCTATAGGTTCTAATCATATGAATGTCACTTGGTATATACATATGTGTCACTTTCACATATTATTATGGTGTAATTGTATTTGTATCAATGTTCTCATAATACATGACTTTTGTATTACAATACATTGGTTTTCTTCCACTTTTTGCCTATATATAATTATAGTGTACATATTGTCATTTTATTTGGCAATTTCAGTATGATTATTAGAACTCCAGCTTGGAGTGGTAATCAAAGAAGCAATCTACAGCACAGAGTGCCACCTTGCACTCCACACACTCCAGGGTTGACTTTTTACCTGACCTCGGCTTCACCCTGCTGTTGTAGCAGACATGGCACCGCTTCTGCTGTGTTCTTCCGGATTCATTCTGAGGCAGGGAACCAAGCCTGTGCCTAGTCAAGTATTGAGCAGACTGCAAGCGGTCAATAACGGCGGGCCCAGGATGTGCCACTGCCCTCTGTGGCATAGCATACTTCTCCAGGAGCTCCGTCAACACCTGCTTTTGGAACCTCCGCAGGCTATTGAACTTCATGGGTGTGTTCACATTCCGAAGCTTGTATATGTTGTAGGCATTCAGAACTGACATGTCCACCATATGCAGAAAGAACTTTTTGTACCATCTGCACGAGGTACGCAGGCAGTCAATGAAGCCTATCTGCATGTCGGACTTGTCCACCAGCCTCATGTTGATGTTGTAGTCCAGGACAGCATCGGGCTTGGTCACCCTGGCCTGGGTGCGGCGATCCACCTTGCCAGTCTCCACCATTTCCCCCTTGTGGATGGTGGTCAGGAGGTTGACCTTCCGCTGGTCGTGCCAGTGGATAGCCAGAATGGGCCCCGACTTCTTCTTGAACACATCACCTTTTTTGGTCTTTGGAGGGAAAGGTGGCATGCCCTTCCTTTTCCCTCGTACTGTGCCTACAGTCCCCGTCTTGCGCTCATGCAGGTACTGTGAGAGAGTGGGGGACGTGTAATAATTGTCCGTGTAGAGGACGTGATTCTTATGAAAGTAGCGGTCCATCATGGCTTGCACCACTGCTCCGCCAAAGCCAATGAGGGGGTCCACAAGCAAGTCCCCTTCCTTCCCGCTGTAGACCAGGAAGTCCAGGACATAGCCAGTTTGGCAGTCGCACAGCACAAAGAATTTTATGCCAAAGCGATGTCTTTTTGAGGGGATGTACTGCCGGAAGCTGAGTTTTCCCCGGAACAGCACAAGAGACTCGTCAATGACGACCTTGCGGAAGGGCTTGAAGTAGGAGGTGAAGCGTTCTCGCATCATCTCATACAACGTCCTAATCTTCCACAGCTTGTCTGGGAGGTGGACGTCAAGGTTGGTGACAAGATGGAGCGCTGCGAGGATATCAAGGTACCGGTCGCGAGACATATATTTCCCGAAGGCAGGGGTGGATATCAGATCATTGGTGATCCAATAGTCAGGCAACCTATGCTTCTTGACATGAGGCATTAGCATGGTGAGTGCCAGGAACACCATGAACTCATTATGAGTCACTGGGGTCCACTGCCTCATGTGGCCCTTGGTCACCTTTCCCAAAAAGTGGACCTGGAATTGGTGCTGCTTATTTGTCTCTTTGACAACATAGCCTACCACCTCCTCATCAAAGAAGGCCTCAAACAGTTCGTGTGGTGGAGCATTGGGGCCTGCAGGAAAATTGGGGGTAACGCCTGAACCCTCCAGTACCTCATCAAAAGCTGGCACATCAGGGTTGTATGCATCCTCATCAACTACGTCTTGCCACTGAAAAACGTAGAATGGGTCTTGTCTACGCTGACGAGGAGCTCCAGCTGGTGGCCCAGCACGCCCACGGCCAACTCGGGAGGCGCGCGCCCTAGGGCGGCGAGGGCGGCGGCCAGGGCGGTGGGCAGCACGACGGGCAGCACGACGCCGGGCCAAGCGGATGGGTCGAGGGTCGTCGATGTCCATATAGTCATCGTCAGAGTGGTCATCTTGCCCTGACGGTGGACCTATGTAATCATGGCCAGAGTCTTCAGAGAGGTGCCCTTCATCATCAGTGGCCCCCACATAATCTGGCGGGGAACCAGTGATGCGTGGGCGGCGTGCGGGTGGGCGAGGTGGGGAAGGAGTGGCAGGTGAGGCTGTGTCCCCCCGAGGTCCCGGGCTCCTTGGCCTGCGACGAGTGACAGAAAGCAATGTTTCACTGTCACTAGGGCCAGGTATTGGTGATGCGAGCTCAAAGACTTCTTCAGGAAGACATGTTGAAGGCGGGAGAGGTGGGGAGGACCGTGGGGAAAGTTGCGGGGACGTATGGCTGGGGCCGGCCGGGGTGGACGCCGCGGGAGCCTCGAACAAAACTCTCTTACTTTTCTTAATTTTCTTGGTATATTTCCTACCTTTCCCCTTTTCGGCAGCAGTATGTCTCCTGTCGGGGGACCTAGGAGGCAAATAGGCCGAAAGTGTGGGGTCCTCAACCCTTGGCAATGGTGGGGGTGGTGGGGAAGAATGCGGGGCATCCGGGTCATCTTGGGTGGCGTGGGTAGATAAGGGAGACAATGGCGGACGAGAAGGGTCACCACGCTGACCCTCACTCACAGCCTCATCCTCACCAAGTAGTTTTGCTTGTTCCCTAGCTGCCGCGGCCGCCTTCTCAAGTATTTTCTGCTTATACAAATGTAGCTTGAAAGGCGATTTACCAGGGGAAGGGCTTGGCGTCGTGTCACTTAAGCGAAATTTGGTGAGTGACCTTGAACTCTCCCACTCGCTCACTCTCTCAAGTTCACTGTCTTTAGGTAAACCAGCTTCCTCAACAACTGGTACATCACCTTCATCACTCTCATCACTGTCATGTTCTCTCGCAAATCCCAGGAATTGCTCTTCTTTATCACTCTCATGGCCATAATCACTCGACTTATAATTACTGGAGTCGTCACTGACTTCATCATCAACATTATGCTTGGCATCAGCTCGCTCATAAAGTCTCAATGTCGTCTCAATACCTCCGGGAGATAACACATTTAGGCGATGGCGTCGGGGTAAGGCGCGACGAACAAGCAAGGGCGTCGTAGGAAGCACGGTATCGGACACAGCGGAATCACTATTTGGCGTACTGTCCATGATGGCGTCGGGGTAGATACTGTTGCTGTGGCGGAGTTTACGCCTGGTGGCGCCACCTACCGTCCCACGATACCGAAAATGTACGCGCGGCATTCGAAAGCACGCATGCAAGCAATGGGCGTTCAAGAGCCCTTCCGGGTTGCGCGGGCCGAGGTTGTTATGGGCGTTCAAGAGCCCATCCGGGTTGGAGGGGTTAATTATCTGCCCTTTCTTAAATTTACAAGTTTTCCATATACTGTATATATTATTTTTTTCCCTTAGTCATACTATTTTCTTGTTAACCTACACTTTTCTGACTATGCTTCTTTTTACTTCACCCTTGAGGCTCGAGGACGAGCCTATAATGAAGGAGAGGGAAGCAAAATGCCCCAGAACGAGAAGCCCACCACAGAAGCCATGAACGAACACCACACAGAAACACCAAAGGAAAGGTCCACAGAACGAAAGGACCAGCTGACCGAGCCAGCCATTTCAGACAGGCCCAAGCCCGCAGGGCTAAACAGCTCCAGGACGCACCCTCTTACCTTTTCTAAACTGACCATTTTCCACACCTCACGTACACTAACCCTCTCGTGTCCTACACTCCTAACTACAAAGATGATGAACAGGAATATACATTCATATTAAAAACACCCATGCCCTGTCCCGACGTTGAGCCAATGCCAACACATCAGACAGCCATAATTATATCTATGTATGTTCTTACATCCGAGAAGTAGATGTTATATATCTTAGAAGTTAAAACACCCACGCTGTCCCTAGACCTCGTATATCATTTTCCATGACGAGTATAGATATATGTAACCCGTGCCCAGTCGCCCCTTGCATTGTTCCTCTAGTAACTAAGTCTATAATATTAACTGCCACCAGCATTGATACGACATAGCGGCGCTGTCCTTGCTACAAAGATGATGAACAGGAATATACATTCATATTAAAAACATGCCCTGTCCCGACGTTGAGCCAATGCCAACACATCAGACAGCCATAATTATATCTATGTATGTTCTTACATCCGAGAAGTAGATGTTATATATCTTAGAAGTTCAAACACCCACGCTTGTCCCTAGACCTCGTATATCATTTTCCATGACGAGTATAGATATATGTAACCCGTGCTCAGTCGCCCCTTGCATTGTTCCTCTAGTAACTAAGTCTATAATATTAACATTCCCTAACATCTTGTCTTGCCAGACTAAGCTTCTGAAGACCCATCGCCCCATAAATCTATGTATGCAATCCTTAGGTTAAGTATTTCTATCCGCCATTGTGTTCACCTTTTTCCATTTACTTTCCACAATTGTCATACGTCTTCCCCTTGCCTCCTCCGTATCCACAGCCCACACTACGCCAATTTACTTCGTGTCTTACACCTCTTACCCCAACCAGAGATTGTATAAGATAACCTGGTTACCAGTATCTGTCATAAGTACCCCGAAAACAATAACTAAGTACCCCTACGAACTGCCGCTGTGGTTGGTATTTTATATTAATAGAAAACGCAGTTCCCAGGGCCAACTAATAGTATCCATAACCCTCTGACTGATCACATAACTCTATCTTTCCAGACTCATATACCACCCCATAGTTGCATTCCCCGGTAGCATTTGGCTAACGTATTCTACTGCCTTTTCAAACTTCCATATCAATTGTAGCCTAATGCCACCCCCACGCCCAGGGACCTTAGGGGCAAAATTTCCCTGTAGCCCTTGAACTCTCCCCCCCCTCTCATTAAGACACCCGCGCTTCTCGACTCTTGTCCGACCTAGCCTCTCTCTCATACCTCTTGAAGATCCTTGAATTGTCCGTTGCTAACGCTCTCCAACCTTTATATATATACTCCTATCCAGCCTACCTTCACTTAGTAGGCCAGAACAACATTAGAACTTTACTAGCCCCTTGCATGCCATCTATTCTCTTACAACACACTCACAACCCTGCACCCAATGGTCGTCGGTGCGAGGCTAGCCGGCCCGCCAGTAACTAACTTCTATTGCCATACTTCCAGATAAATGTGGCAGAGTTAGCAACCCAGTCTCCACCACATCCAGCAAACCCTACAATTAACAACCAGCCGAGTAAAACCAGCTAGCTAAGGCACCTTCGGTTTTGGTATTAAAGACACCCACATCTGTCTAATACACAGAGGGTTATTACAAACACTGGTGATATGGCAAGCCCCTAGCCACAGCCGCCGGACGACTATCACAGAGAGAGGGCGCCCAGCTCCCCCCTTTTTGCCCACCCGAGGAGGGAGACCCCCACCCCCGCGGAGGTATACCTGGCCCCTGTTTTGACTTTCGAGTCATTGCCAGGTAGCACAGGAATTCTTCCTATCAATGAACTAACATGAATGACTAACACCTTTACTAACCTCTATTAACTCACAATAAACCATTTACCTTTCTTGCATGCTCTGATCACTAAATTAGCACCTCAGCTATACCATAGAATGAAGATTGAACGATCTAGAGAGACGCTCCTATCACAGCTGTCCCCATCCTCCTCGCAAAGTGGATCCAGTCTCTCTCCCCTAAATACGTCCAGTATAGCCAAAATAGTACTTCTTACTAAGGCTCAGTTATATGAAAATATAAAGGCTTCCTATCGCCCTGTGCCACAACAGTAAATACCATCTTACCTAGTCCCCATATCTATTGAGAGCTCAATTAAGTCCATAAGACTCGAGATCCCTACTGTCTACAGGGTCCAGAACCGAGCCTATAAATCTAACTCCCGCCCCCAGTCAAATCAGTTGAAAGCTAGACCAACCAGGGGTCACTACCCTGCAGCTCTAGCTCTGCCCTTGTGTTGTTCCGGAGTGAGATCCCAGAGCCGGCAGACTCCGTGGCAGATTTGGATAGAAGGACCTGCCCACGTATTGAAGAACTTCACACATATGGCCCCCCTGGACGGCCGCGGAACCAGTCGTTAGCCCCCAACATCATGGACGCAAGATAACCAGGACCAGACCCATCAGATACTACCCAAGATTCCCTTTAGCAGTACTACATATTACTGTGCTGTTTAGAGATTCACTAATTAATATTTCTACGAAGTGGCTAAGACCTTGCCCAGTGTAATTCATACTTAACCCGGCAAGCGCGATAGGCCTCACGGAAGGCTTCCTATAGGGAACGCGATAGGCCTCACGGAAGGAGGACCATAAAAAAAGCCTTCCATAAAAAAAAAGGGCCTATCAAAACAAAGGAATTTGTCTCTAGGTGAGATAATTCCCCTCCAGTACTCATCCATGTAAATCTCACCCACCCCCCTCCCCTCCTTATTCCCCCCTCCCTCCCCTCCTCAATTATCACCTTTTTTTCCTCTTATTATCATCATTTATCGGTTATTTTTTTCTCCCGCGATAATGTAGCACAAGTGGGTTGCATAAAAGATCGTTATGCAACAGACACCGGCACACACCGCCTCGCTCGTCTCAGTTGACTCCCAGGCGAGAGGGGAGGGCTGCCTGTCTCTCTCTCTCGCCTGAGATTATGACCGGGTGGCCAATATCTTCGTTTTTCACCACCAAATGCTTTTCCCACTTATTTTAGCACTCTTGAAGGTTCATATATACATCATATATGTAAAATAAAAGCATACCGAAAACAAATAATGGTTTATATTGTAAATATAACGAATTCTGTCAGAATCCAGGGCTTAGAAATGCACAATAACTACCCTAGCACCTACATCTATATCGCGCTTGTCAGGTTAACCATTCCATTTGGGACGTACTAAGCGATCAGTGCTCTTTAATTAACAGGCGACCTTGACTCTCGTAATTACCTTATTCAGATATTAAAACTCTAGTGATATCTAACGTTCGCCCACTGATTTGCGTTCTATGTATTTCTGAAACAAGGATATAAAACTTAGATCAGTACCCCCTGAGGTTACTAGAATTCCCGTGCTCTAAAATACGCGTGTCTAATCTAGTCTGTGAACTACTACTTGTGCACCAGAGCTACCAGTAATAAATCTAACAGTGAATATGAATCTATAAGTAACATTGATGGTCTTCGGTATATAAACCTGTGGAATCGAAGCCAGTGATCAGAAGATTAATACCTGAACGTTGGAAGTGGGAGACTAGGCTCCATCCAGATCCACTTATGCTAGTGTTGTTCAATTCTATTGTATTGTCTTACACAAGTATTCTGCAGTGGTATATCAATAAACGTGATCATGTAACTTGCTACCATGTGTTTCTTTGTGTTCTCTATTCCTCATATCTTGTATTGTGCATGCAGCCTTATATACCCAGTCAATTTAGAACTCACATTACCCAAGTTAAACCTGTAGAAAAACAGGGCATAACAAGTACCTTCTCTATCCACTCTGTCATAGGCCTTCTCGAAGTCCATAAAGGGAACATACAGTAGCCTACAGCTTTTGTTGCTTCTCCAGATATGTCTCCACAACACATTTCAGGGTAAATATCTGATCTACATATCCTCTTCCCTTCCTAAAACCGCCCTGCTCGTCACCTATCCATTTCTTCGTTCTCGCTCTCAACCTCTCAATCATTACCTACTGTACACCTTCCCTATTATGCTTAAAAGTCATATTCCTTGGTGGTTACCACACACTCCTCTTTCCCCTTTACCCTTATATAGGGGGACTATTATGCCTGTCTTCCAGTCATCAGGTGCACTCCCCTTCTCCCATGCTAGCTTGCACATTTTCCAGCCCCATTCAATCACTATAGCCTAGCTCACCACCATACCAACAGTTTTCATGATTTTGTTGGATATTCAACTCTAGGCTACTCAATACCGTATCCAGTAATGTTTGAATGTCCAAAGTCCAATATCCAACAGTTTTCAGTGTTTTATGGGATATTCAACTCTAGGCTAATTTATATCCAGTAATGTTTGAATGTCCAAAGTCTAATGTCCAAAGTCCAATATCCAACAGTTTTCATTTTTTTATTGGATATTCAACTCTAGGCTAATCAATATCTAGTAGTTTGAAAAGTATTTTTTTTTTTCAGTTTGAATGTCCAAAGTCCAATGTCCAAAGTCCATATCTAGTAGTTTTTTTTTTTCCCAGTTTGAATGTCCAAAGTCCAATGTCCAAAGTCCAACAGTTTTCAGGGTTTTATTGGATATTCAACTCTAGGCTAATCAATATCTAGTAGTTTGAAATTTGTTTTTGTTTTTTTCAGTTTGAATGTCCAAAGTCCAATGTCCAAAGTCCATATCTAGTAGTTTATTTTTTTTTTAAGTTTGAATGTCCAAAGTCCAATGTCCAACAGCTTTGTTTTTTATTGGATATTCAACTCTAGGCTAATCAATATCTAGTAGTTTGAATTTTTTTTTTTTCAGTTTGAATGTCCAAAGTCCATATCTAGTAGTTTATTTTTTATTTTTTTCAGTTTGAATGTCCAAAGTCCAATATCCAACAGCTTTCAGTTTTTTATTGGATATTCAACTCTAGGCTAATCAATATCTAGTAGTTTGATTTTTTTTTTTCAGTTTGAATGTCCAAAGTCCAATGTCCAAAGTCCAATATCCAACAGTTTTCAGGTTTTTATTGGATATTCAACTCTAGGCTAATCAATATCTAGCCTAGTAGTTTGATTTTTTTTTTTTCAGTTTGAATGTCCAATGTCCAAAGTCCATATCTAGTAGTTTAATTTTTTTTTTCCAGTTTGAATGTCCAAAGTCCAATGTCCAAAGTCCATATCTAGTAGTTTAATATTTTTTTTTTCAGTTTGAATGTCCAAAGTCCAATGTCCAAAGTCCATATCTAGTAGTTTAATTTTTTTTTTTTTCAGTTTGAATGTCCAAAGTCCAATATCCAACAGCTTTCAGTTTTTTATTGGATATTCAACTCTAGGCTAATCAATATCTAGTAGTTTGATTTTTTTTTTCAGTTTGAATGTCCAAAGTCCAATATCCAACAGTTTTCAGGTTTTTATTGGATATTCAACTCTAGGCTAATCAATATCTAGTAATGTCCAAAGTCCAATGTCCAAAGTCCAATATCCAACAGTTTTCAGGTTTTTATTGGATATTCAACTCTAGGCTAGCCTAATCAATATCTAGTAATGTTTGAATGTCCAAAGTCCAATATCCAACAGTTTTCAGGGTTTGATTGGATATTCAATAGGTTATTCACTATCCAGTAATGTTTGAATGTCCAATGTCCAATGTCCAAAGTCCAATATCCAACAGTTTTCAGGATTCTATTGGATATTCAGGAATTTCAGGATCATCGGTTTTACTATGGCTTGTTTATTCCATAACAATAGGCTACCGGTATATAAAATTATGTATTTTCTGGTTAACATTACTTATAATATGAATTTTAATTGTGTGATAATAGATTTGCCAATAAATATTAAATACAACATAAATAATATACGTATTGATCATACTAAACGTATCTAAGCAAACCAGCTTGCTTCGTTCAAGATCGCTTGAGATTCGTCGCTTTGTTTACATCCGAATGTCCAATGTCCAAAGTCCAATATCCAACAACTTTCAGCCAGCTGGCCTAGGCCTGGTTTCTCATAGGCCTAATAACCTAATGAAGTATACTATAGCCTAACCTAATTTAAGTTATTTCACAAAATACTAATAGGCCTACCCAGCCCTCCTCATGCATTATTTTCCATTGTAAAATAAGTTTGTGATACACTACGAAAGATTATTCAACATGGAATTTGAATGGAATAGAGAAGCTTAGCAACGAAAAGCCAATACTCCCCCCTCCCTGTGATTGTGCCAGCTTTTGTAAGCAATATAACTTAAGAAGGACAGAAAAAGCTGCAGGATGCTCTGGCATTCAGCCGAGATGATTAAGCCTAAAGAAGAAAGGTGGTGTTCAATGAGCTAATTAACTTCATCATCAGAAGGAAGTACATCTCTGATGAATGGCACAAAGTATATTATATACTGTATAGAGCAAAGGGGACTCATTGGATAGGAAAATTAGGGGCCTGAAAATACTGATCAAGTCATGAAGGTCGTGTGAGAAAGTCTTGAAGGTATGATATGACGATATGCAGTTTGGTTTCTGAGGACACGGCAATCCAAGTCATGAAGGTATTTGTGTGATAATGAAGATGTATTTCTCACAAACGGCAGTGAGGGTTGAAAGATGTACCGGTACTGAGTGATGAGTTTTCAGTTCGCGTCGGAGTCCACCAGGGCTCTGTGTTAATGAAGCCTAAAATGCCCCAGAACGAGAAGCCCACCACAGAAGCCATGAACGAACACCACACAGAAACACCAAAGGAAAGGTCCACAGAACGAAAGGACCAGCTGACCGAGCCAGCCATATCAGACAGGCCCAAGCCCGCAGGGCTAAACAGCTCCAGGACCCACCCATTTACCTTTTCTAGACTGACCATTTTCCACACCTCACGTACACTAACCCTCTCGTGTCCTACACTTCTAACTACAAAGATGATGAACAGGAATATACATTCATATTAAAAACACCCATGCCCGGTCCCGACGTTGAGCCAATGCCAACACATCAGACAGCCATAATTATATCTATGTATGTTCTTACATCCGAGAAGTAGATGTTATATATCTGAGAAGTTAAAACGCCCACGCTGTCCCTAGACCTCGTATATCATTTTCCCTGACGAGTATAGATATATGTAACCCGTGCTCAGTCGCCCCTTGCATTGTTCCTCTAGTAACTAAGTCTATAATATTAACTGCCACCAGCATTGATACGACATAGCGGCACTGTCCTTGCTACAAAGATGATGAACAGGAATATACATTCATATTAAAAACATGCCCTGTCCCGACGTTGAGCCAATGCCAACACATCAGACAGCCATAATTATATCTGTATGTTCTTACATCCGAGAAGTAGATGTTATATATCTTAGAAGTTCAAACACCCACGCTTGTCCCTAGACCTCGTATATCATTTTCCATGACGAGTATAGATATATGTAACCCGTGCTCAGTCGCCCCTTGCATTGTTCCTCTAGTAACTAAGTCTATAATATTAACTGCCACCAGCATTGATGCGACATAGCGGCACTGTCCTTGTGTCGTATTGTGCCAAGTACAGATCAACCAGGTTTCATCACCTTATTAGGACGACGACTATAATGTCATCGTTCATCGATGTATGCAATCCTTAGGTTAAGTATTTTTATCCGCCATTGTGTTCACCTTTTTCCATTTACTTTCCACAATTGTCATACGTCTTCCCCTTGCCTCCTTCGTATCCACAGTCCACACTACGCCAATTTACTTCGTGTCTTACACCTCTTACCCCAACCAGAGATTATATAAGATAACCTGGTTACCAGTATCTGTCATAAGTACCCCGAAACAATAACTAAGTACCCCTACGAACTGCCGCTGTTGTTGGTATTTATATTTAATAGAAAACGCAGTTCCCAGGGCCAACTAATAGTATCCATAACCCTCGGACTGATCACATAACTCTATCTTTTCCAGACTCATATACCACCCCATAGTTGCATTCCCCGGTAGCATTTGGCTAACGTATTCTACTGCCTTTTCAAACTTCCATATTAATTGTAGCCTAATGCCACCCCCACGCCCAGGGACCTTAGGGGCAAAATTTCCCTGTAGCCCTTGAACTCTCCCCCCCTTCTCATTAAGACACCCGCGCTTCTCGACTCTTGTCCGACCTAGCCTCTCTCTCATACCTCTTGAAGATCCTTGAATTGTCCGTTGCTAACGCTCTCCAACCTTTTATATATATACTCCTATCCAGCCTACCTTCACTTAGTAGGCCAGAACAACATTAGAACTTTACTAGCCCCTTGCATGCCATCTATTCTCTTACAACACATTCACAACCCTGCACCCAATGGTCGTCGGTGCGAGGCTAGCCGCCCCGCCAGTAACTAACTTCTATTGCCATGCTTCCAGATAAATGTGGCAGAGTTAGCAACCCAGTCTCCACAACATCCAGCAAACCCTACAATTAACAACCAGCCGAGTAAAACCAGCTAGCTAAGGCACCTTCGGTTTTGGTATTAAAGACACCCACATCTGTCTCATACACAGAGGGTTATTACAAACACTGGTGATATGGCAAGCCCCTAGCCACAGCCGCCGGACGACTATCACAGAGAGAGGGCGCCCAGCTCCCCCTTTTTGCCCACCCGAGGAGGGAGACCCCCACCCCCGCGGAGGTATACCTGGCCCCTGTTTTGACTTTCGAGTCATTGCCAGGTAGCACAGGAATTCTTCCTATCAATGAACTAACCATGAATGACTAACACCTTTACTAACCTCTATTACCTCACAATAAACCATTTACCTTTCTTGCATGCTCTGATCACTAAATTAGAACCTCAGCTATACCATAGAATGAAGATTGAACAATCTAGAGAGACGCTCCTATCACAGCTGTTCCCATCCTCCTCGCAAAGTAGATCCAGTCTCTCTCCCCTAAATACGTCCAGTATAGCCAAAATAGTACCTCTTACTAAGGCTCAGTTATATGAAAATATAAAGGCTTCCTATCGCCCTGTGCCACAACAGTAAATACCATCTTATCTAGTCCCCATATCTATTGAGAGCCTAATTAAGTCCATAAGACTACAGATCCCTACTGTCTACAGGGTCCAGAACCGAGCCTATAAATCTAACTCCCGCCCCCAGTCAAATCAGTTGAAAGCTAGACACCAACCAGGGGTCACTACCCTGCAGTTAACTTCTAGCTCTGCCCTTGTGTTGTTCCGGAGTGAGATCCCAGAGCCGGCAGACTCCGTGGCAGATTTGGATAGAAGGACCTGCCCACGTATTGAAGAACTTCACACATATGGCCCCCCTGGACGGCCGCGGAACCAGTCGTTAGCCCCCAACATCATGGACGCAAGATAACCAGGACCAGACCCATCAGATACTACCCAAGATTCCCTTTAGCAGTACTACATATTACTGTGCTGTTAAGAGATTCACTAATTAATATTTCTACGAAGTGGCTAAGACCTTGCCCAGTGTAATTCATACTTAACCATTCCATTTGGGACGTACTAAGCGATCAGTGCTCTTTAATTAACAGGCGACCTTGACTCTCGTAATTACCTTATTCAGAGATTAAAACTCTAGTGATATCTAACGTTCGCCCACTGATTTGCGTTCTATGTATTTCTGAAACAAGGATATAAAACTTAGATCAGTACCCCCTGAGGTTACTAGAATTCCCGTGCTCTAAAATACGCGTGTCTAATCTAGTCTGTGAACTACTACTTGTGCACCAGAGCTACCAGTAATAAATCTAACAGTGAATATGAATCTATAAGTAACATTGATGGTCTTCGGTATATAAACCTGTGGAATCGAAGCCAGTGATCAGAAGATTAATACCTGAACGTTGGAAGTGGGAGACTAGGCTCCATCCAGATCCACTTATGCTAGTGTTGTTCAATTCTATTGTATTGTCTTACACAAGTATTCTGCAGTGGTATATCAATAAACGTGATCATGTAACTTGCTACCATGTGTTTCTTTGTGTTCTCTATTCCTCATATCTTGTATTGTGCATGCAGCCTTATATACCCAGTCAATTTAGAACTCACATTACCCAAGTTAAACCTGTAGAAAAACAGGGCATAACATTGGCGGCAGCGGTGGTTCTTGATTCGGATAAAAGGTTGCATTACACTGCAAGTTTGGAACAGTAGAAGCATGGCAACATCGCGAAATCTTCAGCCACTCGCACACATTCCCAAGTATGATGTAAACACGTATGATATCACCAGTTACTTAGACATAATAAAGCAGTGTACGATGTGGTACTTCATAATGACCGCAAAAAAATCGCCTGGGCAATTTTGCATATGTTACAGTTGGGAGAAGCCGTTTCCCAACTTGTTGATAAGCCTACCTTTACAGAATTTCTTCACCAAATGGTGACACAGGATACGCCAGAGAGTACCTGGAACCAGTTTCGATCCTTCGTGATCCGGACCTTAGATCCACTTTTGGGTTCCCCCGTCGCCCCCAAAATAATAAAAGTCGACGAGATCATGTATGAAGGGGATATAAATGTGACCCTCATACAACTCTACAGATACGTGAGGACCACGTATAGCTATGAAGATTACGACCAACAAAATGAACTCTTATTCACCGCATTGCTAAACATCCTCCCACCCCACATCACCGCCCATCTCGACCCGTATGGCTTATTCGAAGAACATATGCTCTCCATCAGAGAAGAATGCCTACGCAGTTCGATGAATCCCCTATCCAACCCTTCAGCCCCTATCCAAGACTCCGTGCACCCTTCCAAAATGACTTCCGGTGAAAGTCCAACCCCAGTGCACTCTTCCTTGCCTCTATCCTCTCTGACCATCCCTAAATTTTCCCTGCCCAGCCATCTACCAACGATCATCTTCCATCAATTGTGTGTACCCCATAAACCCCATCCTTTTTCTATGCATGTCAAAACAACCCACCAACCCAGATAACCGCTAACCAGACCGTGACTGCCACCAAGAAGATTCCTAAAATTCGTACCTGTTACAACCCCAAGTCAATACATCAGTCCCTACCAATAACCCCTGTTCGACACCTAACTCTTCCCCCACCAACCGTCCGCAGCCCCCCCAACAAGCCCCGTATTCTAGCTATGCCTACCTATGTAGGCCTACCACAACATATTTTCCCCATGACCCCAGAAATGGTCAGCTATCTCCCCACCAACAAAATTTCCCTTGTGACAGTTTTTCCGTCGGTAGCTTGTGACAGTTTTCAGTCAGTAGCTCCCTTCCACCCCCACACAATTCACACCCCTAGAAAACTTCGAAAACCCCACACTTCCCTCGCCCTCTCATGCCAAACAAACTCACCAGTCCCAGATAACCTCTAACCAGACCGAGACTGCCACCAAGAAAATTCCCCAAACTCGTCCTGTTAACAACCCGAAATCAGTACATCACTCCTCCCTCAATAACCCATGTCCTATGCCTAACTCTGCCCCCACTAATCCTCCCCAGCCCCACATAACCTTTAACCAGACCGAGACTAACACCAAGTAAATTCCCCAAATTCGTCCTGTTAACAACCCCAAATCAATACATCAGTCCTCTACCAATAACCCCTGTTCTACACCTAACTCTTCCCCCACCAACCCGCCGCAGCCCCCCCACAAATCCCGTTTCCTAACTCGCTCACCTCTCACCACCCTGACCCTCCCACACGCACCGTTAATCCTCCCCTCACGCATGACGACCTAGGGACCCAACCATGTTCCCCCCCTTCACCCAGAAATGCTCAGCTATTTCTCCCACCAACAAAATTTCCCCTGTGACAGTTTTCCGTCAGTAGCTCCCTTCCACCCCCCCACAATTCACACACCTAATAAACTTCAAAATCCCACACTTGACTCACCCCCTCATGACAGACAAACCCACCAATCCCATATAACCTCTAAACAAACCGTCACTGCCACCGACACACCCCACCACTCTGATCCTCCCCACACGCGCCGTTAATCCCCCCTCACGCGTGACTCCCACCAAAGTGATTTCCCCCCCCTCCTGCGTACCGAACACCTGCTCACCAGTCGGTCCCCCACCATCCTGAGGCCCCCTAAACTTTCAACCTCCACCAATTCCCACCAACAAAATCTCCCTTGTGACAGTTTTCCGTCAGTAGCTCCCTTCCACCCCCCCACAATTCACACCCCTAATAAACTTCAAAACCCCACACTTGACTCACCCCCTCATGACAGACAAACCCACCAACCCCAGATAACCTCTAAGCAAACTGTCACTGCCACCGACACACCCCACCACTCTGATCCTCCCACACGCGCCGTTAATCCCCCCCTCACGCGTGACCCCCACCAAAGTGATTTCCCCCCCCTCATGCGTACCGAACACCTGCTCACCAGTCGGTCCGCCACCATCATGAGCCCAGCTAAACTTTCAACCTCCCCCTCTTCACCGTTACCCCACCCCCCCCAAAATTTCCCCCCAAAAAACCCCCTCGACGAAATACCACTCCCATCCCAATCCAACCACAAAACTTTTTCCACCTTGGCTAAACCCCAAAATACTCTCTCTCTCGCCCCAAACAACATAATCAACCTCTCAACTTCAACCACTCCTCGAAATCCCATCCATGTCTCTCCCGGAAATAAAATCAGTCTAAATTCAACCCCTCTCAAACCACAACCCTGCCTCCCCAGAACCCCCCCCACCATCTCCCTATCAAATCCCCACACACCAACCCTCCAAACCACCCGATCATAGTAACTCTCAACCTTCAGCCTTACTCACCCTTCCCCAAACCCCACTCACGACCACAACTCTCTACACAATTCAACCCCTCCCACACCAACCTCTTCCGCAACAACAACCCCGACTCGACCTGCCCGTTTCATCTTTAAAAATCCCCCATCACTCCCCCCAACCGAAACCACTTAGACCCCCCCTCCAAACTGGCCCCGGGCCAGCTCGCCCCCAGACCCACATCCTAACGACAAGAACTAACGGTATATCCACCCCGCCCTTCCAAAGTGAAAGTGAACCACCATCCCCTATTACCAGACCGTCACCCAGACTAACGGCGACCCTAAATACCCCCCCCCCTGATGATGATGAGGATATTATTGTACTAAATTGTTTTGAATGTTTTCAATTCCTAAGCGATTGGGCATGATTCTATAAATTTACATGTTTTCCATATACTGTATATATTATTTTTTTCCTTAGTCATACTACTTTTCTTGTTACCTACACTTTTCTGAATATATTTTAAATTTGCTTTATACATTGTTAAACACTTTACCTCTTCTTAATTTCCTGTGTTCTTAATTATCTGTCCTTTCTTAAATTTACATGTTTTCCATATACTGTATATATTATTTTTTCCCTTAGTCATACTACTTTTCTTGTTAACCTACACTTTTCTGACTATGCTTCTTTTTACTTCACCCTTGAGGCTCGAGGACGAGCCTATAATGAAGGAGAGGGAAGTAAAATGCCCCAGAACGAGAAGCCCACCACAGAAGCCATGAACGAACACCACACAGAAACACCAAAGGAAAGTTCCACAGAACGAAAGGACCAGCTGACCGAGCCAGCCATTTCAGACAGGCCCAAGCCCGCAGGGCTAAACAGCTCCAGGACCCACCCATTTACCTTTTCTAGACTGACCATTTTCCACACCTCACGTACACTAACGCTCTCGTGTTCTACACTCCTAACTACAAAGATGAACAGGAATATACATTCATATTAAAAACACCTATGCCCTGTCCCGACGTTGAGCCAATGCCAACACATCAGACAGCCATAATTATATCTATGTATGTTCTTACATCCGAGAAGTAGATGTTATATATCTGAGAAGTTAAAACGTCCACGCTGTCCCTAGACCTCGTATATCATTTTCCATCACGAGTATAGATATATGTAACCCGTGCTCAGTCGCCCCTTGCATTGTTCCTCTAGTAACTAAGTCTATAATATTAACTGCCACCAGCATTGATACGACATAGCGGCACTGTCCTTGCTACAAAGATGATGAACAGGAATATACATTCATATTAAAAACATGCCCTGTCCCGACGTTGAGCCAATGCCAACACATCAGACAGCCATAATTATATCTATGTATGTTCTTACATCCGAGAAGTAGATGTTATATATCTTAGAAGTTCAAACACCCACGCTTGTCCCTAGACCTCGTATATCATTTTCCATGACGAGTATAGATATATGTAACCCGTGCTCAGTCGCCCCTTGCATTGTTCCTCTAGTAACTAAGTCTATAATATTAACTGCCACCAGCATTGATGCGACATAGCGGCACTGTCCTTGTGTCGTATTGTGCCAAGTACAGATCAACCAGGTTTCATCACCTTATTAGGACGACGACTATAATGTCATCGTTCATCGATGTATGCAATCCTTAGGTTAAGTATTTTTATCCGCCATTGTGTTCACCTTTTTCCATTTACTTTCCACAATTGTCATACGTCTTCCCCTTGCCTCCTTCGTATCCACAGTCCACACTACGCCAATTTACTTCGTGTCTTACACCTCTTACCCCAACCAGAGATTATATAAGATAACCTGGTTACCAGTATCTGTCATAAGTACCCCGAAACAATAACTAAGTACCCCTACGAACTGCCGCTGTTGTTGGTATTTATATTTAATAGAAAACGCAGTTCCCAGGGTCAACTAATAGTATCCATAACCCTCGGACTGATCACATAACTCTATCATTTCCAGACTCATATACCACCCCATAGTTGCATTCCCCGGTAGCATTTGGCTAACGTATTCTACTGCCTTTTCAAACTTCCATATCAATTGTAGCCTAATGCCACCCCCACGCCCAGGGACCTTAGGGGCAAAATTTCCCTGTAGCCCTTGAACTCTCCCCCCCCTCTCATTAAGACACCCGCGCTTCTCGACTCTTGTCCGACCTAGCCTCTCTCATACCTCTTGAAGATCCTTGAATTGTCCGTTGCTAACGCTCTCCAACCTTTTATATATATATACTCCTACCCAGCCTACCTTCACTTAGTAGGCCAGAACAACATTAGAACTTTACTAGCCCCTTGCATGCCATCTATTCTCTTACAACACATTCACAACCCTGCACCCAATGGTCGTCGGTGCGAGGCTAGCCGCCCCACCAGTAACTAACTTCTATTGCCATACTTCCAGATAAATGTGGCAGAGTTAGCAACCCAGTCTCCACCACATCCAGCAAACCCTACAATTAACAACCAGCCGAGTAAAACCAGCTAGCTAAGGCACCTTCGGTTTTGGTATTAAAGACACCCACATCTGTCTCATACACAGAGGGTTATTACAAACACTGGTTGTTGTTGAACACTGGTGAAAACACTGGTGATATGGCAAGCCCCTAGCCACAGCCGCCGGACGACTATCACAGAGAGAGGACGCCCAGCTCCCCCTTTTTGCCCACCCGAGGAGGGAGACCCCCACCCCCGCGGAGGTATACCTGGCCCCTGTTTTGACTTTCGAGTCATTGCCAGGTAGCACAGGAATTCTTCCTATCAATGAACTAACCATGAATGACTAACACCTTTACTAACCTCTATTACCTCACAATAAACCATTTACCTTTCTTGCATGCTCTGATCACTAAATTAGCACCTCAGCTATACCATAGAATGAAGATTGAACAATCTAGAGAGACGCTCCTATCACAGCTGTCCCCATCCTCCTCGCAAAGTAGATCCAGTCTCTCTCCCCTAAATACGTCCAGTATAGCCAAAATAGTACCTCTTACTAAGGCTCAGTTATATGAAAATATAAAGGCTTCCTATCGCCCTGTGCCACAACAGTAAATACCATCTTACCTAGTCCCCATATCTATTGAGAGCTCAATTAAGTCCATAAGACTCGAGATCCCTACTGTCTACAGGGTCCAGAACCGAGCCTATAAATCTAACTCCCGCCCCCAGTCAAATCAGTTGAAAGCTAGACACCAACCAGGGGTCACTACCCTGCAGTTAACTTCTAGCTCTGCCCTTGTGTTGTTCCGGAGTGAGATCCCAGAGCCGGCAGACTCCGTGGCAGATTTGGATAGAAGGACCTGCCCACGTATTGAAGAACTTCACACATATGGCCCCCCTGGACGGCCTCGGAACCAGTCGTTAGCCCCCAACATCATGGACGCAAGATAACCAGGACCAGACCCATCAGATACTACCCAAGATTCCCTTTAGCAGTACTACATATTACTGTGCTGTTTAGAGATTCACTAATTAATATTTCTACGAAGTGGCTAAGACCTTGCCCAGTGTAATTCATACTTAACCATTCCATTTGGGACGTACTAAGCGATCAGTGCTCTTTAATTAACAGGCGACCTTGACTCTCGTAATTACCTTATTCAGAGATTAAAACTCTAGTGATATCTAACGTTCGCCCACTGATTTGCGTTCTATGTATTTCTGAAACAAGGATATAAAACTTAGATCAGTACCCCCTGAGGTTACTAGAATTCCCGTGCTCTAAAATACGCGTGTCTAATCTAGTCTGTGAACTACTACTTGTGCACCAGAGCTACCAGTAATAAATCTAACAGTGAATATGAATCTATAAGTAACATTGATGGTCTTCGGTATATAAACCTGTGGAATCGAAGCCAGTGATCAGAAGATTAATACCTGAACGTTGGAAGTGGGAGACTAGGCTCCATCCAGATCCACTTATGCTAGTGTTGTTCAATTCTATTGTATTGTCTTACACAAGTATTCTGCAGTGGTATATCAATAAACGTGATCATATAACTTGCTATCATGTGTTTCTTTGTGTTCTCTATTCCTCATATCTTGTATTGTGCATGCAGCCTTATATACCCAGTCAATTTAGAACTCACATTACCCAAGTTAAACCTGTAGAAAAACAGGGCATAACAAAGCCCTTTCCTCTTCTTTTTTTTTTTATGGTTCTGGAGGCGCTATCTGGTGATTTCAGAGTTGGGCTCCCCTGGGAACTGCTATAAGGGTCATGAAAATGCTTGACTAAGTCATGAAGGTCTGTGAGAGAGTCTTAGAAGGTATGATAAGGGAAAGATACTGTATGTACTGTATGTACTTAAAAGATAGGGATCTGATGTTGTGTTTGCAGACCGGGAGAAGGCCTTTGATAAGGTGGCCAGAGAATTTGTGCAGTAGGCTAGGAGAAAACTTGGCGTTGAGGAGTGGCTGGTGCATGTGATAATGAAGATGTATGAGGACTCACGAACGGTAGTGAGGGTGAAAGGTGTGCAGCTGAGTGAGGGACATATACAGTACTTCTTGTTGAGGATATAGGGTAGTGAAGCTGTGAAGCTTATGTCACCCTATCCGGGCGGAAAGGACCCCAGGGTGGAGAGGTTTCACAGGGAGGACGGGGACATCGTAGATTTCAGGGTAGGGCACCCATGCCCCGCAGTCGACGGAGACGCCCCGCCAACCTCAGGAACTTCTTCGTTAGCAGGAGGACCTTGGATTGACATATACAGTACAGTACTAGATATTTGGTAAGGGTTAGCTTTATATCCCATGTACTGGTTACTAGGGACATATACTAGGTGTTAGGTGGAGGTTAATTTTGTATCCAAAGTACTGGGTACTAGGGACATATACTAGGTGTTACGTGAGGGTACTGAGTGATGAGTTTTCAGTTCGCGTCGGAGTCCAACAGGGAAGTGTGTTAATTAAGCCCTCTCCTCTTTTTTATGGTTCTGGAGGCACTATCTAGTGATTTCAGAGTTAGGCTCCCCTTGCAACTGCTATAAGAGGCCTGAAAATGCTTGGCCAAGTCATGAAGGTCTGTGAGTGTGAGAGAGTGTTTGAAGGTATGATAACTTCATAGTCGGGCAGCTGCAGGAAAGATATCTAAGAGGTGTTTTTCCGGTCCCGTCTCAAGACCACCGTCGCAAGATCTACCCGAAACACTTTTTTTCTGGTCCCGTCGCAAGCCCACCTTTAGCAAGAGAGACACCAATATTCTCTTGCGACGGCAAGAGAGCTCCGGAGCTGGGTTGACGGCAAGCTGAAACATCTCACTCAACTTACTGTTTCTCCATTCTCGGTATATTTGTTTATCTAAACATTATGTTATAATTTACTTGCCTATTATTAGGAAGTAGAGTAATAAGAGCCCACAGTAACGTATATCCAATTGTTGATAATAAATTAATGTGGGACAGTACGCTTGGTTAAATTTTGTCCACGAAACAACAACAAACCCCAGCTTTGACTAGGCCTAGGCTATGCTATTTACCGATTGTTTTTTCATATCAGAATTGCATTTATATAATCCTTATGATAATCAAATTGGCGGTGAATGTTATTCCGATGAAATGGAAGTTGTATAGCCTAGCCTATATATTTGTAAGATGTGTGCTGGCTTGGAGCAAGCCTGTGTTGTTTTTCCTGTCCTGTGATGATCTTGCGACGGCTCGGTTGAGACGGTGGTCTTGCGACGGGCCCGGAAAATCACGTCTCTACTGAAAGTAAGAAGTTGTGCAGTAGGCTAGGAGAAAATTTGGCGTAGAGGAGTGGCTGGTGCGTGATAATGAAGATGAATGAAGACTCACGAACGGTAGTGAGGGTGAAAGGTGTACTGAGTGAGGGACATATGCTAGGTGAAGGTTAGTTTTGTATCCCACGTACTGGGTACTAGGGACATATACTAGGTGTTACGTGAGGGTTAGTTTTGTATCCAACGTACTGGGTCTAGGGGGCGGCAGCCTCCACCCATAATACTAGGATAGGATAGGTTAGGTAAGGTTGTTAGGTTAGGCTAATGGGGATGGATGTAGTTTCCGAGTGTACGGTCGTCATGTTTACATTTGTCGATCGCCGTTGTTAACTTGCCCTTCCCTACCTATCATGTTTCTTACAGTTTCTTACAGTAGATCCTCTGGAAAAAGGCAAACTATGCCTGTGTATCCAGCTCAGTACCAGTACTTGCACTGCTGCGGTCGTTCACGGTGTTGGCGGCGGCGGTAGCAGACGCAACATTTTTACTATTCTGTATTTTTTTTTATAATCAAACTTCAAATCTTGTCTTCCCCATGCTTTATCAAGATTACTTTCAAACTCCCTTATTGATTCGGAATCGACTACATACTGGGGCAGTGCGTTCCACTCATTTACCACTCTATCACAAAATGAGTTCTTTGCCTTCTCAAGCCTATTTCTTTCTTTGTAAATTTTCTTAGAGTGTCCTCTCGTTCTTGTTCCCTCCCGCATCAAGAAGATACCTTCACACACATCCTCATCGTACTTTCCTGACACTATCTTAAAAGTCTCTATCATATCCCCTCTCTTTCTCCTATATGCCAGTGTCGGAAGCCCCAGTGTCCTCAACCTCTGCTCATAGCCCGCGTTCTTCAACGTTGGTACCAGCTTGCTAGCTCTCCTCTGCACTTTCTCCACTGCTTCTATATCCTTTACCATATATGGAGCCCATACCTGGTTCGCATATTCCAGGTGCGGCCTAACCAGCGCTGTATAGAGATTCCTGAAGATTTCTTCGTCAAGTGACACAAATGTCCTCCTTATCAGCCCTACAATTCTATTGGCTTTGTTTATCTTTTCCGCTAAATGTTCTGAGAAATTTAACTTATTGTCTATCACTACTCCTATATCCTTTTCTGCATTCACTTCCTCCATCGCTTCATACATACTGTATCCTATCTTGTCTATCTTGCTGGTCCCAATTCGCATGTACTTGAATTTTTTTGGATGAAAAGGCATTAACCAATGCTCAGACCATCCCATAACTTCAGGCAAGTCGTTGATAAATATAACGAACAGCAGTGGTCCCAACACAGATCCCTGAGGTACACCACTTGTAATTTCCCTCCACCCCGAGCCTATTCCATTCACCAGTACCCTCTGTCTCCGATCTTTCAGGAAGGCTTCTATCCATTTCACACATTTTTCCCCTATATTATAGCTTCTAACTTTCTCTATTAACCTTTTATGTGGGACCTTATCGAAGGCCTTCATAAAATCGCAATATACCACTGCTATTATATCACCATCTTCTAGAATTTGCATCCAATCATCTACCACCTTAATTAGCTGTAGTACCGTCGACCTCCCCGGCAAGAATCCGAACTGTCTCCCACTGAAAAGTTGGTTTGACTTCATATGATCCACTATTCCTTCTCTAATTACCGTTTCCATTAGTTTACACACAACACTTGTCAAACTGACTGGTCTATAATTCCCTGGGTCATTTCTCTTTCCCTTCTTAAATATAGTTGTTATGCTCTCTCCAGTCCATCGGGATTTGTCCTGTATTAAACGATACCTCAAATAACATTTTCAATGGCTCTACTAACATCTCCCCTCCTTTCTTTATGATTCTTGGGTGTATCCCATCCGGTCCTGGTGACTTACTTCTGTTCATTTTTTCTATAGCCCTTCTTATTCTAGCATGGGAAAACTCTATTAGTTCTAGTGCCGGTGCCTGTTTGATGGGAATAGTAGGCACTGCATCCTCCGACTCCACTGTTAGTACCCCCCCAAAGTATTTCCCCAGCACCTCTGCTTTCTCCTTATCAGTCTCCGCTCTACTCCCATCATTCAACCCCCCTACCAGCTCTGGGATCCCTACTCTTCTTGTTAACTTTTCCTGAATGTACTTCCAAATATTTTTGGATTATCCTTCACATTTCTAGCTATCTCTCCCTCTCCTTCACCCCCCTCCTTGTTTCCCACCTTATTTTTGTTATGTCCTGTTTTTCTACAGGTTTAACTTGGGTAATGTGAGTTCTGAATGACTGGGTATAGAAGGCTGCATGCACAATACAAGGTATGAGGAATAGAGAACACAAAATAAACACACGGTAACACGACACAAGTTCACGTTTATTGAAATAAAGAAATAAAGAGCATAGAAAGATAGTTATATTTGCACAAAACAAATGATAGAAGGGAACTGCTAGCATTTGCGGATTTGGATGGAGCCTAGTCTCCCACTTCCAACGTTCAGGTATATTCTTCTGATCACGGGTTTAATTAGCAAGTTTATATTTTACTGGAAGACCTCAATATATTCGTATAATTCACTGTCACTGATTTTACCTCTTGCTGACTGGTCGCGTGCCCACGTAGCAACTCACAGTTAGGATTAGACGCGTATATTATAGAACACGGAAATCTCTAGCAACCTCATGGGGGTACTGAACTAAGTTTGATATTCTTAAGGCAGAAATATGTAGAACACGAATCAGTGGGCGAACGTTAGATATCACTAGAGTTTTAATATCTGAATAAGGTAATTACGAGAGTCAAGGTCGCCTGTTAAAAAAAAAACACTGATCGCTTAGTACGTCCCAAATGGAATGGTTAAATATGAATTACACTGGGCAAGGTCTTAGCCACTTTATAGAAAGTTAATAGGTGCGTATCAAGCTAGTACTATAACACTTAGTACTAGTAACATGAATCTTGAATAGTATGGGTAGATCTGGTCCTGGTTATCTTGCTTCCGGTGATGTTGGGGGCTAACGACTGGTTCCTCGGCCGTCCAGATGGTCCAAAATGTAGGAAGTTCTCAAGTCGGATCTCTTGATGATCGTTGCTGGCTACACACTTATATACCCACGAATTTGTGTGAAGGTTATAAGGTGCACGTTAGGACTTGTACATGGACAGATGCTTCTGTCTTCTCTGCCACGGAGTCTGCCGGATCTGGAATCTCTCAACTCCGGAACAACACAAGGGCAGAGCTAGAGGTAAACTGCAGGGTAGTGACCACTGGTTGGTGTCTAGCTTTCAACTGATTTGACTGGGGGCGGGAGTTAGATTTATAGGCTCGGTTCTGGACCCTGCAGACAGTAGGGATCTCGAGTCTTATGGACTTAATTGAGCTCTCAATAGATATGGGGACTAGGTAAGATGGTATTTACTGTTGTGGCACAGGGCGATAGGAAGCCTTTATATTTTCATATAACTGAGCCTTAGTAAGAGGTACTATTTTGGCTATACTGGATGTATTTAGGGGAGAGAGACTGGATCTACTTTGCGAGGAGGATGGGGACAGCTGTGATAGGAGCGTCTCTCTAGATTGTTCAATCTTCATTCTATGGTATAGCTGAGGTGCTAATTTAGTGATCAGAGCATGCAAGAAAGGTAAATGGTTTATTGTGAGGTAATAGAGGTTAGTAAAGGTGTTAGTCATTCATGGTTAGTTCATTGATAGGAAGAATTCCTGTGCTACCTGGCAATGACTCGAGAGTCAAAACAGGGGCCAGGTATACCTCCGCGGGGGTGGGGGTCTCCCTCCTCGGGTGGGCAAAAAGGGGGAGCTGGGCGCCCTCTCTGATATAGTCGTCCGGCGGCTGTGGCTAGGGGCTTGCCATATCACCAGTGTTTGTAATAACCCTCTGTGTATGAGACAGATGTGAGTGTCTTTAATACCAAAACCGAAGGTGCCTTAGCTAGCTGGTTTTACTCGGCTGGTTGTTAATTGTAGGGTTTGCTGGATATGGTGGAGACTGGGTTGCTAACTCTGCCACATTTATCTGGAAGTATGACAATAGAAGTTAGTTACTGGCGGGGCGGCTAGCCTCGCACCGACGACCATTGGGTGCAGGGTTGTGAATATGTTGTAAGAGAATAGATGGCATGCAAGGGGCTAGTAAAGTTCTAATGTTGTTCTGGCCTACTAAGTGAAGGTAGGCTGGATAGGAGTATATATATAAAAGGTTGGAGAGCGTTAGTAACGGACAATTCAAGGATCTTCAAGAGGTATGAGAGAGAGGCTAGGTCGGACAAGAGTCGAGAAGCGCGGGTGTCTTAATGAGAGGGGGGGGAGAGTTCAAGGGCTACAGGGAAATTTTGCCCCTAAGGTCCCTGGGCGTGGGGGTGGCATTAGGCTACAATTGATATGGAAGTTTGAAAAGGCAGTAGAATACGTTAGCCAAATGCTACCGGGGAATGCAACTATGGGGTGGTATATGAGTCTGGAAAAGATAGAGTTATGTGATCAGTCAGAGGGTTATGGATACTATTAGTTGGCCCTGGGAACTGCGTTTTCTATTAAATATAAAATACCAACCACAGTGGCAGTTCGTAGGGGTACTTAGTTATTGTTTCGGGGTACTTATGACAGATACTGATAACCAGGTTATCTTATATAATCTCTGGTTGGGGTAAGAGGTGTAAGACACGAAGTAAATTGGCGTAGTGTGGACTGTGGATACGAAGGAGGCAAGGGGAAGACGTATGACAATTGTGGAAAGTAAATGGAAAAAGGTGAACACAATGGCGGATAAAAATACTTAACCTAAGGATTGCATACATAGATTTATGGGGCGATGGGTCTTCAGAAGCTTAGTCTGGCAAGACAAGATGTTAGGGAATGTTAATATTAATACTTAGTTACTAGAGGAGCAATGCAAGGGGCGACTGAGCACGGGTTACATATATCTATACTCGTCATGGAAAATGATATAAGAGATCTAGGGACAGCGTGGGTGCTTTAACTTCTAAGATATATAACATCTACTTCTCGGATGCAAGAACATACATAGATATAATTATGGCTGTCTGATGTGTTGGCATTGGCTCAACGTCGGGACAGGCATGGGTGTTTTTAATATGAATGTATATTCCTGTTCATCATCTTTGTAGTTAATAAGTGTAGGACACGAGGGGTTAGTGTACGTGAGGTGTGGAAAATGGTCGGTTTTAGAAAAGGTAAATGGGTGTGTCCTGGAGCTGTTTAGCCCTGCGGGCTTGGGCCTGCCTGGAATGGCGGGCTCGGTCAGTTTGTCCTTTCGTTCTGTGGACCTTTCTTCCGGGTGTTTCTGTGTGGTGTTCGCTCGTGGCTTCTGTGGTGGGCTTCTTGTTCTGGGGCATTTTACTTCCCTCTCCTTCATTATAGGCTCGTCCTCGAGCCTCAAGGGTGAAGTTAAAAGAATCATAGTAATGGTGGGTCATTTTCAGGGTATTTAGAAAGTTCCACCAAACACGAGAGCGACGGTCAGGTTTCTTTTGCAGGTCAATGTATACCTGTAAGAATGTGTCCTCTGTGTTGTGGCGGGCGGCTGCCCGGGCTTGGTGTGGGTGTGGTACACGGGCCAAGTGTCCAGTGGGGGTCTTTACTTTAACCTTTCGTATGAATGGTTTGTAGCTTTCCCCCGTGGGGGTCGGAGTGAGGTGTGTGGGGTTGACAGGAAGTCTGTTTAGTGTGGTGAATGGGTTACTAACCGAAAGGGGATTCGCGCGTGACAACAGGGCTGGGGATGAAGGGGGAATGTGAGTCTGGGTTGTATTTGGTTTTCTTAGGCGGTGTTGTAGGTTGGGAATATATAGTGAGGCAATGCGCAAAATCGGTGTAGGTAAGGTGGGTGAAGGAGGTGTGTGGGAAGGAGGGGGTGTGTGTGTTGTGTGGCTTGGGTCCTTAGTGTCAGAACGGGGTGTTATTTTTGTATCGCTGTCTTTAAATCTGATGGGTCTGTTGATTATTCTACCTCTGGCGGTCCTGGTGGGAAGGTAGATGTTTGTCGTGGGACTTGAGTCGCTCGACGATGTTTTATAGTGAGGGGAAGCATGTTTTATAGGTAAATGACATGTGGGAGTTTTCTCGGGGGTGACTTTGGGGGGGGGTTTCTTAGGGGGGGGTTGGTTGGGGGTTCGGTGAGATGAGGAGGTTGGTCGGTGTGTGGGTGGGGTGGTGGGGATCGTGGAGGGGAAAGGGGCGGATGCGGGGGGGGCTAGACGGGTGGGTAAGGAGTGTAGATTTAAGTTGGAGGGTTGGGGGTAGGGGCGTGTGTTGTTTGATGAGGTTGGTGATTTGCTGGTGATTATTCGTCTTCTTTCCCTTTGTGGGGGAGAATTCGACGAAGAAGAAGAAGAGGAGGAGGAGGAGGAGGAGGGTAGTGGTCTGGCAGCCCTACGGAACTTGGTTAGTAGGGTGTGTTTTCTGGAGGTTTTAAACGATGTTTGTCGTGGGCGTAAGTTGTAGCGTGAGGTTACTGAGGTAGATTGTGTGGTGCGGTTGGGTGTGTACTTGGTTTGGGGTGGTGGTGGTGGTTTTCTCACTGTGGTGCCTGGTGGAGGTATGTCAGGGCTAGACGGGAGGGTTTCTGTTGTGGTCGGGGTTGTGGGTGGAGGTTTTTGTACTTGGATAAGTTGGGGAGGAACTTGACTATCAGAAGTGAAAGAAGGTGTCATGGTGGAAGAGGGTGTGATATTGGGGGCTTGGGGTTTGTGGAGGTTAGTTGGGGGGGTATGGTGAGAAAAGATTTGTCGGTTCGGTGCTGGAGGGCTTAGGTCCTTAGGGGTTTGTATGGGAATATTCGTAGCGTGAGTGAGGGGGTGAGTAGGGGTATTTACTTTAGGGTCGGACGTGTGGGGTGGGGTAATGTCTTGTGGCTTTAGAGGTTTAAACGCTCGGACGAATCTAGTTCGGAGCGTGCGAGTTACGCCGTGATAGTCCATGGTGACTTGAAAGGCATTTGGGACTTGTATTACGGTGTAGGGTCCGACATAGCGAGGGCCTAACTTGTTGGTGATAGGGAGGTTGGCTACCATTACGGTGTCATGGATGGCGAAAGGGTTTTTTTCATCGATGTTGTCAGTTTTGGTGTCTTGACAGATCTGGGCGGTATGGAGGGTGTTTTGCAGATGTTGCAATGGGTCAATTGTGGAGGTGGTGGAGGGAAGGTGAGCGTGGTGGTGGAATGGCAGTAACAGGGGGGGTACACCGTAAACACGTTCATGAGGGGAAATACCGTCTTCCCGAGGACAGGTGTTCATACCCCACTGTATCATTTTTAGTTGTGATGGCCAGTCTGAGGTATTAAGAGCAATCATTCTTGTACGTAACTGGTTGTTGATGGTGCGATGGCTGCGTTCGCAGATAGCATTTCCTTGAGGCCAGTACGGGGATGAGTGTTTAATCTTGATACCGCATTGTTGGGTGAATTGTTGCCAAACGTGTCCACTAAACTCGGGGGCATTGTCCGATAGAAGAGCAAGGGGAAGGCCGAATATAGGGAACACTTCGGTGGCAAGCAGTGTGGCGACTGTGGTGGCTGTGTGGTCTTTAACTGGGCAGGCTATTAGAAATTTTGAATATACGTCTACAAATGTGACGATATAGCGGTTGCCAGCATAAGAAGGGAACGGGCCCATGATGTCGAGGGATAGGACTTGGAACGGTGTGTTGGCAGAAATGGTACCAGCTGGGCCTGGGGTGCGTGATCTATCCTTTCCCAATAAACACGGTTTGCAGGATTCTGTCACTCGTTGTGCAATTTTGGAGGGGTTGGGGGTCCAGTATTGGTCTGTGAAGATCTTTAACATTTTCTTTTGTCCAAGGTGTATGCCGTTTCCCTCGTGGATGGCAATCATGTAGTCGTGGGCTATGGTGGGGTCCAAGATTATGTGACCAGTGTCTGTGGCAAGTTGATCTCCCCAGCGAGTCAGTCTCCTGAAGACGTTTAACGGTATCCAGGGGGGTCTGATTCGTGCTTCCCAAGATTGAATTAGGGAGGGGGCTGGGGAGGCATTCTGTCGGGAGGTGGGGGTAGATACCAATTGAGTGTTTTGTAAGGCGGCTAGGTTGGTGGGGGGGTCTTTTGGTACTGGCAAACGTGACAGGGCGTCTGCATTAGTATGGAGTTTGCCGGGACGATATTGTATTGTAAAGTCGTAGTCCTCTAGTGTCTCTCTCCAACGTACCAAAATGGCTGAGTTGGTTTCGCACCTACGCAGCCATTGTAAAGATTGATGGTCGGTAATTATTTCGAGTTTTGCGCCTAACACAAATGACCGGAAGTGGCTGAGTGCCCAAATGATCCCTAAGCACTCTCTCTTGGTGGCTGCGTAATTCTGTTGGGGTGGGGTGAGTGTGCAGCTGGCATACGCTATCACATGTTCCTTTCCATCTCTGAATTGAGCTAATACTGCACCTATGGCGTACAGAGATACGTCGGTATAAAGACGGAAAGGTTTCTGGTAGTCAGGGAAAACGACAATAGGGGCTTGGATTAGCTTTTGCTTCAAAGTGTTAAACGCGAGGTCTCTTTCAGGTGTCCAGGCGAACGGGGTGTCTTTGTGGGTAAGTTGGTGGAGGGGTCTGGCTATGGTGGCAAAGTGGGGGACGAAACGTCTGTAGTACGTGGCTAAACCTAGAAACGAACATATTCCTTTAACCGTGGTGGGTGGGGTTTGGTTTTGTATGGCTTGAAGTTTCTTTGGGTCTGGCGCAATACCATGTTCAGATATCACGTGTCCGAGAAAATCTACCTTATTCCGGGCAATCACGCACTTTGAGGGTTTTAATTTCAACCCGGCGGCTCGGATTCTTTGCAGGACTTGTCTCAACCTGAGGAGGTGTTCTTCCCAGGTTGGAGAGTACACAATAATATCGTCCAGATAGGCTAGGCAGGTTTCCCAGGTTAGGCCATGCAATACCGTTTCCATCAAACGGGAGAAAGTGGCGGGTCCGTTACAGAGGCCAAAAGGTAGGACGTTAAATTCATAGTGATGGCCACCACTAGTGGAAAATGCTGTTTTCTTTTGGTCCTCGGCCTTGATAGGCACTTGCCAATACCCTGCTTGCAAGTCGAGGGTAGTGAACCATTTGGATCCGTATAGGGAGTCAAGGGAATCGTCTATTCGGGGTAAGGGCATAGCGTCTTTAATGGTTATGTCATTTAACCTCCTGTAGTCGACGCAAAAACGGGTTGTCCCATCTTTCTTTTGACTAAGACAACAGGGGAAGACCAGGGGCTAATGGACGGGGTGGCAATCCCGGCCTCTAACATTTCCTGGACTTGGCGTTCCTCTTCCTGACGTTGTATGGGGTTCTTTCTACGGGATGGTTGTCGTATGGGGGGGCCTGTGGTGTTAATGATGTGTTGTTCTACATCCGTCTGTCCGATTTCGGTGGGTTGTTGGGCAAAGACGTCACTGAATTCCATCAGTAGGTCGTACATGCCGTTCTTTTGGTGGTCAGATAGTGTCTCAGGAAGAGGGGGCAATTGGAGGCTGGTAGGGGTGTCGTTACAATGTATGGGGAGGTCATCGAAAGTTTCGAGATCTCCTATAATGAGACCTTTCGGTAATGTCAGGGGTTCCTCTGAGATATTAGCCACGAGAATGTGGTTGATACGAGCGGGAATGATGGCGGGTTGTAAGAGGCAGCGATGGGGGTTGGGGGATGTGTTAGTGGGGGAAAATACCATGTGAGTTTGGGGTATGGGCCGCAGGTTCACCCATTTTTGATGGTGGGGGGGAATTTGGCATTTATCCTGAACTACCGCTGGGCTAATGATGGTGGGGGATTGACTGGCGAGCAGGTGCTTGGTACTTATAAGGGGGGCAAGGTCACTTTGGTGGGGGTCACGCGTGAGGGGGGGATTAATAGCGCGTGTGAGAGGATCAGTGGGGCGCGGTGTGAGGGGGTTAGAAAACGGGATTTGTTGGAGGTACTGCGGAGGGTTGGTGGGGGAAGCGTTGTCGGTGGCAGTAACGGTTTGTTTAGAGGTTATCTGGGGTTGGTGGGTTTGTCTGTCATGAGGGGGTGAGTCAAGTGTGGGGTTTTGAAGTTTATTAGGGGTGTGAATTGTGGGGGGGTGGAAGGGAGCTACTGACGAAAAACTGTCACAAGGGGGATTGGGGGGGTGGTGGAATAGCTGGGCATTTCTGGGGGCATGGTGGGAACATGGTTGTGTCCCTCGGTCGGCACGCGTGAGAGGGGGATTAACGGCGCGTGCGGGCGGTTCAGAAGGGTGCGAGGTGAGCGAGTTAGAAAACAGGATTTGCTGGGGGGACTGCGGAGGGTTGGTGGGGAAAAGTTAGGTGTAGAACATGGGTTATTGGTGTAGGACTGGTGTATTGATTTGGGGTTGTTAACATTTCTGGGGGCATGGGGGAAACATTGTTGGGTACATTGGTCGGCATTTTCTCTGGAAACATGTGTACATAAACATTGGATAGAATTAGGGTTACATATATCAGAGTCTGTCCTGAAAACATGGGAGGATTTATTCTGGGCAGAGTTACGAGAATTGAGGGGATTACCGAGGGGGAGTTGCTTGGACTTGTCTTCTTTCGTTTGTTGAGGCATTTTTTTACTGAATTGAGTGAGGTTTTGAGAGATCTCGGGGCAAGGGGAGGTTTTAGGAGTAACCTTAGTGCTAGCTGCAACTTGGTAACCCTGAATCAGGTTTTGTTGAGGGGGAGGTTGTTTTTTCTTTTTGGGAATGGGTTTCTGCGTGATTGGTTTGTCAGAGGCTTTGGGCTGGAATTTGTTTTTGAATGAGATCAGCCTTTGGCCGCAGTCAATCTGGGCCTCTAGTTTTTGAAGGAGGTCAAGTCCAAGGAAACCATCATAATGTTTACAGTTGGAGGAAAATACTGTAAATGTGTGATAACAACGAGCATGGGGGCCAGGAGTGGTTACTGATAGGGGTAAAGTGTCTCCTAGGAGATTTAAGTAAGTATCAGCAGCTGAGATGAGTTCTGTTTTGGTGTTTAACAAAGGGCCAAATCGTCGGGGATGTTTTTCATAGTAAGATTTGAACAAACATGACTTGGCAGCTCCCGTGTCGATTAGTAAGCGGACAGGAATGTCCTTGATTTTGGCCATGTAATAAATGGGGGCAGTGCGACTAGTTATGGCGTCCCCCGCCGAGCCCATCGTGGGCGGGGGATACTTTAAAAATCCTGGGGGTCGGTATCTACCTCTTCCAGGGTTTCCTCGGTATCGTCTGAGGTCATGGTATGGGGGGCAATTTCTTCCTCTTGTCCCCACTCCTCTTCATTTACAGAAATGCGAGGAGTAGAGGGGCGAGGTTTGGCAGAGTCACGAATTTGGTGGAGGGCACACTGAGCATTACAGGCAGGGAATTCATAGGGGTTGATAATGACTAAGGTAGGATTTTTACTTTGGTAGGTGTTGTAGTTGCTGTTCCGGTTGAAGATTCTGCGTGGCTGGGACGGTTGGAACCGGGGTCTACTGGGTTGGGGCTTGCCGGAAGGGTAGGTGGGTCTGTTGTTGAAAGATGAGGCTGGGTAGGCATTCTTGGGGTTTTGGTGGTTGGTTTGCTGCGGGTGCGTGGGAAACCTCTTGATTGCAGCGATTTGGGTGGGTGCTTCTGTGCGCACGGCCAAAATACGTCGGATCGTGATGAGGTCTTTTTTGTATTCGACGAAATCGTGCACCCGGGAATGGTCTTTTACTGCTGAGGGCAATATCGACACAAGGTTGACCAGAATTTGCTGTTCTTGTTGGATTTTGGTCAACGTGGGGAAAGAATTTTTTATGTGTTGGGCAAGCTTACTGACTGTGGCATCTAGATCGCCTTCGAATTTCGTGTCTAGGATACGGGTGTGGGCCACGAAAACGCCCAACGAAGGTTTAATGGCTTCTATCACTATTGTGCGAAATTCGTTCCAGGTGAGATCAGGGCGCACTTGATAGGCCACCAGGGAAACGGCTTTTCCCAGGTGTGGTACTGTTACGGCTATTTTATGTGTGTCCGTGGTATAAGTAATGTCAACTAAGGGTTTCACTATGTCCATGAATACTTCGATCCCATAATTTGTTTCCTCATAATTTGGGATGAAAACGTGGTTAGGTTGCGCCATGATGTTCTCGTGTTCTAGCTGTTCCAAACTTGCAATGTAATGCAACCTTTTATCCGAATCAAGAACCACCGCTGCCGCCAATGTTATGCCCTGTTTTTCTACAGGTTTAACTTGGGTAATGTGAGTTCTGAATGACTGGGTATAGAAGGCTGCATGCACAATACAAGGTATGAGGAATAGAGAACACAAAATAAACACACGGTAACACGACACAAGTTCACGTTTATTGAAATAAAGAAATAAAGAGCATAGAAAGATAGTTATATTTGCACAAAACAAATGATAGAAGGGAACTGCTAGCATTTGCGGATTTGGATGGAGCCTAGTCTCCCACTTCCAACGTTCAGGTATATTCTTCTGATCACGGGTTTAATTAGCAAGTTTATATTTTACTGGAAGACCTCAATATATTCGTATAATTCACTGTCACTGATTTTACCTCTTGCTGACTGGTTGCGTGCCCACGTAGCAACTCACAGTTAGGATTAGACGCGTATATTATAGAACACGGAAATCTCTAGCAACCTCATGGGGGTACTGAACTAAGTTTGATATTCTTAAGGCAGAAATATGTAGAACACGAATCAGTGGGCGAACGTTAGATATCACTAGAGTTTTAATATCTGAATAAGGTAATTACGAGAGTCAAGGTCGCCTGTTAAAAAAAAACACTGATCGCTTAGTACGTCCCAAATGGAATGGTTAAATATGAATTACACTGGGCAAGGTCTTAGCCACTTTATAGAAAGTTAATAGGTGCGTATCAAGCTAGTACTATAACACTTAGTACTAGTAACATGAATCTTGAATAGTATGGGTAGATCTGGTCCTGGTTATCTTGCTTCCGGTGATGTTGGGGGCTAACGACTGGTTCCTCGGCCGTCCAGATGGTCCAAAATGTAGGAAGTTCTCAAGTCGGATCTCTTGATGATCGTTGCTGGCTACACACTTATATACCCACGAATTTGTGTGAAGGTTATAAGGTGCACGTTAGGACTTGTACATGGACAGATGCTTCTATCAGTCTTCTCTGCCACGGAGTCTGCCGGATCTGGAATCTCTCAACTCCGGAACAACACAAGGGCAGAGCTAGAGGTAAACTGCAGGGTAGTGACCACTGGTTGGTGTCTAGCTTTCAACTGATTTGACTGGGGGCGGGAGTTAGATTTATAGGCTCGGTTCTGGACCCTGCAGACAGTAGGGATCTCGAGTCTTATGGACTTAATTGAGCTCTCAATAGATATAGTCCATGAGCCAAGACCCGAATTTTGGGATATCGGTACCACCCGGGGTGACTAATTCTCTTAGGTGTTTTTAGCTTGCTACATGTCTCTAGTTTATGTTTTGATATGATAGCCCTTGCACATTGGTAGCTTAATGGTCGTTATCACTTCTTGAATAGACATACCCTACCGAAAATTCCGAAATTTTTTAAAATGTCAAATTTGGGGACAGGAATGCCTAAATGTCAACAAAATGCATATAGTAATTGTCACATTTAATACAAGTCCTGTAAATACACACTAAGCATGCCATGGGCTTGTACATACTATTATGGCAAATTACTACTCCTAAATATCATCTACGTCAGACTCGGAATCTGACTGTTGTGCCACCGGCTCTTCTTCAATAGCCTTGTTCTGACATGTCTGTAACCTGCACATGTCCGTGCATTTTAGACCATGCTGAGGCAAGTACACTTAGGGAGTTCGCATGACCGCACACACTTGCAAGACAGTAGCTGCATAACAGCATCTGGTGCTGGTGAGCCTCGCATCCAGTTGACGGCAAGCTTACCGTCCTCATCTGTCATCCAACCGCAGTCTGTTGGGTTCGCAACAAATGGCGGGCTCTGAAGACTTCTCCTCCAGATCGCAGCCTGGTAGTTTGCACGCAGTGCATGCATGAAGAGGCAGTCCTCACAAGGAGGGAGTTGACTTGACTCTACCTCTCCACGTCTTGCACAGAACAGCTCATACCGAAGCTTGTTTACCTTAGTTGTGTGGGTAGATGGTAGGTACATGTGGCAGGTGATTTCCTGTAGCTTCTCAAAGAGTTCAGGAGACACTTCCCATGAGCGTCCAAGTTCGTGAAAAGCATGCTGGTATGTCTTGTCCATCTTCACCTGCTTGAGTGTCGTCATCTTCCCTCGGCCAGCGAATGCACTGACGGTATCACAGCCTGTAAAGGCATGCATACCAATCAATGAATCACACACGCTGCCTCCCAGTGTGCGGCTCAGTGTGGTGATATCCAGGAATCTTGTCCGGTTCTTCGTCCCGCACTTCTGGAACAGATGGGATGGGATCTTGTGGCACATGCCAAGACACAACACCATGACGTCTGTATCTTCTGCAGTGATGATGACAGACTTGTTCCCAGATTCTGCTGCATGAAGTGCATGGAGAAGAAGGCGTGTGTCTGCTTCTTCTTGAGTTGACTTAAGCTCAGGAGCCTCTTCCCACTGCTCTTTGGTGATCTTGAAGCAGCGCTGCTCACATGTGACATACAGCTCCTTGTCCTTGAGCTTCTCCCTGTGCTGTGGTGCCTTCCATTCTTCTACCAAGAACTTGATAAGACTTGCCTTGTTGGAGGAACTACCGAGTAACTTTCTCCACTGCTGGATGTTGTGCCCAGGTTGAATGTTCTTGAAATGAATTCCTGTGCCTGCACTTCTTTTGGCTCGTTCTGCATCCTTGATGGATGTCTCCTTGTAGATATCAAACACAACATCAATGCGCCTGCTCTTAGCACCTTCATGAACAGCGTGACTCAGTGCTGTACCTGCAAGCTGTGAAAAAGTTTTGTCGTTTCCCTTCAGTTTGTGGACCAGGCTCATCCCATCAATTATGGTAGCAGAGGGCTCGGGTATCACTTCTGCAGGAGAAACATTCCTCTCTAACTCCTTTGCGAGGGCAGCCTTGTTGGTCTTGCGGAGAGACCCATCACCGCTGGCAAGTGCCCAAGGCAAAGGCCCCAGGGGATGAGCCAAGACATCACTCATTTTGAGCTTTCTGTTCTCGGCAACAAGGATCATCTGGCCAAATAGGTTCCTGTCAGCCTTTAAGATAACCTCCTTGGCATGGTCTTGTGAGCGTGGCTTCATTCTGATGTTAGTGAACGTTCTCAGTTTCGTCTTCGTCATCGTGTCATGAAACTGTATAGTTGGCGTATCGATCTCCAGGCGCTCTTCCTTGAAGGCTTGATATGCATCCTCTCCTATTCTGTAGGCCCCTAGAAGGTCTTTGACAACTTCTGGTGGTGCCATAGTCGCAGTTGACAAACTGACAAGATCTTCTTGCTCTGCGTTGAAGGGGTTCAACCAGCTGGTCTCCATCAGTTGAACTAAAGATTGGACATCGGCCTCATCTCTTCTAATCCTGGGCATCTGTAGGTCTGGGTGGCTGAAGTCAGTATACTTTTGGCCTACTACCATAGTCCTGAGCTGCCTTAAGTACCTGCTGCGATACTCCGATGTCAGGTAGTACCTGGCGACAGCTCCGCCTTTCAGGCTGAAGCCTTTTGTGCCCCCTGGTGTCTGGGTGTCTTTGTTGATCGTCTCTTCGATTGTCTGGTCCACAGGGATCCGTCCAAAGGGATTCTTGCTACCGATCTGGACCGAAAAGCCACCTTGAATGAAGTGTTCATGGACCTCTGGGTGTTCAATGGGCAGTCGAGACATCAAGGCATAGTAGTAGGTTAGGAACCGGGCATAGTTCACTTTGTCATAGGCAAAACACCACGGTATCATCTGTCGGATTGCTCCTAGGTGGAGCATCCAGTTGCCTTCTCTGGAGGCTCGAATTAAGTCCAGCATGATCTCAACCATGTCCAGGTATGACATCCAGAATGCTGAGAGGTTGTGTTCATCTCTGAGGGTCTCAAGATAAACTTGGAAAAGCTTCATGATATGTGTGCATGATTCACTCTCCATCAGCTCTTGAAAGAGTCCCTGAGACACATTGCTGTGAAAGCTGTTGATGTCCTTCAGTGTTTCATCTAGATGGTGTATGTCCCTTGAATGGTTTTCTTCTAGCCATGAAAGGAAGCCTTTCCATGCAAGCCTCATCAGTGCTTCATACACGAGCTTGTGTAGTCTCACTGCTCTGTTGTACCTCTTGCCGTTCATCACTCCTGACACTGATCCTTCTGCGATGATACCTGATTCCACACACAGATCTCTAAGACCTGCATCTTGAAACCTCTTTCCTATGGTGGAGATGAGATTACAGATTGTGTGGAAGACGCCCATCCTGATGATAATGTTCTTGAACTTCTCTTGTTTCCAGATAACTTCGGCAGCTTTGGCATAGAGTGCTTGATCAAACACGCACACAATCTTGTTAAGCTGTAAGGACTGCATGATAGCATGCGTTTGTTCCAAGATTTCATTAACGGTGGACATTTCTGTTGCGGGAGCATTGATAGTGGGCAGGTAGCTTACAGTGTCCTGAACCACTGCAATGTCTCTGCGCATTTTGATGTTGAACCCAGTCCAACTGCTGATGGACTGGTCCTCATGGTCTGACATTCGAGTAAGAAGCCAGATATGGTTCTTTGTCTTTGAATCCTGGACTTCCTTGGTAGTGTCGACATACGCAGTCTCAATCCTAGGTGGCCCTGCCCGCCGCCCAACATTGTATATTGGCAGCATTGATGATGTCTGAGTGATGCTTCTTATCTTGGACTTAGTAATCTCTGGCAGGACTTTCTCTGGCACAGAGCCTGCAACCTTGGACTGGACAGCAATGCCATTGACTCTATGAGAAGTACCTGCTCCACTTAGGGTCTCTTCAAGTCGGTCAATGTTATCCCAGGCCAGGGTTGTGAACACACCAGGGTAGATGTTTGCTGGCAGTGGAATGTCATCCTTTGAGCATTCCAGCTTCTGGATACAAAGGGCTGTATCGATCTCCTCAAACATTGAGTAAGACACACAGTGACCAAGACGATTCAGAGTTCGGATCAGTTCTGTGTTTCCTGTCAAAGACTTTACAGCATTGGTCAGCAGTACGTGCTTGGGTGGTTTTGTCTTGCCACTGGTAACAGCAAAGACCAAGTCACTGCCAAAGGAAGTGGCAAGACGTTGAGCTCTTTCAGAGGGAGTTTCACACTCACACTCTCCTGTCAGCAGGGTGTGCAGGAATTGAGTGACTGCTGCAGGAATGACATTCTGATCTGTATCGGGAGGCCATGGCTGACTCACATCTTGTTTATTGATCTCATTCCTCAGCTGCATTCCTGCTTTGGTTAAGACATCTTCAGAGTTAGCTGATCTTGCTTCTTGCAGGTCTTTTGCCATTTTGTGTGCTTGCCGGGCAAGGTCGTCCATTGAGAGGCTGCGTGGATAGATTAGAAGCTTTCCTTTCTCATCTGGGACAAAGCGTAGTGATTCTCCAAACTCGGTTTCAATCTTTCGGCGAACATGTTTCTTTGTCGCTGGTTTCAGTTGGATAATACCACGGGACATCATGGATCTCTCAAGCCTAGATGTGAGGTTTGTCATAGGCAGTACCTCTGGGTTGGGGAATAATTTGGTCCTTATATACAAGCAGAGTTCCTCGAGGGCTTCTGTCTCAACCTCTTCGTAGCGTGCTTCCTCGCTTTCTTCCTGATTTTCACCTGCACCCGACCTGGCGGCCGCTGGGAAATCATCTTTTGTGAAGAGTTTGTAGCACGACTTGTGGTAGTGACCCTCTGCAGCAACAAGGTCTCTGCTAACTAAACCAAGGATTCTCTGGTTGAGTTTCCTTATTGCTGCTCTGCGAATCTTCTCATCTGCTCGTAGCTCAACACACTGTATGAGTGGCTCCCTTGTCTTTGTTGTTTTTATGTACTTGCTTGACTTCTCGCAGAAGATACATACTTTGGCATACACCCTGCTAGTACTAGGGGCATCCCTTGATGCCCTCCTCCTGGGGTCGACGCTTGCTGATTCTATTTTGACACCCTTGGCAAGGATAGAATCCAGTGACTTCTTCATTGTAAAGAGACTACGACATTTACGGTGATAAGGTATGTGTGGTATTCCTCCTTCTTCAAGGCCCTTGGCTGCTTCCAGGACTGGATCATGCTGCCTGATTTCTGCAGCCCTGAGCAATGTGTTCCAGGAGTCCAAATCCTGTGGTGACACCAGAGCATCGCTGTCATCATCAGAGCAGTGGATGATACAGTCGATCCGTGCTCTCTTCCTCGCAGATGGTTCCATCCTGCCGTCAAACAGTCGACACACACCTGCAAAAAATATCACCATTAAACCATGAACAAACAAACACATTACATGGAAACCACTCTACATATGTTTGCTCCTTCCAATAATAAATTATCCCCAAAATAAAACAAAAAATCCCCAAATATGAAATAAACCCCTAAATATGGAGAAACTTGAAATACACATCGGAATAATTCTTGTAGAGAATCAAATAAGCTACAAGAGCTGTTGGAATATATTTTTCAATGTTCCCCATATTTAAGGATTTATTCTAGATTTAGAGGAAAATACCCAAAATATAGAGTATATTCCGAAATATGAGGAAATTTGAAAAATACCTAGGAACAACTCTGGTAGAGAATATAATTCTACATAGGTGTTCAAAGTTTCGCGATGATTGTGTGATGGATTTTAAAGAAAATGAGGAAAACGCCGAGCGTCACGCTAAAAATCTTTATTTTTGGGTAGCGCCTCTATTGCATCAAAAAAATTAGACTAAGCTACCAGTGCGAGAAGGCTATCATATCTTAATGTACTTACAGTCACTCTATAAACATTTTAGTACCATTCGTGTTTAGTCACCCCAGGTGGTACCGATATCTGGCCTGGCTCATGGACTAATATGGGGACTAGGTAAGATGGTATTTACTGTTGTGGCACAGGGCGATAGGAAGCCTTTATATTTTCATATAACTGAGCCTTAGTAAGAGGTACTATTTTGGCTATACTGGATGTATTTAGGGGAGAGAGACTGGATCTACTTTGCGAGGAGGATGGGGACAGCTGTGATAGGAGCGTCTCTCTAGATTGTTCAATCTTCATTCTATGGTATAGCTGAGGTGCTAATTTAGTGATCAGAGCATGCAAGAAAGGTAAATGGTTTATTGTGAGGTAATAGAGATTAGTAAAGGTGTTAGTCATTCATGGTTAGTTCATTGATAGGAAGAATTCCTGTGCTACCTGGCAATGACTCGAGAGTCAAAACAGGGGCCAGGTATACCTCCGCGGGGGTGGGGGTCTCCCTCCTCGGGTGGGCAAAAAGGGGGAGCTGGGCGCCCTCTCTCTGATATAGTCGTCCGGCGGCTGTGGCTAGGGGCTTGCCATATCACCAGTGTTTGTAATAACCCTCTGTGTATGAGACAGATGTGAGTGTCTTTAATACCAAAACCGAAGGTGCCTTAGCTAGCTGGTTTTACTCGGCTGGTTGTTAATTGTAGGGTTTGCTGGATATGGTGGAGACTGGGTTGCTAACTCTGCCACATTTATCTGGAAGTATGACAATAGAAGTTAGTTACTGGCGGGGCGGCTAGCCTCGCACCGACGACCATTGGGTGCAGGGTTGTGAATGTGTTGTAAGAGAATAGATGGCATGCAAGGGGCTAGTAAAGTTCTAATGTTGTTCTGGCCTACTAAGTGAAGGTAGGCTGGATAGGAGTATATATATAAAAGGTTGGAGAGCGTTAGTAACGGACAATTCAAGGATCTTCAAGAGGTATGAGAGAGGCTAGGTCGGACAAGAGTCGAGAAGCGCGGGTGTCTTAATGAGAGGGGGGGGGGAGAGTTCAAGGGCTACAGGGAAATTTTGCCCCTAAGGTCCCTGGGCGTGGGGGTGGCATTAGGCTACAATTGATATGGAAGTTTGAAAAGGCAGTAGAATACGTTAGCCAAATGCTACCGGGGAATGCAACTATGGGGTGGTATATGAGTCTGGAAAAGATAGAGTTATGTGATCAGTCAGAGGGTTATGGATACTATTAGTTGGCCCTGGGAACTGCGTTTTCTATTAAATATAAAATACCAACCACAGTGGCAGTTCGTAGGGGTACTTAGTTATTGTTTCGGGGTACTTATGACAGATACTGATAACCAGGTTATCTTATATAATCTCTGGTTGGGGTAAGAGGTGTAAGACACGAAGTAAATTGGCGTAGTGTGGACTGTGGATACGAAGGAGGCAAGGGGAAGACGTATGACAATTGTGGAAAGTAAATGGAAAAAGGTGAACACAATGGCGGATAAAAATACTTAACCTAAGGATTGCATACATAGATTTATGGGGCGATGGGTCTTCAGAAGCTTAGTCTGGCAAGACAAGATGTTAGGGAATGTTAATATTAATACTTAGTTACTAGAGGAGCAATGCAAGGGGCGACTGAGCACGGGTTACATATATCTATACTCGTCATGGAAAATGATATAAGAGATCTAGGGACAGCGTGGGTGCTTTAACTTCTAAGATATATAACATCTACTTCTCGGATGCAAGAACATACATAGACATAATTATGGCTGTCTGATGTGTTGGCATTGGCTCAACGTCGGGACAGGCATGGTGTTTTTTAATATGAATGTATATTCCTGTTCATCATCTTTGTAGTTAATAAGTGTAGGACACGAGGGGTTAGTGTACGTGAGGTGTGGAAAATGGTCGGTTTTAGAAAAGGTAAATGGGTGTGTCCTGGAGCTGTTTAGCCCTGCGGGCTTGGGCCTGCCTGGAATGGCGGGCTCGGTCAGCTGGTCCTTTCGTTCTGTGGACCTTTCTTCCGGGTGTTTCTGTGTGGTGTTCGCTCGTGGCTTCTGTGGTGGGCTTCTTGTTCTGGGGCATTTTAATTTTATTGTTTATTTGTCTGCGTTCCAGATCCACTTCCTTAGCCTCTATACTAGACCCCCTGTTCTTTTTTAACAATTTTAATCTTTCCCACAATCGTTTCTTTCTTCTAATCAATATCCAAAGCTTTCTTTTCATTGGCAATTCTGGGTTAGTTCTTTTCCTCAATTTTGTTTTATCCTTATATTCCCTTACTGGTTCACTTTTGGATACAGCATTCTCCAGTTTGACTCTAATTTTCCTCCACATTCCTTCAGCGTCTTCACCGTTCAAGTATTCCCCCAGTCAATGTCCAAACACCGTCTCAGCAGCTCATAATCTGCTCTATCATACATGTATATTTTCTATTGCTTCTATTATCCCTCTCTGATTTAATGTTACAACTAAAGCTTATACAGGCATGGTCACTACGACCTATAGGGCTATCCACATTAACATGTTCCACTATATCCTCTTCATTGCTAAAAATCAAATCAAGTACACTCCCCTGCGTCCCATCTCTATATCTTGTCATCTCTACAATATGTTGCGTTAAAAAACAATCTCTCACTTCTATAAACTTATTTTCCAGGCTACCCTGTCCCGCTGGAGTAGTACAATTTGCCCAGTTGATCCTTGGCAAATTGAAATCTCCAATCAAAATTTTATATTTGTTCTCTCTATTATCTATCTCCTCCATTGCTTTCAGTAGGTTATCATCCTCTCCCCTGCTATTATTTGGGCTTCTATATATAGAGGCAATTATAATTGATCCTCTTACACATTTTACTTCAATACACAAATACTCACAATACTGCTGTCTACCTCATTAACCTTGAGCTCTTTTCTTACATAAATAAACAGTCCTCTTCCAACCTCTACTCTAATAGCATTTCTCTCATATAACTCGAAACCCTCCAAACTATATAACACCAGTTCCCTTTCAATTCTAGCATTTTTTGGTCTTACTTCCTGTAGGGCTATGACATCCGGTTTTTCCTCTTCATCCTGCAACCTACATATCAGTTCTCTTTTCTTGTCCTGGGTAAACACATCCACATTACTAAACATAATCCTTAATCCATCTACCATTCCTTCAGCAATTACAAGTTAAAGTTAAATTACTGAGAGAGTGTACCACAGGTCAAAAAGAAACCATAGTGGACATAAACAGTGTGGTTTCAAATGTAGCTGACAGAGTGAATAAGTTAGAAAATAACTCTACTAACGCTCCACCTCAACCACAGGCACAAGTGACACAACAACAGCAGCAGCATCTAGAACAACAGCATCAACAACAACAACCACCCATAGGCCTACAACACCATCCCCAGCAACAGCAAGCTGAACTACAACAGCAACAGCTGCAACAACTCCAAACACAACAGCGACCCATACAACAACAGCATCAACAGCAACAACAACAACAGCAGCAACAACCACAACAGCATCAGCACCAGCAGGTGCAACAGCAACAACAGCAGGTGCAGCAGCAACAACAGCAGGTGCAGCAACAACAGCAGATGCAGCAGAAACAACAGCAGGTGCAGCAGCAACAACAGCAGCAGGTGCAGCAGCAACAACAGCAGCAGGTGCAGCAGCAACAACAGCAGGTGCAGCAGCAGCAACAGCATCAACAAAAACAACAACACCAGCGACAACTACAACAATCCAAACTAACCCAGCAGCAGCATTCATATCAAAGGCAACACCAGGAGTGGCAGCAGCAGCGACCACAACAGCAACAACACCGAACACAACAGCAATCTTTATCGTCGGCAACGAGAGAAGATAATACAGTGCCAGCTACACCATCCTCAAATTTACCTACACAAACTGAACCAAATGAAGGAGCCAATGCAAGGGAAAACCCATGGACTATGGTCAAATGGGTGAATGGCAAGCCTCGCTACTCTAGGGAAGGCGAGCAGGTTCACCCTAGACCGAGAAACCAGCCAGGAATTAAAGGTAGGGTCAAGGATACTGGCCTCAATACCATCAAAGGCCCCGACTAGCTAGGGTGTTTGCCACAGGATTCAACCCTAGTGTTACTGCTGAGAATCTGAAGACATACTTGGCTGATAATCTACTTATAAATATAGAGGTAAGACAGCTGACCACCCTCTCCAGGTCCACTACCTGTGCCTCCTTTTGTATAACTAGCGAATGTCCAGATCCAGATGTTTTCATGAATCCTGACCTGTGGCCAGAAGATGCATATGTCAACTGGTACAGAGAACCAAGACAATATCCCAATGAGGACAGTGCAGAGGCTTCTGGGACTTGGAGGCATCGCACACCACTATCCAACTCGCAGTAATGGAGGGGATACCAACAACAGCAGCAAGTATAAAAGTAACTTCATACAATTGCAGAGGACTCCCCAAAACAAAGAGGAATCTCCTGTTGCGACCTGACATCGTATCTACATTAAGGACCAGTGACATAGTCTGCCTTCAGGAAACCTGGTACACAAAACAGGACTTAGGTAATTTGAACATATTAGATAAAGATTTCCATGGGTACGGGGTCTCCACTACGGACACACGTGATGGTATTGTGGCAGGTCACCCCCCAGGGGGAGTTGCAATAATGTGGAGATCGTGCCTAGATAGTGTAATTAAAACCATTGAGACAAATTTAAGCTGGTGTGCGGGAATACAGCTGGAAGTGGGACACAGAAAATTTGCAATATTTTGTGTTTACTTACCGTATCAGTGTGCAGAAAATGAAGAACTTTATTTGGAAAAGTTAGGGGAGCTTGGTGGCCTAATTTCTGAATTAGAGATAACCTGTTTACTCAGTGGTAGGTGATTGGAATGCTACCCCTCACGAGTTGGGTGGTTCCATGTTTGCTAAACATATGTTAAGGTTTTGTGAGGAGCAAGGTTTAATTTTGTCCTCCAAAAACCTGCTTCCAGAAAATAGCTATACATATGTTAGTGAAGCATGGGAGACCAGGTCGTGGCTTGATCATGCAATCTCTAGCTCTGACTTTCATGACTCTATCTCAGAAATGGCCATAAGATACGACATTACGGATGACGACCACATACCTATAGAATTAACAATCCAAATTAATAAAGCACCGGAAATAACAGAAACTAGCAATAGCATCAAGGCAAAAGTTCCATGGAATGTAATCTCAAATGAAGAGTGCCAAATGTACTGTGATAAAACCAAGGACTTATTAAATAGGGTGCAATATGATGGTAATGGTGTAGCACAATGCAGGGATCCAAAATGTAGTGATGCACAACACAGAAAGGACATTATTAAATTTTACAATAGTATAATAGATTCTTTATCAAAAGCGGGGGAAAGTATTTTTAATAGCCGTAAATATAAGTCCTCATTCAATAAGCCAGGTTGGCAAGACTATGTGGCTGACCTGTATCAGGCCTCCAGAGATGCTAGGTCTCATTGGCTTGAAGTAGGTCAGCCTAGACAGGGGCCTATATTTGAACTTCACAAAAGAGCAAAGGCTAGGACCAAATATGCCATTAGATTTATTAAGCAAAATGAAAACCAATTAAGGAAGGAAGCCCTTGCAAAGAGTCTGGCAGAAAAGGATACTAACTGTTTTTGGAAGGACATCAGATCCATGCAAAATTGTAACACACCATTACCTGTCAGTGTTGAGGGGGTTACGGGTGAAGAGAACATTGCTGACTTATGGAAAACTCATTTTAAGGAACTACTTAACAGTGTAAACCAAAGGTCTACTAATGGTGCAATTCAATATGTGAAAGATAGTAATTATGAAGACATTAAAGTGACTGAAAGTGATCTTGAGAATGCCATAAGAAAACTTAACCTAAATAAAGCTTGTGGGCTGGATGGTATATATGCAGAACATCTTAAATATGCAGATAAGTTGTTAATAGATAAACTTAGTTCTTGCATCACCAGTCTATTTACGCATGGTGTCCTGCCGGAGTCTATGATATCCGTAATACTTGTTCCTGTCATTAAAGATAAATCAGGTAAAATTACAGCAAAAGACAACTGCCGCCCAGTAGCACTTGCTAGTGTGGTGAGTAAGGTAGTTGAAATGATAATGCTAGAAAGAATGTCTGCATATATTGTCACCAGCAGCAATCAGTTTGGCTTTAAGAAATATCACGGCACAGACCAATGCATATATGTGCTGAAAGAAGTGATTGATACATACAACAAACTAAATAGCTCAATTTTCTCTTGTTTTCTTGATGCAAGTAAGGCTTTTGATAGGGTGTGTCACAAAACCTTATTTGAAAAATTAGTTAACAGGGGAGTGCCTAGCTATATTGTTAGGATACTTATTTTCTGGTATGCTAATCAAAAAATGTGTGTAAGATGGGGCAACATCCTGTCAGGCTCTTTCGCCGTAACCAATGGTGTTAGGCAGGGGGGGATATTGTCTCCGTATCTTTTCAACGTCTACATGGATGATCTTAGTCTGGAGCTGAACAAGACTCGCACTGGGTGCTGTATTGGCAGCACCATTGTAAATCATCTCATGTATGCTGATGACCTAGCCTTAATCGCGCCCTCTGGAGCAGGACTGGATAAATTATTAAGAGTATGTGAAAAATTTGGAATCGAACATTCAGTCAAATTTAATCCTATAAAGAGCAATATCATAATATTTAAATCTAACCTTCTATTGAAATCAAAGCTACCTAAATTCCATTTGTATGAAGAAATTATAGAAGAAGTAAGTAAAGTAAAGTATCTAGGACACTATATTTCATGTGATCGCTCAGATGATGAGGATATGGGTCGTCAGCGAAGGCAACTTTACATGCAGGGAAATTCAATATTAAGAAAATTTCATATGTGCACATGGGATACAAAAATAACATTGTTCAACTCCTACTGCTCACCAATGTATACAGCACAACTATGGTGGAACTATAAGAAATTACAGTGAATAGACTAAGTATCTCATATCACAATATCATGAAAATGTTTCTGGGGCTCTCAAAATATGAGAGTACAAGTACGCTATGTGCCTATATGAACTTACACTGTTACAAATCACTCATTAGAAAGCTAACATATAAATTCATTCAGCGCCTTAACACTTCTGAGAACAGGATCATTAAAATGCTACAAACTCCAAGCATAGTGTACACCTCCAGGATCCAGGCACACTGGAGGAAGTTGCTCTATATTTAACCTTAAGTAATGATTTCAGGTCTGCTACTCTACAGAATTAGCATACCGGTACTGATCCTCATAGTGCAGTACAGTACCGATATTCCTATACTGTACTGTAGCAACATACTGTACCGGAAGCTAAATGATGTGAGGCATGGTACTGTACACAATTAGGACAGTGGTTTTGGTAACACAGTAGTTTGATGACCACTGTTTTTGGTTGAGGCAGTGCTGTGAACTACATGATAGCAAGCTGGGTATTATTTAATTTCTGTTTATTTTATGTAGCCTATGTACAGTAGCTTATATATATTTATATATATTTATGTTACTGTAAGGTATATATGGACCCCAGTATGGTCCCCTCTGTACTGTGTGAGTCTGAAATAAAGTATTATTATTATTATTATTATTATTATTACACCATCCCACTCCTCCAGTCCGTACCCTACTCCCCCGTTAGCACTACTGGGTCTGCCTCTTTGTCTCCTGTCTCGCCCTGTGACACCTCCACCCCGTTCTCCTCCTCCATCACAACTCCCATCACATTCTCTCCCCTCCCTTCTACTCTTATAAACCACTTCCTCACTTTTCCGTCCCTCACTCTCCAGTAAAAATTTCTCTTATCCTCCTCATCCAACTTTCCATTATTTTCATCAGCCTTTTCTTGTAATTCCTTATTTTTTTTCCTTTGTTCTATACTCAAATCCTTCTTTAGTCTTATGTGTTTCAGTTTATCATTTGTATTTAGCCTCCAACTAAAATTTGTCACAGTCTCCGCCACTACCCTAGTTTTAAACTGCACCCTTATAGGTCTCATCTCTCCCCTTTTATATCTACCTATCCTACTGACCTCCTCCACCTGCCCTTCCCATCCATATTCGTCCTCATCCACACCTTTCAAGACCTCCTTCACTGTCTCCATATCCCTCACTTTTCTCACTCCATTATCATTCATATGAGTCTCTATACTCCATACAAGATTACACCCCTATCCCTGTCCATGGCCTCCCTCACGACACTCTCCTTGTTCTTCATGTGTTGATTGGTTGTCCATCTTGATCTAATTCTTCAGGCAGCCCTTTTAGAGTATTTTGGGGGAACTCAGTGGTGTGGTTAAACTATTTTTAATATATATTTGTTTAAATATGTAAGATATGCAATAAATTATGTAAAATATATTGTTTTTACTTTATACCTATACATATAATTGTCATTATTAAGGAAATTCCATTGACTATTTACATCGCTAGGCCTAGCTTCCTTATTTCTATTAATTTCCTCCAGTTCACAATGAAACCTATTGCCAATTTCCTTGTTCTTCAGCAGCCGCGGCGGTGTCGGCGTTGGACGCTTGGGATAATGTTCCTGTCTAGGCTATTTTGAATGCCATTCGATACAATAATGTGTTGAAAGCCCCCCCTCACCCCCCATGACATGTTATCATCATATATATTGCCAGTAGGGGGCAAACAACCAAAACAATTGCCGCAAAGCCCTTCCCTTAACATATTACTGTATCCAATGGCAGTCAAAATAGACGGGAACATGATCGCAAGCGTCCACCGCCGCCGCCGCCGTCATGTTTACATGGTCGATCGCCGCAGTTTGGTTAGGCCTATTTGCCCCCCTCAACATATTGTATCCAACAGCATTCAAAATGGACGGGAACATGATGGCAAGCTTTCGTCGCCGCTCCACCGCCATGTTTACATGTGTCGATCGCCGTGGTTAAGTTCGCGTCTATTTTGACGGCGATTTTTTTCAGTTATTTGCCCCCTGCTGGCAATATAGGCCTATAAGATTATGACAATATGTCATGAGGGAGGGGCCTCAACAATGACCTCTAACCTCTGTATATCAAATAGGGCTAGAGCAAATTGGCTGCAAATTTCCACATCTAGGCTATTCTTTGACTGACTCTTCCCAAATGGTCGACATGTCACATATTAGCTTGATCACTCTAGGCCTAGTTGTTTTTTAGTTACAGAGGTTATAGCCTAGGTCATGATTTCTTGCCTACTTACAGCGAATAGACTAGGCCTATTGTAGATTGGTAAAATATTTGCTTAATAGGCCTAGGCTATGCAATTGTCTCGATTTGACTAATTTTACCTAATTAGGCCTAAAGCAGCCTCAGTCTATTCCCAAACCCCAAACAGTATCCCATGTTAAGCCCTAGGCTAGGCCTAGGCCTAATCCCACTCTCAATCAAAATTCGAACTGATAAATTCGTACCTACCGGTAGCGCTGTCTAGGCTTAGTTAGGCTAGGCCTATATTTTTCGTGAATAGATATAGAAAATGGTTTAAAGGAAAGAGGGTCAATATACAGGAGGCGCTACAATATAGGTAGCAAAATTCTAATGGTAGTTTTGGGTTCCTATCATCATATGCTTCATTTCTATATACTTTTTATCCCTGGGAAAAAAGAAAAAAAATCTTGGGATTTTTAATTTATTTTCTTGGGATTTTTTGTTTTGGTCATTAACCTAACTAAAAAACCTAACCTAACCTAACCTAACCTAACCTAACCTAATAGCCCCCAAATACATTTAGGTTAGGTTAGGTTTTTTGGTTAGGTTAATAAAAAAAAAAAAAAAAAATCCAATAAAAAAATAAAAAAAACAAAGATTTTTTTTTTTCCCCCGGGGAAAGAGCATCCTATATTATGTTCAAATAATATGTAATAGCACTGTGTATGGTTGTATTACATTTAAATAGGGTAAATTTCTATAATTGCACCAATATGAGTTTTAATTATAAAACTTTACTTTTCTGCTATGTTTGCGTGTGATTTGTGTGTTTTGAATCTTTATTTCTTGAGGAAATGCTTCATTATAGAGATACACCCCATTCCCCAAAGTCTATCAATCTAGATGTGATACGGCCCCCCGATAGTGGGGAGGGCTATGAAGTACAGGGAAAATGTGGGGTTAAAGACGAAATGAAATAGAAGTTGGCTCGGGTTATCTACTTTTTCAACTTAGGAAAAATAGTGGGGAGGGCTATGAAGATCAGGGAAATTGCGGGGGTAAAAGGCGTAAATAAAGGGGTAATATTGGAAGAACTCTGAAAATACAATATTTTAAAGTAACAAAACCTGAAAATGGAAAAACCCGAGCCAAGTTTTGACCAAACTTGGCTCGGGGTTTTCAATTTGTCAGAGTCCAAAATCACAGTAACCTCATTTCAAAAGTTGGCTCGGGTTTTTGTGTTTTTCAACGTGGATAAAGCCAGTAAGAATGTAGTTAAAATTAGCCTAACCTAACCTAACCTAACCTAACCTAGTATAATGGGTGGGGGCTGCCGCCCCCACACCCCCGCTAAATCCATGAAATCCGAGCCAAGTTATTTCATTAACCTAACCAAATAACCTAACCTAACCTAACCTAGTATTATGGGGTTAACATTAGCCTAATCTAACCTAACCTAACCTAGTATTATGGGTGGGGGCTGCCGCCCCCACACCCCCGCTAAATCCATGAAATCCGAGCCAAGTTTTGTCATTAACCTAACTTAAGAAAAAACCATCTTCAGATTGGTCCGGTAAATACAAATACCATTAGACTAATCTAACAACCTAACCTAGTAAGCTATAAAATTAATTATGGTACTAACCTTATGAAGCTGATGATTGTGGTTGAGGATCATCAATATCGTCCTAGTCTTGATCCAGGGGAATTGGTGTTCGTGTGACAGGTCTCAGTCTGGGGTGCTCGGACAGAGGGGGATACAGTATGGCAGCTTGTAGTAGGAATGTGTGGAGTGCCGTATCAGGATAGGTGGTGATGAATAGGTACCTTCCAAGGTATTGCCGCAAATAGTTAGATCTGATTCATGGCCTCTTCACCCACTCCTTGACATCCCTCCACAGTCTTTCTATATTTTGAGTGTGTATGTTTTTTATCAGTAGGATCTACAACATTTTCTGTGTGGTTGACAGAGTGATGTGTGTATTCTTCAGATCCCAGAGAACGGTATGCAGCCCACTTATCACTGTAAATAACACTTTTTGGCTTAATATATTTTTTGATGAGTGGGATAAGAATAGCAGCGTCTCGTTTTTGTCCAGGCTCTTGAAGTGGGACGATGAATCGACGCTTGGACTGTCGCTCGATACCACCAAAAAGCCAAATTTGGCTCGGTATCCTCCCTCTCTCGTATTTTCTATGAGTCAGTAGAGTTTCGTCTATTTCTACGGCAATACCTGGGCCCCCGACACTCTCCTGCTTTTCAAACCAAGCTTCAGTCACTTCAGAGCAAAACGATCGCCAATCAACACTTGTCTGCTTTGAAATGTGAAGGTTTTTACTTGCAAGTTTATGTGAAAATATAGGTCTAACCCAGATATTTATAAATCCCAAAACTTTCCAGGCTTCCAAGTGGCAGTTATGAAGGAATGTGCCATTCCTATCACTCGCAGAGAACTCACAACCTTTGCGACGTTTTGTTTTATTTGCATAAAATGTACGAGTGCACCTCCATATAAATTGATCTGAGCGGTACTTTCATTCCCGGTCACAGTTTGCACATAACACACGTGTAGGTAGTACACCGTGGGAGCGTAATATACGTAAGCTCGCGTTACTGCCACGGTGAATTTCATCTATGACATCAAAAAAATCATCAGAACACCCGGTACACTGAGTTGCTGCCATGCTTAGACTGAGGGCTACCTGCTAGTTGGAGGGGTTGGATGGTGTGCGAAAAAATAAATAAAAGAAGGTGATTGGTTGAACCTAATGACGTATGCATGACAAGTAAATCGCTCATTGGCAAAAACAATAAAGGCATACATGTTTCACTGCGATTGGCCGATTACAGACAATTAATTTTAAAGTGACCACCAGATGGCATCAGCTAGGAGCTCACTTTTCAACACCCACTCGTAGAGTCAACAACAAGAAACTGAAACAAGGTATGCCCAACCGTAGATTTTCGAAAGGGGTCAGAGGGGGGCGAAATGCCCTTATAATCTATTTCCGCATATTGCCACCTATACCCCTTCACTTACCTAGTCGTACCTTCCTGTTAACTACAATAATAATTTGTTTAGCTCGTATAGGTGCAATTATAGACCAATACCATAAATAGTGATAGATGTGTATATTAATGGGATAAATACTCCGAAGTTCGCATACGTTCAGAAAATGTTGTGCAACACTGTTGCCAGATACTAATCAATCCCATTATCATTATATCATAATGGATTTTACTCATTTGCATAATTTCAAATACCTAGGACATTAATATAATATTTTCCTATCTTTTTTGTAGTGATATTTGTCTGATTTAGTGGTATATTGGTGTCTGTCTAGGGTTATAATGCATTGTGAAAGTTACCTCTGCATCTCTGACTTGGCATAAGTACCCCTGCTTTCTTTGAGTACTACACGGCAAGAGAAGCTTTCGGTTCTGTCACAGACTGTCAATTACTGTTCAAGGTAAACACAACTGCTAAATTCGACATCATGTTCAAATAATAATTATGTAATAGCATTATCTATGGTTGTATTAGACAACAATCGTGATAGGTTTCTATTTTATGTGGATAAATAGTATTAAGCTGAATAAACTAAATACCGAAAGTTCACTAGAGTGGTTGTTGATACATATGAGGGAGGAAGAAGATAGGAAGGAAGGGCTAGGCAGTGTTGCCAGTTGTATCGCTAGATATTACCGCTAGATGTAGAGCTATTTACTTCAATTTAGCAGCCATTTTTTCATGTCTAGAGAGATTTACTAGGGATAATTTAAAAATGTCAGACATTCTAGTCATATTACATTGTAAAATTTGCAAAACAAACAAACCAAAACTCTTTAGAAATTGCAGCATTATTCTAACATTGTTTGACTATGTAGCAACATGCTAGCGACTTTTGAGAAAGGATCTAGCGGTATTTTGTGGAGACATACTGGGAGGGTGGGAGGGAGGTGGTGGTTGCAGTGGTGCCAGTTGTAAAGCTACATATTACCGCTAAATGTAGAGCTATTTACTTCAATCTAGCAGCCATTTCTTTTATATCTAGAGACATTTACTAGGGATAATCTGAAAATTTCAGACATTCTAGTCATACTACATTGTAAAATTTGCAAAACAAACAAACCAAAACTCTTTAGAATTGCAACATATCCTAACATTGTTTGGCTATGTAGCAACATGCTAGCGACTTTTGAGAAAGGATCTAGCGGTATTTCGTGGTAACACTTTAGGAGGGTTAAAATACGAGTCACACGGGCAATTGCCAAAACTTTAAAGGTCCATATCATTGTTATTAAACTAAGCATTTGGCAAAGGGAGGAATTGTTAAAAACCTTAGCCAATACTCTGTCATTCACCAAAAATAAATTTGAATTTATCATTATTATTTGGTAGGGTAGGTATGTATAGGTAGGTTGGCTAAATAATTGCTGGAATTCGTAGGGACTCGAACGGTTTTGAGAGAGTTAAATAAAAAAACAAAAGATAGGACTGAATAATAAAGAGATTATGTTATTAAGCAAAACTGGGGGACGCGTGGAAGCCTATAGACTGTAGACGGTAAACTTTGTGTGGGTAGCGAATTCGGTTTTAAAGTAATTTAAGAATAGACAGTTTTCAATGCTGCGGCCAAACTATTCCACCCATTTATATTTTTTTGGTATTAAAAAGTTCGGAATCGCGAGCCTCACCCAACTACGCAAGCATGGCTCTGATCATTGGCGTAGTTTTCAAGATGTGGAATTTTAAGTGGAATTCGAGTTTTTTTCAAAATTGCCGGAAAAAAAAACACGTGCAAAAGCAAAACCTTCTCTATAAAATTTGCGGAGCATTAGTAGGGGAGTGCGTATGCCAAAGCCCAGTCGTTTCCTGTGAGTGGGAGAGACGGTATTTAAGCGTCAAGTTTTTCGGGAAATCGGCTGCCACGGAGCTGTTTGGCCACCATGCCAGATGTTTAGCATATCAAAAGTTGCCCAATACAAAAACGCACCTCTTGTAAAAGTTTGATCCCGATCCAAAAAGCGGTTCTGGAGTTATTGCGTCGAAACCGGCGCGTAAGAAGAATTTGGATGAAATTCCAGGTTTAATGATTACAATAGGGGTTCCCCGTAGGGGAAGAACCCCTAATAATAATAATTAAAGTTGCAAGCAATGTTGTCCGGGGTTCGAGCGGTTTTGCAAGCAGGGTATTGTGTTGGATACTGTCGGGAATAGGGCAATGATCCCGACAGTTTTAGGTCCAATAGGACATTTGAATTTGGCGGTATCGTATCGCTTGTACGATTTCGGCTGGTTCTTTGTGTATTGTAGTTTATTCTTAAGTATAGGTTCAATATTAACTGTAATGTATAAATATCTACATCAGCTCTAGATGTATCATGAAACCAAGTTATGGGTTATAATTATTATGAGCCGGCAGCCATATGTAATTTTGCGAAGCGATCGGACGCCGGCCCTTTAGTCTCTCAATCAACACCATACAACCAACATCTCCCCCCCCCCGGCTCTGACTCAACCCACAGTTCACCATGTGCTACAAATACTAATCTATAACAACAGTCCTACATCACCAGTCCTCTAAGCTAAGTTCATTGTATCGATATTGTATTATGTGAACATTCCTACATGTCATGCAATTGAATTAGCCGTGTGTGGGGGACTGGATTACACCCATCGACTACGTCGTTGGTAATTATATATATAACTATTTGTGGGGATATTTCATGTACCAGTGATATGCAATTTAACCTCTTTATCTAAATTCCCGACAAATAATGGTCCTTCGAACCCTAAGGCTTCCTTACCGTAGTACCGTTTTGTTTCCTTCCTTGACGCTTGTGGGCTTACAAATGGCTGCCGCCTCGCGCGTTGTTGGGCCGACTGCCGTTTCCCTAGTATGGACCCGGCTTATTCCCTCGTGTTTTTTTCCATTTAGGCGCCGTCCCTATCTTTTTGAGGGCTAGTTTCCAGGTTTTTTGGGCGTGTGCTCTTGGAGTTTTTGGTGGGTTAGCTGGGCTGGTGATTGGGGTAGGGGTAATTTCGTCGGGTACCATTTCGCGCTTGTAGGCTAGGCTGGGCCTGCAGGTGTCTGTGGTAGCTGTTCATTTCGCTTTGGTGGTGGGCCTGTGGTGTTCATTGTGTTTTGTCATTCTGGGACTCTTTTAGTAATTTTGCCGGTGGGGAGGGTTCTCATGTGACTCATTTAATTAAATTTCATAGCCTAGTTGCCTAATTACGGTCATGGGGTTCGGTCTCTGTTGATTCCTAAGCGATTGACAGCCAACAGACCTCATGATTGTGGGATGGGCAGCTGGGCTAGGCCTAATACTTATTTAGACCTAGTCAGTTCTTTTCATTTACCCTTCTTTCTCTAGCCCTAGTTTGTTTCTGCTACTTGTCAATTTCTTATTAATTCAATTAATTCTTCCTACTGCAGCTAGTAGCCTAATGACCGTTTCCAAATTGGGAGTGGCAATGCTATTGCCACATTTTTTATTAATTTGTGTAAATAGATTGCTTTATAGTTTAGCGAGTTAATAGCCTAATAGACTTAACGATGACAGATTTAAAGAAACTTAAGATTCTTAAGGGAGGGATGAAGAAGGGAAGTTTAAATAGGTCTTTAAGAGATCTTGATGAATTTTTATTAAGTGCCACGGCTGATCAAATTAAGGGTAAATTTGCTACTGTTACTAAATCGCTAGCCACTTACGATAGTTATGCTCAGCAGGTATATGGTTTATTGACAATTACTGACGATGTGGAAGAAGAAATGTCAGCAGATATTGAGTACTTTGAGGACGTTAATACAGCTTTAGCCAGACTATCTTCCACACAAGAAACAACCCCTGTTAAGGATACCGGTACACCAAAGGCGACTGGTTTTAACCTGCCGAAGCTTACTTTGCCTACCTTTTCCGGGGATTCGGCTACCTGGACTGGATTTTGGGATATCTTTGAGTGTTCCGTCCATCATAATAAAACACTCACATCCATCCAAAGGTTCACATATCTCCGTGGTCAATTGAAAGGGGAGGCATTGAAGTTGATCGATGGGTACAAGCTAGAAGCTACCAGCTACGAGTCTGCAGTGGAGTTGCTGAAAAGAACTTACGGGAGAGTGGAAGTCATCAAGACCGCGTTAATTACTAAATTCTTCACTCTAGATCCTCCATCCTATGATGTGACGGACCTAAAGGAGTACTATGCCTCCTTTGAGAGCCTCCTCCGATCTATGGAGACAATGGCCATCACCAAGGAGGAGATATTTAGTGTAAGTATCTTGAACAAGATACCCTCTCCCCTAAAAGAAATCGTAAGACGACAACTAAGCGACTCTCCACTAAACTTGGAAGCGTTGGTGCAGGTGTACCAGACTGAAGTCTTCAATATGGAGAGTACTGGACACTACCGACGAGTGGAGATGTCGCCATCTACTGCAGCTTTCCCGGTACAGACTTCTCCTAAACAGAAAAGGCCAATATCATTAGGTTGTAAGTTGTGCAGTGTCCACGGTCATCTGTGGTATCAGTGTCCTAAGTATCCTAAGGTTACACAGAATATTGGCAAGGCTAAATCGCTTAAGTTATGTACCAGCTGTCTGGCAAGAGACCACTTCAACAGTAATTGCACCAATTCCTACATCAAACCTTGTAAGTATTGCAAGGGGAAACATTGGTTTTCTCTTTGCACCCAGTCTGATCGGCACGATGGCAAAGAAAAGGGGAGAACCCCCAAAGAGTCACATGAGAAAGGTAAGAGCGAGGGTGATAAAGTATCTGCCATGTCCATTGCTTCTCGAGAATGTCAATTGCTTCCTACTATGATGCTGCCAGTAGTGGGGAGTAATAATAATACTATAATGATACGCACCTTACTTGACCAGTGCTCACAGAGGTCATTCATTCTGCGGTCATCATTACCCCTGCTCAAGTGTACCAGCAAGGGTCAAGAGAATTTGCGTCTCCATGGTTTCACTGGTGAAATAGATTCCAGTGACTATGATATAGTGGAGATTTCCTATGTTTATAGAAGAAAGGTATGTCCCATCAAGGCTGTAGTGGTCGACACACTACCCAGTTTCTATATAGCATCAGAGATTCAACCACAATTGAAATATCTCAGAAGCAAGGGTTATAAACTGGCTGATAATCAACTCTCTGCTAACAATGGTATTATGCTACTGGTCGGAGCTGATTATTACTACGACCTGGTTCACCCTGGATATCGGCGGGTAGATAAGCTAATAATGCTCCCTACGATCCAAGGGTATGCCATTTCTGGATCCTATGCCACTTCCTCTCAAGACACACAGGTGGAGGTGGTTACGGTCCTCAAGGTAGCAGTAAGCCCCATAGATAAATATATTAGGCCAAATGTGCCTGATAATACATGTACTGATATAGATAAGCTATGGGACTTGAACAATATTGGAATTGACCCACATGAACTTGATCGGGAGTCCAAGCTAGCGTTAAGCTCGTATGAAGAGACTGTAACGTATGACTCTGGCAGGGGTCAGTATGTGGTAAGGCTCCCTTGGAATGATAACAAGAGTAAATTACCTACTAATTTCCATCTAGCACTTGGTAGATTACGTGGCCTTCAGAAGCAGTTTGTCAAGGATCCAAATTATTGCGAGACTTATGCGGCAGTTTTTAACGAGCAGGTACAACGTGGATTTGTGGAGAGAGTAGATCTCAGTGAGTATGGGGATAACATCCATTACCTTGCTCACCATGGGATTAAAAAGGACAGTTCCACCACTCCTGTTCGTATTGTGTATGACTGCTCTGCTAAATCCAGTGATCGCTCCTATAGCCTGAATGATTGTCTGTACACTGGTGCGTCCCTGGTCTCTGATCTCGCGCAAATTATGTTGCGCTTCAGATGTCATAAGTTTGCATGGGTCGCCGATATTGAGAAGGCCTTCCTGATGCTTCAACTCCATCATGAAGACAGGGACTCGACAAGAGTTTTATGGCCACGGGACCCAATGGATCTAGATTCAGAGTATCTGGTCTACAGGTTCAGAGTCGTCTTATTCGGGGCGACTTGTTCCCAGTTCCTTCTCAACGCTACTATCTTGCGTCATCTTGAGGAGGCTGGACTAGATCCTGACTTCAAGAATGAGATCAAGCAGGGGATCTATGTGGACAATCTTCAAGGCACTGGAGACAATGAAGATTTATTGCTCAAGAGATGCTGGGAGATCCGCGATATATTTGCCAAGGCTCATTTATACTTAAGAGAATGGGCCACTAATAGTGGTCTTTTGAAAGTTCAATTTGCTTCTGACGGTGTAGCTACTGAGAATAGTGAGGTGAAGTTTTTAGGCCACAAATGGGACACTACCACAGATTGTATATCCTTCTGTCACACCCCATGTGGCAGTGAGCTTATGACCAAGCGAAACTGCTTAAGCTTGTCAGCGAGGTTGTTTGATCCCCTAGGTTTTTTGCTGCCTGTAACTATCCGTGCTCGTATGTTTTTACAGCAACTGTGGCGGCTAAAACTAGATTGGGACACGCCCCTCCCGACTGAGTTACAAGATTCTTGGCGGTTGATTCGGTCGGACCTTTCCACATGTTGCAAGGTCCAACTTAATCGTCAGGTTATTAGTGGTCAACAGGTGGATCTACATGCCTCTTCTGATGCTAGTAATAGTGCGTACAGTACTGCCATATACATATGCAATGGTAGTGAAGCGAGACTGGCTATAGCGAAGGCCAAAGTAGCCCCTATAAAGAAGATTACAGTTCCTAAATTAGAACTTACTGTATTGCTTCTGTCTGCTCGTCTAATAAAGTTTACACTGGATGCTTATACAGACATATACAGATTAGTAACGTCTATGTCTGGAGCGACAGTCAAATAGCACTTTCATGGGTAGACAGCCAGAAAGTGTTACCTGTTTATGTTTCTAATCGCACTGATGAGATTTATAACTTAGTTCCTACGGCTAAATTTCGCTATGTGAGCACCAAGGATAACCCCAGTGACATAATTTCCCGGGGGATCTCGGCGCAACAGTTTATGTCGTCCTCTATTTGGTGGCATGGACCTCCATGGCTTACATCTCCAACTGAATGGCCTCAGGATTTCAGGGAATGCATATCTGATCCTTCAAGTCGGCCCCAAGATGATGTGTTAAGTAGTTCGAATGTGAGTACTACACATCAGGATAACATGTTGGTAGAGTGGGAACGTTACGGCAGCTATGATCAAGTAATACAGGTTTTTGCATTGATATACCGTTTCATTAACAACATGAGAAGTCGGGCTCACGGGTCTTTCCTTAGTGAAGATTCGAAACATATCAGACTCCATGAATTGAGATCAGCAGAAGCGAAACTAATATGTTTAGTACAAAAGGAATCTTATCCTACTGAACATCAAATCCTGAGCAAGGAGTCAAAGGCCAAACCCTCTAACTTAATGAGGCAGCTAGGATTATATATGGAAGGAGGCATAATTAAGTGTAGAGGCAGGATACAAAAGGCGGACATTATTGATTCTGCGAAATATCCTGTCCTCCTTAGCTCCTCTCATTTGATTACCAAACTGTTGATTCGCCAATGCCATAGGACCTGCCTACATTTTGGTGTAAATTATGTTCTGGCGTATATGCGATAACGTTGGTGGATCCCTAAGATGCGACAAGCAATTAGAGGGATCCACAATAGCTGTACTATCTGTAAAAGATTACAGGGTAAGCCTTACTTCCCAGTTGATCTACCTCCCTTGCCTGAGTTCAGGGTACAAAGGACTGAACCATTTCAGGTAACCGGGGTAGACTACACCGGAGCGATTCATGTTAGAGAATCGCCCGGTAATATCATAAAGGTATATGCCGTTCTATTCACATGTGCGGTAACCAGAGCGATTCATATTGAATTGATTGACGACCTATCCAGTGAGGGGTTTTTGCATACTCTAGGACGCTTTGCAGGCCGCAATGGTTTCCCTCAAATTATTATGAGCGATAATGCGACTTGTTTTGTCGGGGCCTCTAAATATCTCCAGAGTTTAATGGATGACCCGCAGGTTGTGGCTACCCTCACTGGAAAGGGTTGTCAATGGAAATTTATACCAGCACGTGCACCATGGTTCGGGGCGATTTGGGAGAGAACAATCGGTATCGTCAAATCTGCCATGAAGAAGGTATTAGGAAGGGCACTGGTGACCAGACGGGAGTTGCAAACCATCTTAATAGAAATTGAGATGTCAGTCAACGACAGGCCCTTGACCTATACCTCGGCAGATGTTGATGACCTCTTACCCATTTCGCCTTCTATGCTAACACGTGGACGAACCCTTAATACCTTTCCTAGATCGTCCGTAAATGACGAAGATCTGCATGAACCTACGTTTGGCAATGCTGACGCCACACATCGTCGCTTCCAGTATGTAAAGAAGGTGTCCGACGATCTATGGAAAAGGTGGACCCAAGAATATTTGCTGTCTCTTCGCGAGCGTCACTCTAATAAGATCAAAGGGACGAATCAACGATGGCCTCGTATCGGGGATATTGTCCTGATTCATGATGAGCGTCCTAGGTTATTTTGGAAGCTTGGGAGGATTATCGATTTGTTCCAGGGCATTGATGGTCTTATAAGGGTTGCTAGAATATGAAATTCGACGGGGGTTACTACTCGCCCAGTCGTAAAGTTATATCCCTTGGAGCAGGATGTAGAACTGTCGGATGATCCTGGCGTCTCTACTGATACCCCTCCACGGGAGAGTGCTGGTGACAGTGCTCCTCAAGGTGGGGCAGCTGATGATGAGAAGGATGATCCTCCTCAGGCTTCAGGTGGCGCTCGTCCCAAAAGGAGGGCGGCTATGAGTTCCGTGGATCTTTGGAGATCAAAGATCAAACAAGGTGATCTTTGACTTCGATGTCCTTTTTTTTGTTCTCTGTATATAGCTCCTGTATATCATTTTTGGTGGCGGGCAATATGTCGGGAATAGGGTAATGATCCTGACAGTTTTAGGTCCAATAGGACATTTTAATTTGGCGGTATCGTATCGCTTGTACGATTTCGGCTGGTTCTTTGTGTATTGTAGTTTATTCTTAAGTATAGGTTCAATATTAACTGTAATGTATAAATATCTACATCAGCTCTAGATGTATCATGAAACCAAGTTATGGGTTATAATTATTATGAGCCGGCAGCCATATGTAATTTCGCGAAGCGATCGGACGCCGGCCCTTTAGTCTCTCAATCAACACCATACAACCAACATCTTCCCCCCCCCGGCTCTGACTCAACCCATAGTTCACCATGTGCTATAAATACTAATCTATAACAACAGTCCTACATCACCAGTCCTCTAAGCTAAGTTCATTGTATCGATATTGTATTATGTGAACATTCCTACATGTCATGCAATTGAATTAGCCGTGTGTGGGGGACTGGATTACACCCATCGACTACGTCGTTGGTAATTATATATATAACTATTTGTGGGGATATTTCATGTACCAGTGATATGCAATTTAACCTCTTTATCTAAATTCCCGACAGATACAAAAGCTGTGTCACAGATATCAAAAGATCATTTAACTTATCGGGCATGGAGAAACTACAGAAGGAACAGATTGTGCAAACAAACAAGAGTGAGAGAGGGAGAGATTGGCTGTATAAGGGATCTGCCTCTATTCGTTTAGTAACAGAGTTGTAGATATGTGGAATAGGCTATACCGAGTGCTATAATGGGATCAAGAACAATAGAGCTTCAACTTGAAATTAGATAGAACGAGATGGGTTGGGTGTGATTTGTGAGGGAGAGAGAGTATGGCGAGAGAGAATAGAATGTAAACATAAGGAAGATAGCGATAAATATGAGAGAGAGAGTGAGCGCGGGATGGGTTGGGTGTGAAAGGGATCTGACATGTGTGGGCCAATCGGCTCTCTGCAGACTCCGGTTTTCTTATGTTCTCATTTGTGTGTTACGATCCAGGTTCTCAAAGACACAGGGCTCTTCAACATTGGACTAGATAATGGCAAAATGCAACAACGGTAACACTAGATCCAACCCCTGCCTTAAACACTGGAAAACAAAACACCATTACCGCCCTGAGTCGTGCCTGGACCACGAGGTATCCTATGACTCGGTAACTGGTGCACACACACTAGGCTGACGCTCGATGAAACAGCCTATTCTCAAACAGTAAAAGATTACTCGTTTAGGTTACACAAAGAAAAGATAAGTAACGTGATTATTTAACGTTACGGTAGATACTCAAATAACTGGCACTCCTGTATTAAAGAAAGTGCAATGCTAGTCCTGCAACATCAACTGGAAACTTCTGAAATAAGTCTGATGCTGGGAAGATGTTCGTAAAGAATCTTGAACAATTATAATGCAGAATACGGGTCACAATAAATACTAGGACATATAGTAATAATAGGCAGGCGAATAATAAAGACTGCGCAAAGGTAGTAATGCTCGACAACTAAAGAAATGCTTCATGACACAACGCAACAGCCTACTAGGGTTGTGCAACTCAACAACAACCTCGGCTCAAAAGTGCAGTGAATAATAATGTGGCATACATATAATAATGGGGGCTTATCTCTAACCAGTGTCTGCTCGGTTAATAAAGTCTAGCTGGGGTATCAAGGCAGGGCAACAATGGGCGAGCATGCGGCTCGTAGCCTAACGTTGTCCGAAGGTGGTATAATGAAGATTACGTTATATGACGGGGATGCTCTCTTGATAAATCTAGGTCTCTAGTACCTAGTTCTATCCTGGCGATCCCTCAGAAGTCAACACAAAGAGGCAGCACTATGTTGTGAGGGATAGGCTATGGCCCTCTCACACCACAGTGCTGTGCTCGCAAAGTAAACCCACCCGAAGACAACCTAGGCTCCCACAGTACCTGTCGATGTCGTGTAGGGCTTAGCTAACACTGCACACATCGGAGACAACGACACAGTAACCTTACCCCTAGTCTAGCTTTAAATAACTAAGCAGAATCACTCAACACCCTGCCAGGGAGACATATACCGGTCTACAACCTTCCCGAGAGAGGACACACACGGAAAAGTCCGTCTCTCCAAACCTCATTAAAGCCTAATACATAAAAATATCTGAGAGCTTCGCGTACAATACGACTGGCCGACGGTGAACGTCTATGCTGAAACCAGAAGGGATGTTGAGTTTAATAAAGATTAGAGAATGAGAAAGGAGAAGTCGAGAGAGAGAAATAGTATGCAAAGTGGCGAGTGTGGGGGACAGAATTGCAAAGGATGTAGACGATACGCGTGTCAGGCCAGCTCTGAGCTTGGTAAAAAACCATGAGGCCGCGATGGGAAGGGACTAGTTGACCACCCGGCCGCCAACGCCGTCAGCGCTCAAGCGAGCCGCGTCACAGCCCACCCCCCGCTGCCAGGTGTACTCCCTCACCCGCTCTCGCTCGCCTCCCACACAAGCAACATTTATATTTTAGCGAATATAAAATATAAGGCGCGGTCACAGACCAAAACAAAGATCACTTCTAGACTGTCTGTGGCAACACGACACTAACGAAATAAAGCAGATCATTCTAGGACAACTGTAGCCCATCCCCCCATCCTGGCGAGCGCTAGCGAGCTGCAATGCCCCACGCAACCATTCTGCTAACGCCGGGAGGCGTCACATGTGAGAAAGAGAGAGAGAGAGAGACTAGGATGTCATAAATGTAAGGAAGACAGAGATAAATGAGAGAGAGTTGTTATGAGATCGGTTGGGTGTGAAAAGGATCTATCTTGTGTGGGCCAATTGGCTCTCTACAGACTCCCATTTTCTTATGTTCCTATTTCTTACAATTGTGTTTTGGTTGCAGGTATATGATAACATGGGTGTATAGTAAGTAGTGTAAATAACATATAACGTTTATGAGATTGGTTGAGTGTGAAAGGGATCTGCCTTATGTGGGCCACTTGGTTCTCTGCAGACTCCCATTTTCATTTTGGTTGCATGTGTAAGGGATCTTCCTCATTTGTACCAGTGTGCAAATAAGAGAGAGAGAGAGAGAGAGAGATTGGCTGTGTAAGGGATCTGCCTCTCTCGTAACAGAGTCATTTGTACCGGTGTGCAAACAAACGAGCGACAGAGAGAGACTGGGTGTGTAAGGGAGAGAGAGGCTCCCTATTTCCTATGTTCTCATGCACTAGTATGTCGTAATCGTAATGAAGACAGCGATAAATAAGAGAGAGAGAGAGAGAGATAACTAATAAGTAGCCTATAGCAACACCAGTGGCGTCACCAGGGGGGGGGGGCTTAGCCCCCCCAAATCAAGGACTCAGCCCCCCAAAAAATGCAAACCCCAAAACTGCCAAAAGTAATTAAAATAAATAAATACAAATTAAATAATAAATAATGCATAACCAGTTCACCACATTCACCAGCCCTGCATCCCCCCCCCCCCCCCCCGAAATCTACTTTTTATTAATTGATCCATATAGGTTAAATACGAATTGTTTATGTAATGTGCATATTCATTCACAATTTACATAAACCTATGGCTATGACTCAAATCATAATAGTAATATTAGTAAGTTTCCCCTATATTTTCACCAAGCTTGGTTTTCTTTGAAGCTTGAGCCGTTATATTTATTGAAATTATTGGAAATATAAATGCAATATGTATTGTTTTTATGAGACTTATTATATATTTACAATATAATATATTATTTATATTAATCGCAGGGCTTTAAAATTGGTTTATTTTGCAAGTATATAATTAATAATTTGTCACTTCTTTATCAAAAGGAAAAACTAAAGAAACAACCAAAAAATGTAAACGGTGGAAAGCAATAAAACTAAGTAAAATGCAAAACCATCAACAGTTATAATGAACTAATCATAATCATAAAACCATCAACAGTTATAATGAACTAATCATAATCATAAAACCATCAAGTTATAATGAACTAATCATAATCATAAAACCATCAACACTTATAATGAACTAATCATAATCATAAAACGTTTACACGAATTACCGCATTTTCCTTTACCATCATTATCTCCGATAGACTGGAAATGGTGTCGTATTTCACACCCAAATGCCATAAAAGGGTGTCCAATATCAAGCCAACTCAACCCTGCTCCTCCACAGGGTCGAAACTCAACCCGATTCAGACTTTCGGAACTTGATAATAGTTTTAAGACTTTTTGTATGTATCCATATATAAATAATCGATTTGGATGTGATAATTATAAATGTACCTAGCTATATCCTCAGAATCTCCAAAAGAAGCGTCATAATCCTATAGAAGGCCGATAACCTACCGGAGTTATTATATAGTTCAGTCAGTGACAGGAGAAGGTTGTGTTAATCTGAGCTCCTGCCCGGACCACTTACCAGTGACCTTTAGTGACCATTACACCTACCTGTGTTTGGGGGCAGTGCACTCGTGTTATATAAAAGTGTTATAGCTCAGTTTTTAGCTGTTAGTTTACTTGTTTTTGTTTTTCTGTACTTAGTTTCTTGCTCCTCGCTAAGCTTATTGGGATCATGGCAGGTGTGGAGTGCGAGTCTCTAACTGATCTGCATCATCTTATTCTCCAGGTAAGAGAGGAGATGGTTGTGGTGAAGGAAGAGGTCTTGGCTCTAAGGGAGGTTAATGTTAAAATTCAGAGGGAAGTGGATTTGTTTAAAGACGAAAATCTAGCTTTCAAGCTTAGCCAAGAGGAAATAAAGTCAAGTAAGGGGAAAAGGGAGGAAGTTGATGAAAAATTGTATTCATGGCAGGTTGTTAAAAATACGGGTGGGAAAGTCACACTCAAGAAGCAGGATAGTAGAATAGGTATGAGTGTGACAAATACATTCTCTCCTTTGCTAGACGAATGTGAGGGAAAAGATAGTCAGGATAAGGGAGGGATAACCGAAGTGCCTGCCGCCGACTCAGCTCCAACCTCTGACGCTGTGCTACCTACCACCACCTCTACCTACCACCACCACCACCAAGGGAGCTTCTGCCACCACCAGGGGTTCTCCAACTGCAGCTGCTGGATCCTCCCGAGGGAAAGGTAAGTCTGTGTCCCGAGAAGGTAAGTCTGTGTCGATTGTGGGCGACTCCATGGTAAGACATTTAGTTAGGGCTACCCGCACTAAACTTAGGAAGGTTGTGTGTCTGCCTGGCCATGGAGTTGGGAGGGTTTTAGAGAAGATGGACCACATCTTGGAAGATAGTGGAGATAACCCCATTATCTGTCTCAGTGCCGGGAGTAACGATGTTGGTAAGGGTAGAAGTGAGGAACTGCTGCAGCAGTATCGGGATGTGTTAGATAAAGTTAGGATGAAGGGAGGGATCCCTGTAGTACATTGTATCCTACCCAGAAGAGGAGTTCCCAAGGAATGGACATCCAGGGCGATTGGTGTCAATTGCCGTTTGGAGAAATATTGCAAAGAAAAAGCAATACCATTCATTTATAACTGGGATAGTTTCTATGGGAGAGATGGGATGTACGCAAGGGATGGGGTTCATCTTTCACGGTTAGGGGTTTCTACATTAGCTAGTTCTTTAGATAGGGTGGTTGTGGGGTTTTGAACAGAAATATTGAGAGTGTAAATGAGAGGTTTAATGGAACAATTTTAGCGTCAGGCGAAAGCGATAAGGATATTCAGTCTCATGCTAAAAATGATGACTATAATGCAAATGATAGTAGTGATGGTGCAACGGAAGATGGAAATGTCGTTAGAAATAAAGGTAAATTAGGTATAAAGAAAAGAAGTAAATTGAGAGTATATTACACAAACTGTAGGAGTCTATGTAACAAAATGAACGAACTTAGAGCCCTTGTTAGCAAAGAAAATATAGACATAATAGCGCTAACTGAAACGTGGATTAATACAGAAACCAGGCATTTTTTAGCAGAATTTGATATACCAGGATATAGTTTGTTTAAATATGACCGAACAAGTAAGAGGGGTGGCGGTATAGCAGTGTTTGTCAGGAGTACATTAAAAAGCTGTATTAAATCAGGTATTAGACTAAATAACGATAATGAAAGTGTTTGGGTAGAGGTTAACGAAGGTAGAGAGACCATAGTTATTGGAGTTATGTATAGACCGCCAAATATGAGTAGAAATGACGGAACGTCATTATGGGAGGAAATTAAAATGGCATCAAGGTTTAGCAATGTGTGCATTATGGGGGATTTTAATTTTCCGAATATAGATTGGCAGCATCAAATAGGAGACTCTGATTCTGAGGAGTATAGAGGTAGTACAAGATAGTTTTTTATTTCAATTCATAGATACGCCGACTAGAGGTAATAATATTCTCGATTTAGTTTTCAGTAACAATGAACATATGGTAAATAATGTAGAGATAGGGACCACCTAGGAAATAGTGACCACAATTCTGTGTATTTTAATATACAATGGAAAGGTAATACCAGAGAGAATACAACATTAATACCTGACTTTAGAAAAGCCAATTATGGTGGGTTAAGAAGAGCCCTATTAGCCGACCCTATGGTCAAAAAATTAAGTCGATCCAGGTGTCAAATGAGTGTACCCCTTCTCAGGCACCTGTCATCTTAAGTCAGGAAGAGACGTCAACCTTGGTAGATACATACGATAATTTTATCAAGTCAGTTTCAATGCACAAAATAAATACATCCCCAAAAGAAAATTTAGATCAACACAGAACCAACCCAAATGGATGAATAATAGACTATTAGATCTTCTAGGACAAAAGAGAGGAATATATAGAAAAATTAGGAAAGGCGAAATTCACCTAGTTGCTTACTATCAGAATCTATCAAGACAGGTAAAAAAGGATATTAGGAAAGAAAAAAGAAATTATGAAATCAAGGTTGCCAATGACTCAAAAAATAATCCTAAAGCTTTTTACCAACTATATAAATCCAAGGTTAGAGATGTAATTGGTCCCCTTAACCCGTACAGCCCCAGCGACGCGCCTGACGCGTCGGCGATGTATGTAACGCACAGCCCCAGAGACGCGCCTGGCGCGTCACCCTAATTGCGCCGACCGTAACCTCAGGTGTAGCCACTCAAGAGGGCTCAGATTTGTATGGGAACTGTGTACGTATCCCACGCAACCGTGCCGATGGTTGAAAACTCTCAAAGTCCACGTGCGTGCGCGCGAGCGTGCAATAACCTGTTTTTTTTGGGATAATTGCCTTCAATTTTTTACTCTTATAAAATCCATTTTCGGGGGCTCTGTAGGACCATTTTTTAAGCTTTTTGAGCGGTTTTTCGTGGTTTTTCCTTCATTCCTAACCCATTCGCTATTGTTTCTGGAATAAAACCATTTTTTGAAAACCGGCCGGGTTCTGGTGCGCAAACATTACAAAACTAGCCGGGGCTCCACGGGTTAAAACTTCGATAGGAGAAATGACAGAAAATGATTTAGAAATGTGCAGTACATTAAATAGTCAATTTCTTTCCGTTTTTACTAATGAAAATTTGGCACAGTTTCCAGAAGTCCGTAAGGTATATAGCGATAGTATAGAAAATAGGTTAAGTACGGTTACTATAAGTAGAAATTATGTGCTTAAGGAAATTGACAGACTGAAACCTCATAAATCGCCTGGTCCTGATGAGGTATATGCTAGAGTATTAAAAGAATGTAGGGATGAGTTAAGTTACCCATTAACATTTTTATTTAACAAGTCATTGGAGACAGGTATAGTTCCAGAAGCTTGGAAGCTTGCAAACGTAGTTCCGATCTTCAAAAAAGGTGACAAATCAATAGCATCCAATTACCGTCCCATTAGTCTTACATCAATCATAGGAAAGCTACTAGAGTCAATTATTGCTAGTAAAATTAGAAACCACTTAGATACATTTAATTTAATAAATTCTTCTCAGCATGGATTCACTCAGGGACGTTCTTGCCTTACTAATTTGCTTAGTTTTTTCTCAGAGGTATATGAAGCAGTAGATAATGACAAGTCATATGATATAATATATTTAGATTTCAGTAAAGCTTTCGAGATTGAGAGATTGATTGAGAGATTGATGAGAAAGGTTGAGGTGCATGGAATAGGTGGGGCGTTGTTGGGATGGATTAGGTCATGGCTAATTGGTAGGAAGCAGAGAGTCAGCATAAATGGTACGAAGTCAGAATGGGGAGCAGTCAAAAGTGGTGTCCCCCAGGGATCTGTATTAGGTCCTCTGTTGTTTGTTATATACATAAATGACCTTGATTTAGGTATAACTAGTAGGATAAGTAAATTTGCAGACGATACCAAAATGGGGAGAACAATTGATTCAGATAGAGATATAGAGTGCCTCCAAAGGGATCTAGATACCTTACACGAATGGTCAGTAAATTGGCAATGAAGTTTAACATTGACAAATGCAAGGTATTAAAGATAGGGAAGATGCATACAAATGTTAAATATAAACTAGCTAATGTGGAATTAGAAAACTCGAATTGTGAGAAAGATCTAGGTGTGTTTGTTAGCAATGATTTGAAGCCTAGACAACAGTGTATAAGCGTTCGAAACAAGGCAAACAGGATTCTCGGGTTCATCTCTAGGAGTGTGAGTAACAGAACTGCTGATGTTATCTTAAAACTTTACTTGTCATTAGTGAGACCCCATATGGATTATGCTGTTCAATTTTGGTGTCCTTATTACAGAATGGACATAGATTCATTGGAGAGAGTACAACGTAGAATGACAAAAATGATCCATAATATTAGAAATCTTCCGTATAAAGAAAGGTTGAAGAAATTAGGCTTACATTCGTTAGAGAGACGCAGAGATAGAGGTGTTCAAGTGGGTTAGTGGGATTAACAAAGGGGACATGACAAATGTACTAAAGCTCAGTGATAGCGAAACAACTCGTACCAATGGTTTCAAATTAGATAAATTTCGTTTCAGAAAAGATATAGGCAAATATTGGTTTGGTAACAGAGTTGTAGATGGGTGGAATGGACTACCAGGTGCTATAGTGGGATTAAAAACGATAGGGAGCTTTAAGATAAAATTGGATAAGCATATGGACGAGAAGGGTTGGGTGTGAAGGGGGATCAGCAGGGTTGGGCCAATCAGCGCTCTGCAGAACCCCGTAATCCTGCGTTAATCTCTAACCGTTTTGGTAAGATGATCCTCAGGGTATTAGAGTGTTGAGCCTATAATTGGGCTTTGTAATTGGGGTTGTGTGGGACAGGGATCTGCCTTGCTTAGGCCAATCGGCTTTCTGCAGACTCCCATTTTCTTATGTTCTTATGTTCTTATATAATACCTCAAAGTAAGCGATTATATTATAGGAATAGTCATCACAATTTTTTACAAATTCAACTAGATCAAAATAATATCGAAATGATGGATCATTAATGATTGATCTTGATATGTAGGCCTAAAGCGTGTTGTTTATAAATATTGGCCGCAGCCGCGGTGCCACTCCATTCGAGCCTAATCACGATTATATTTCGGTGTATTCTTACTTAAATGTATATCATTCGGGTTGATTAGGTTACACAATACAATATTACTAAGTAACAGTACACGCATATATATAAATATCATAACATTTGTGAAATATAGGTTCGACCGCGCTAAGTACCACGGCTGCGTGAGGGCCAGTAGGAACGTAGATATATCGAGGGGTGGGTGGGGCATCTAGCCTCGTGACCTTGACCAAGAGTCAAGTTCAGAAAATCAGTGTTCGTCACGGTAATTAATTCTGTCACTCCTCAGAATTATTGAAATGTCTGTATGCGAATATTTCTTGCTCTACTATTAAACAAATAAATATGTTTTATAATTTCACCTAATATGTAATGTCACAACACATCTTAAATTGTATATATTCAAATTTATTGCCGATATGTTCTGTTGTCGATTATTCCAGTCCCTGACATACCTCATGATATTTGGTATAATACGCTATTTCGCTTTTATTTTGTCTCTTTATTTGCTTTGTAATCATTATTCTGCAATGCATATTTACTTTCATTCTTAAAAATAGTCAGGAAAGGTTGTCCATATAATGTATATATTTAAAAATCTGGATCGCCCCTTGTCATTTTGTGCCACCACACTTTAATGAGAGTGGGTTATCAGACTTTGGGGTGACACAAAATGCAGCAAATTTGATTGAAAAGTGAAATTGTGAAATAAAACACACATATCCACATACCATTAGGCCATGTCACTATATGAAACTTTGAAAGGATATCAGTTTTATAGAACAACAATTGTTTGTAATCTTGTATTTTATCAATAGGCTTATCTAAAGTAATTGCTTTATGATTTGGAGTTAATAAATTATACTTTTTTGTTTTAAGTGAACTGTTTTGTTTTTCTATCACAGTAATGGAAGAAAAATCTTGCCAATTAAATCTATATAATGGTACAATAATAAAAGTTCTTCAAATTATCCAATTTAATATGCTAAGAAATCGTTACAAACTATAGTATAAAAAACTGCTACTGTAGAGAAGGTCATGAAGAAAATAGAAGAAAAACAAGAGGGAGAGCGGCGTAGAAATAATTTAGTGGTGTATAACATATCTGAGTCAGAAAAAAAAGATGGGAAGGAGAGGGAAACTGATGACAAAAAGAGCTGTGATGTGCTGTTAAGGAATATTTAGAAGTGAAGGAATATAAAATGATGAAAGTAATTAGGTTAGGAAAGAAATTTGACGGTAGGGTTAGGCCAGTGTTGGTAACATTTGAGAAAGAGGGGATGAAGTGGGATATGCTCAGTAATGCCAAAAGACTTAGAAATAGGGAAGAACTTGGAGCAAAGAAGATAGGAATATCACCAGATCTAACAAAGGAAGAAAGGTTGAAAAACAAGGAATTAGTGGTAGAACTTAAAGCCAAACGGCAGATGGGAGGAAGGTGGATAATTCGAAGGAACGAGGTGATAAGAGTTACAGAAGATGGCAGACCCAGATTTGAATACAATATCGGTAACCCTAGTCCTAGGCCAAGGCAGGAGGTCCCTAAGAGGAAGGAGGAGGAGGAGGAACCTATGCCAGAACTTGAATCGGAGGATGAGGAAGAGCAAGATAACAAAGACTGAAAAAAGACGAAGGGAAGTGAGTATTTAGTATTTAAATTAATAAATGTACAAGGATTGACTAAAGCAAAATATGAAGAATTAAAGGGTTTAGTTACCTATAATACTAATAATAATAATAATACAAATATTTTTCTTTGTCTAACTGAGACACAATTTAAAATACGAAACATTTTGGTGGATGGATTTGAAGTAATTGAAAGTATGAGGAATATTAATGATAGGAAGGGTGGTGGTTTAATGTTACTCTTTGAAACAACAGATAAAGTAAGTTTAAGCAAGGTAGAGTGTAAAAATAAAGATTTACTTTATGTAAAAGGATCTATACATGGGAAATTTGTACACTTGTTCTTGTTATACTTTTCTGTAAATGATAAGGTAAGGAATGATGAAATGAAGAAGGAGATAGAGAGACATTTAGACCAAATGGAAGATGAAAGAGTTATAATATTAGGTGACATGAATGCCCATGTAGGGTTCAAAGGTAAACAAAAACTAAATTATAATGGACACATTATACTAGATTTGATGGATAAATTTAAATTAAATATGTTAAATGATGACCAGGAGTGTAATGGGGAGATAACATGGCGAAGAAACGAGCAATCTAGCGTAATAGATTATGTTTTAATTTCAGATAAAATGTATGAAGATTTTAAAAGTATGAAAATAGATGAAAAGCAAGACGTCTATGATCTGTCAGACCATAACCTTATTGAGGTATATTTTGAGTGGAATAATTCAAATAGTAAATCCTTTAAAGGGAAGAAATGGGAAACAAAGGAATACTATAAAACAAACGAGGAGACCATAGTCAAATTTATTAGGGAACTAGAAAATAGAATAACGAGAGAAGAGAGTAACGATATAAGAGTCTTCAATAGAGTAATGAAGGAGACAGCTGATGATATACTTAAAACTACCTATAGGAGGAGATTAGGAAGAGACAAAATAAAACAAGAGGCACCATGGATGAATGACAGTATTAGAAAAGGTATAAAAAAGAGGAGATATTATAATAGATTAAGAAGAAATGCTAAAAATAGAGAGGAAGAGGAGAGAAGTAACATACTTTTCTTGGAACAAAAAAGTAAAGTACAGAAAGAGATCAGGGAAGCCATTTATATACATGAGAGGAAAAAGACTAGAGAGATAATAGAGGGAGGAGATACGAGTAAAAAGATGTGGAAATATATAAATAAACTAAGAAACAAAAGTCAAAACGAAATAAAAGAATTAAAACTTTATAACGTTGAAGGAGAAGTATTGTCAGATAAAAGGGCTGTAGAGGAATTAAATATGTTTTGGAGTGGTATATATAAAATGCATGACAATAACATCGAGGAAGTTTGGAATGAGGATATAAATAGGGAATATAGAGAATTAAAAGAGAAAGAAATGGAGGATAGGCAAGAAGGTAAATTATTTAAAATAGGGATGAATGTAAATGATGAACACAATTATAACATACAATCAGTCACAGTTACAGAGGAGTTACGGGAACACATGGAAATGGCTTTAAGAGTTAATAAAAACATAAACTACATGGAGAAACCAAACATAAACTACATGGAGAAACCAAACATAAACTACATGGAGAAACATAAACTACATGGAGAAACCAAACATTACAGTGGGAGAATTAAAGGAAAATATAAAGAAATTAAAGAATAGAAAAGCAGCAGGCCCTGATGCAATGAAACCTGAGTTATATAAAGCATTGTCACAAAGTGATAAGTGCTTAGAAAAACTTGCAATGTGCTTTAATAATATTATGGACACAAATGTAATTCCAGAAGAGTGGAAGAAGTAAAAAACTGTTATGTTACCAAAAGTAAATAAACCAAAGGTAAATGAATTGAGGCCAATCGCTCTGACAGACATATCATATAAACTTTTCATGACGACAGCAATTACAAATAAAATAGAAGAACACATTAGGGAGAATGGAGAGGAAAGGGAGACACAGAGTGGGTTTACAAATAAGGGTAGAATCGAAAATAATCTTTTTATATTGAAATACTGTATAGATAAAATATTTAAACAAAAGAGGTCACTCATAGTAATCTCAATAGACTTTAAAAAGGCCTATGTCTCATTCAGAAGGGAGAAACTGATAAAAGTATTAAAAGATTACAATATAAATTCAAATGTTATAGACATAGTAAGTAACATATATAAAGAAGATAGTACAATTATAAATAAGGGGCAAGTAAATGAGATGGAGATTAAGGTAACAAGCGGCATCAGACAAGGCTGTACGGGGTCCACAACATTATTTAAATTAATAACTTATGAGATAATTAAGCAGTTAGAAAATAAAAGAGGGTTTGTAGATGAGTGTTTCAAAATAAATTCATTGTTTTATGCCGATGACGGGCTACTCTTGGCTCATACAATCCAGGAAGCAGAAAGAGTAATAGATAAATTAATAGAGATAGGGGGAGAGTGTGGCTTAAGTATAAATAAAGACAAAAGTAAAATCCTAATGTTTAATATGAAAACAAACCAAACAATATACGAGAAATAAAAGTGGTAAAACAAATTAAATATCTAGGAATACAAATTAATGATAATAAAAAATGTTTTAAAACCCAGAAAATAGAAGCTTTGGATAAAGCAAATAGAATGGCTAACCTTACATACCCGGTAATATCACAAAGTTGTAATAAGATACTTATTGGAAAAACATATTGGAAAAGTATTGTGATACCAGCAGTCCTGTATGGCTCGAATGTTATAGGTTTTTAAAAAACAGAAATAAATAAATTACAAAATATAGAGAATAGGGTTTTTAGACTCATATTAGGGGCACCCAGATATGCCCAAAAGGTAACCTTAAGGGGTGAAATAGGAGCCTCATCAATGGAGGCAAGAATTATGGAAGGTAACATAAAATATCTTAAATATTTAGTAGGAGAGGAAAGTAATGACTTGCTAAGAAGAATCACAGAGGAAAAACTTAGAAATAGTAAAGATCCCTGGACTGCAGAAATTAGAAAGTATGTAGGGAATTTGAAGTTAGGAGAAACAAATTTAGCAAATATTAAGAAGGACAACATTAGAAAAAGAGTTCTGGACTGGGATTCGGGAAGATGGCGAGAGGAGTTGGCAGAGAAGAGTAGCCTAGAAGTGTATAGAGTTATAAGAAGGAGATTAAGAGCGAGGAAGATATTTATGACAACACACAGGCATCTATAATATTTTACAGATGTAGGACAAATAACTTAAATCTAAAAGATAGAAATAGGCATGTGGGAGGAGAGACACAATGCGATCTGTGTAAGGAAGGAACAGAAGACCTAAAACATTTTCTACTACACTGTTCATTTTATAAAGCATGCAGAATAAAAGATCCAGGGTTCCAACAGCCTTATATTGAAAATGAAAACCAAGTCATCGGACATCTTTTATTTAACAAAGAAATAAGCGATAGAGTGAAACAGACAATCTATCAAATGTGGAGAGTACGAGAGAAAAAATTGAAAGAACTGAAATAAGAAGACTGAAGAGAGAAGACACAAGAATGAAGGAAGAAGAGAGAAGAAACAAAACTGAAGAAAGAAGATTTCAGAAAAAGGGATGAAAAATGAGATATATTTATTTTTAGACAAATGAGCACGTCACAAAAAGAAAAATAACAAAACCTCTTAGGGAAGTGCCGACGTTAAGGCTAAACTTCCCGAATTCCAACTGAACTGAACTGATATTCATTATAAGTAGGCGAAACATCTAGACCACTTACCTCTATACCTAAGGAAAGACTGGAGTAATCAAGCTAATATTTCTACCTTTGGGAAGGGTCAGCCAGGCAATAAGTATGGACATTTACAACCCATTTGCTCTAGCCATTTAGCGAATTACAAAGGTTAGGGGTCACAATTTCTGGCCTACCTATAATGAATGGACTATAGTATGATAGTATATGAAGAAAAAACTATTCTCTGCACATAGGCTTTTTACCCTACAATTACCATTGGCCTTGTAACTTACTGACTGATGCCTGGTATCAGGCTCATCAATATTTATGTGTCATATGTTTCTTACTTATACACATTTTTAGGCCTCAAAAAGGCCCCAGAAACTGCTCAAATTTCAAAAAATTTCGGGGGGGCTTACAGCGCCCCCCCGGACCCCCCAGCTGCTCAGGCTCGCTTCGCTCGCCACCCACCCACCTATCTATGCCAGGGCTACAGCCCCCAAATTTTTTTACCCCTGGTGACGCCACTGAGCAACACTCAAACAAGCACACACATAGCTACACAAGACCATCACACAAGCACACACACGCCTATCTAGCGACAATTACGTATACCGCATTTTCCTTTACCATCATTATCTCCGATAGACTGGAAATGGTGTCGTATTTCACACCCAAATGCCATAAAAGGGTGTCCAATATCAAGCCAACTCAACCCTGCTCTTCCACAGGGTCTAAACTCAACCCGATTCAGACTTTCGGAACTTGATAACAGTTTTAAGACTTTGTGTATATATCCATATACAAATAATCGATTTGGATGTGATAATTATAAATGTACCTAGCTATATCCTCAGAATATCCGAAAGAAGCGTCATATTCCTATAGAAGGCCGATAACCTACCGGAGTTATTATATAATACCTCAAAGTAAGCGATTATATTATAGGAATAGTCATCACAATTTTTTACAAATTCAACTAGATCAAAATAATATCGAAATGATGGATCATTAATTATTGATCTTGATATGTAGGCCTAAAGCATGTTGTTTATAAACATTGGCCGCAGCCGCGGTGCCACTCCATTCGAGCCTAATCACGATTATATTTCGGTGTATTCTTACTTAAATGTATATCATTCGGGTTGATTAGGTTACACAATACAATATTACTAAGTAACAGTACACGCATATATATATCATAACATTTGTGAAATATAGGTTCGACCGCGCTAAGTACCACGGCTGCGTGAGGGCCAGTAGGAACGTAGATATATCGAGGGGTGGGTGGGGCATCTAGCCTCGTGACCTTGACCAAGAGTCAAGTTCAGAAAATCAGTGTTCGTCACGGTAATTAATTCTGTCACTCCTCAGAATTATTGAAATGTCTGTATGCGAATATTTCTTGCTCTACTATTAAACAAATAAATATGTTTTATAATTTCACCTAATATGTAATGTCACAACACATCTTAAATTGTATATATTCAAATTTATTGCCGATATGTTCTGTTGTCGATTATTCCAGTCCCTGACATACCTAATGATATTTGGTATATTACGCTATTTCGCTTTTATTTTGTCTTTATTTGCTTTGTAATAATTATTCTGCAATGCATATTTACTTTCATTCTTAAACACAGTCAGGAAAGGTTGTCCATATAATGTATATATTTAAAAGTCTGGATCGCCCCTTGTCATTTTGTGCCACCACACTTTAACCCTTTATTAGCGGGGTCGGACTTAAGTCCGGTACGAGATAATTGGACTAAATGGCGGGGTCGGACTTAAGTCCGTGGGTGTATTCCCACCCTAATTTAGGTGGAAAGCGGAACCTGGTGGTCAGGTGGTATACTACAAGGGCCCACCCACATATCCCCACTGCGTGACCGTGACTCAGTGACCCTCAAGCAGCCATAATGGAAGGTCAAGATTTGCCCGTGTTCGATTCGGTGGCCGCCATCCCTAGTGCGTCGCGCCACCCTACTAACCACGCCCGGCTTACCACCCAGGAACTAGATATCATGCTGAACTCTTCAGAACTTTCTAATAAGCTGTTGGATGAAACCGTCGAATGTCTGGGTGAGAGTTTTGGTAGTGTGGATGACTCGGAAGACGAAAATAACCCGATCATAGCCTTTCATCCCAAGCATAATTTGCGTGGGGTTGATGTTGAGGTTGATGTTGGACAGACCGTTGACCATATTGAAGACGTTCCTGACGAAGAACATACTGGTGTGGGTGTTGGTAAGTACAATTTATATTTTATAATTGCTTGAAAGTTTGATTGCAAGCATTTTATCACCTTACGAGCGGGTGGTGGAGTATATTTTCCCGTGCCGCCCCGCGGGGTTTTTTTTTTTACCCTAAATGGGGTTGTTTCGTGCTCTTTTTCATGCATAAACAAGACCCAGAGCGTAATACAAGTATGTATCCCTGAAAGGGCGTAAATTGAGCTTTCCAATGACACCCGAACCATCCTTCTACGATCATTGGTTGTCAATCAACGATCGTGCAACACGAGTGCAAAACCCTAAACTACGGTAATTTCCTTATATAATTCCCTGTAGTAGGTCCACGGCGGCTGTGACGAGCGGTCAGGAGGTACATTATGCTCTAATCACCGCTCCGCTCTCTCTCAGAGCACATTACGTCCTCAAAATTGCACTCTACAAGAAATGTCCTTTGCATTTTATAGCGTATTATTTGCAGGCGTTCGGTAAATTTCTCACGATAACCAGGGTATACGGTACATTTCTCACGATAATATAAGCAACAACGAAGCTTGGCGAAGATTGTGGTCTACAATATACCTTTTTATAATTGCATGTGACCTTGTAATTGCTTGAAAGTTTGATTGCAAGCATTTTATAGCGTATTATTTGCAGGCGTTCAGTACATTTCTTACGGTAATACAAACAACGAAAGATTGAATATTTGTGCTTGGCATTATATGATTGTGGGGAACAGATGTAGGCCTACCGTATATATTATTTTATCATAATATATGATACATATGTAACATTGTTATATTATCACGACACTCTCTCTCTCTCTCTCTGTCTCACTCTCTTTGTTTCTACACCTTTGTACTCCTTGGTACTCTCTTTCTCTGATGTAGGCCAGGGCACGCCCCTAACTAATCTTCTCTTCCCTCCCAGGGAAAAATCACACCTAGCAGATGTTCTTGACCTCTCTCTCTCTGTCTGTCTCTCTACCTATATATACATTTATAATTGCATGTGACATTGAAATTGCTTGAGAGTTTGATTGCAAGCATTTTATAGCGTATTATTTGCAGGCGTTCGGTAAATTTCTCACGATAACCAGGGTATACGGTAAATTTTTCACGATAATATAAGCAACAACGAAGCTTGGCGAAGATTGTGGTCTACAATATACCTTTTTATAATTGCATGTGACATTGAAATTGCTTGAGAGTTTGATTGCAAGCATTTATAGCGTATTATTTGCAGGCGTTCAGTAAATTTCTTACGGTAATACAAACAGAAAAATTTAATATTTGTGCTTGGCATTATATGATTGTGGGGAACAGATGTAGGCCTACCGTATATATTATTTTGTCATATATATGATACATATGTAACATTGTTATATTATCACAACACTCTCTCTCTGTCTGTCTAATCCTCTCTGGGTCTACCTATATATACTTGTATAATTGCATGTGACATTGAAAGTGCTTGAGAGTTTGATTGCAAGCATTTGATAGCATATCATTTGCAGGCGTTCAGTAAATTTGATAAATATATCAAAATAAGTCCTGTGGGACTATGAAATAGCTATTATTGGACAAGGAAAATATTTTGTTCATCCCTCCACTGGAACATCAACAACAATGTCAACAACGTATCGCAGTCGGCAGTGTGCAGTACTGCCAATACGTATAGCGACTTCCGCTAGATCTAGAGACCTTTACTTCGATCTAGCAGCAATGACTTACACTAGCGGTTTTGTTTTGAAATTTCAGAACAATTTCGAAGTGATATTATATGGATTTTTCCAATTCATATTTCTAGTGGTATTTATCATGTCTTACATCTAACAATATATGCTAGCGGATTTAACTTCAATTGGTAACCCTCCCGCTCCATTCGGCTCGAAGAAAATCGATAATGGTGGCACTTTAGTAAACAGGTGATAAACATAACCGCATGCGGATCGGTTTGGTGTATCGGTATTATGGTAAGTTGGCTACCTACTATTGTTTATACGATATAGTAGTAATGATAAGTAAATTATTATATATTATATATAAAACAAAAACAAAATTCCTGCAAAGCAAGCGAAACAGAGAGAGAGAGAGAGAGAGAGAGACAATGCAGAAACTGAACTGAAGAAAGAGTGAAAAAGATATAATAATACAGACATTTTTACAAGCAAATAAAGAAAGGGATTATAGAAAATAATAATGAGAATTACATATACGGATGAGGAAGAGAGAGAGAGAGAAAGAGAGAGAATACAGAAACTGAACTGAAGAAAGAGAGTGAAACAAATATAATAATACAGAAATATTACAAGCAAATAAATGAAATAGACGGATTAGTTAGAGAAAATAATAATGAGAAATACATATACGGATGAGGAAGAGAGAAAGCGAGCGAGCCAGAGAGAGAGAGAGAGAGACAGGAGGCGTGAGAGAGATTAGAGAAAATAGAGAGATTGCAAGCATTTTATAGCGTATTATTTGCAGGTGATCAGTAAATTTCTTACGGTAATACAAACAACGAAAGATTGAATATTTGTGCTTGGCATTATATGATTGTGGGGAACATATGTAGGCCTACCGTATATATTATTTTTTCATATATACGATACATATGTAACATTGTTATTATCACGACACTCTCTCTCTCTCTCTCTTGTCCCTTCCTCTCTGGGTCTACCTATACATATATAATTGCATGTGACCTTCAAATTGTTTGAAATTTTGATTGCAAGCATTTTTTAGCGTATTATTTGCAGGCGTTCAGTAAATTTCTTACGGTAAGGTAGGCAAAAGGCAGTTATGAGATTGAGGTAGGGAAAAGGCAGAACTGCCTATAGCGAGTGTATGAATGGGATTGAGGTAGACAAAAGGCAGAACTGTCTATAGCGAGTGTATGAATGTATGTATGAATGAATGACATGGATGTATGAGGTGGACCAAGAACCAGATGGATGGATGAGATTCGAAACTTTGATAGACGTATATATCACGGTATACGGTAGAAGTAATTCCTTACAATGTACCGTACATCGTGATATATACGCCTATCAAATGATTGCCATCAATATACGGTATATATATATATATATATATATATATATATATATACACCGTGATATATACGCCTATCAAATGATTGCAATCAATATACACCAATATACAGTATATATATATATATATATATATATATATATATATATATATATACTGTATATATATATATATATATATATATATATATATATATATATATATATATATAGATATATATATATATATTTATATATATACCGTATATTGATTGCAATCATTTGATAGGCGTATATATCACGATGTACGGTACATTGTAAGGAATTACTTCTACCGTATACCGTGATATATACGTCTATCAAAGTTTCGAATTTCATCCATCCATCTGGTTCTTGGTCCACCTCATACATCCATGTCATTCATTCATACATACATTCATACACTCGCTATAGGCAGTTCTGCCTTTTGTCTACCTCAATCACATTCATACACTCGCTATAGGCAGTTCTGCCTTTTGTCTACCTCAATCACATTCATACACTCGCTATAGGAAGTTCTGCCTTTTCCCTACCTCAATCACATAACTGCCTTTTGCCTACCTCAATCACATGTGGATAACACCTCCTGGGAACACCACAAACAAAAAATGAGTCTTCAACACTACCCCATAGGGTGATTTGGAAATGTGTTGTGAAATAATATTATATATAAAACAAAAACAAAAACCTGCAAAGCAAGCGAGAGAGAGAGAGAGAGAGAGAGAGAGAGAGAGAGAGAGAGAGAGAGAGAGAGAGAGAGAGAGAGAGAGAGAGAGAGAGAATGCAGAAACTGAACTGAAGAAAGAGTGAAAAAGATATAATACAGAAATATTACAAGCAAATAAATGAAATAGAGGGATTAGTTAGAGAAAATAATAATGAGAATTACATATACGGATGAGAAGAGAAAGAGAGAGAATACAGAAACTGAACTGAAGAAAGAGTGAAAAAGATATAATAATACAGAAATATTACAAGCAAATAAATGAAATAGAGGGATTAGTTAGAGAAAATGATAATGAGAATTACATATACGGATGAGAAGAGAAAGAGAGAATACAGAAACTGAACTGAAGAAAGAGTGAACAAGATATAATAATACAGAAATATTACAAGCAAATAAATGAAATAGAGGGATTAGTTAGAGAAAATAATAATGAGAATTACATATACGGATGAGGAAGAGAGAAAGGGAGCGCGAGAGAGGGAAAGCGAGCGAGCCAGAGAGAGAGAGAGACAGACAGACAGGAGTGAGAGAGAGAAAGAAAGAGAGAGAGAGAGAGAGAGAGATAATACAGAGAATACAGAAATAAGGAGAAATAAGAGAAAAATAAGACCGATTACCGAAGGAATAGTAGACGCGCGAGAGGCCGAAGTCAGGCCAAAGCGAACGCATCCGAACGCGCCCGGGAAATAGACCAAAAAGTACCTCCTCTTCCTCACCTCTTCCCACCCTCCACACTCATTCATAACATCCATTCATAGACTTATATGGGGAGACGAAGAGTTGCTCTTTCCAAAAATGATCGTTTCGTTCGCATTGGAGCCAGAGTAACAGCGCTAGGGCGAGTGAAATTGAGCGAATATTTCGGGATTATGCCCGCTGAGCGGTACAGTGTAAAATACCTTACCACCCGCTAAATAAGGGTTAATGAGAGTGGGTTATCAGACTTTGGGGTGACACAAAATGCAGCTTAACCCTTAAAGAGCGGCGCGCAACATAAGTCGAGTTGAAAAAACTTGCCAAAAACGGGTGAAAAAAAGGGTGGAAATCGAGTGAAAATGGGTGGGATAGTAATGATCCATACGTCCGACATCTGTGGCCTCCCGGCCCACACTAACTCCAGTTCCCCCACCGCGCGGGAGATGACAACCAATAGTTCGCTAAAAGTGAGCAATGTAGCAAAATCAGCTAAACTTCCATCTTCGAGGTAACACTGTCAGTGCTCCACGAGTGCTACGTAGCTGTATGTGGCGTCATTGTGTAGCGATTTCCACCTAGTTTTCGGCGCAATACAGTTCCTTTCATACTGATGGTTGATATAGCAGTCAGAATGGCCTGAAAAGGCCCAAAACGGCCACAGAGCACCCGCTAGACAAGGGTTAAGTAAACAACTGGTTAAAGTCAAGCCGATTCGGGCTTTAACACCTTACGAGCGGCCTATGCGGTTTATTTATGTGTACCGCACAGCGGGGTGTTTTTAGCCAAAATAGGGCTGTTTACGTGATCATTTTCATGCCTAAATAAGACCCAGAACGTAAAACAAGTACCTATCCTGAAAGGGCATAAACAGAGCTTTCGAATGACACCATAACGATCCTTGTATGATGGATAGTTTTCTTGCAATAACCGTGCAACGCGAGTGCAAAAAGCAGGTAATTCGGTACTTTCGGTACATAATTGAGTATGTAGCGAGTGAGAGAGGGAGGAGGGAGCTGAGATTCGTGTCAGTAGGTTCGCCGCGGTGGTCTGGAGCAGTCATACGCTCGCTAGTCTCCTGCCACCACTTGTCTCTCTCTCAGGCCACATTACGTGCTGAAATTGCCACTCGAGTTATGTCGAGCGCCGCCACATAGTCCAGCTTTATTTAACTCGACTTATGTTGCTCGCCGCTAAATAAGGGTTAAGTATATATCTGTAAGCAAGTCATCATATTTCATTGGCGAGTGTTAAAAAAATCTATCAATCTAAATGTAGTCTTAAATTAGCCCAAACATACGCCAAAATAAAGATATTCACGATCATTCTAAATTGGGCTTTTGTGTATTTCCTCTTTAACAAGTAAGTGTTTATACTTATAAGAGTGTGCAAACTATAAATATGTTCTAATGTATAACTAAGAACCCCAAATATACGAAGCGTTTGTTGATGTTCTTTAAACAAAACAAAAGAACAACAGCTTGCGTACGCTTATACGATATCGGGTAAGTAATCCTTCTTTATTAAACCCTCTAAGTAGCATATTATAATTTATTATGTAAATGTTTGTTAAACTAATGGAACTGAAATTGTGTACTTAGACTTCCAAACCAATCTGATGATCTCTGAACTTTGAAATAATTGTAATAGTTTCGAAATCTGACCATAGCTGCATTTTGTGTTACCACCACTGATAAGCCATTGGGCTTTTGGCAGAAAATGCCAAAAATTGTCGGTGATATCCGAGACAAGTTTACATACAGTGTTCTCATCGTCCAGCATATTACTGCTTCATATTCATCAGCCAACTTAAAATAGCCCTATATAATATTTAATTATCACTAGAACAATACACTATACCATGTAGGAAGTCTTCTGGAGAAATAGGGCAAATTTAGACAAAAAATGCAAGATAAACTAAAGCACAAATGTATGCTAGAATAGCATTGACAAATCGCTAGATAGTCACCAGACACTAAAAACTTGTATGTCACTAGAAAACATATGTTGAAGTATCTAGAATAATCTTTAACAATCGAAACATCTCTCCAATTCCTTAAAATAGGGAAACCAACTTGAATATCGCTAGAATTCATCACATCTTGATGTCGCTAGATGGAAGTGATGTAAGTGATTCGCTGGATTTAGCGGTAGCAGCTACATTGGCAACATCGTACCAAGAACCTTCATTCCGTTATAATGAACAAGGTCAGATTTCGAAACTATTACAATTATTTCAAAGTTCAGAGATCATCAGATTGGTTTGGAAGTCGAAGTACACAATTTCAGTTCCATTAGTTTAACAAACATTTACATAATAAATTATAATATGCTACTTAGAGGGTTTAATAAAGAAGGATTACTTTCCCGATATCGTATAAGCGTACGCAAGCTGTTGTTCTTTTGTTTTGTTTTAAGAACGTAAACAAACGCTTCGCATATTTGGGGTTCTTAGTTATACATTAGAACATATTTATAGTTTGCACACTCTTATAAGCATAAACAGATACTTGTTAAAGAGGAAATACACAAAAGCCCAATTTCAAATGATCGTGAATATCTTTACTTTGGCGTATGTTTGGGCTAATTTAAGACTACATTTAGATTGATAGAATTTTTTAACACTCGCCAATGAAATATGATGACTTGCTTACAGATATATACTTAAAGCCCGAATCGGCTTGACTTTAACCCAGTTGTTTACTTCCTCAAGCCTGTGGAGTAGCAGGGTTGAGTTGGCTTGATATTGGACACCCTTTTATGGCATTTGGGTGTGAAATACGACACCATTTCCAGTCTATCGGAGATAATGATGGTAAAGGAAAATGCGGTACTTGTTCATTATAACGGAATGAAGGTTCTTGGTACGATGTTGCCAATGTAGCTGCTACCGCTAAATCCAGCGAATCACTTACATCACTTCCATCTAGCGACATCAAGATGTGATGAATTCTAGCGATATTCAAGTTAGTTTCCCTATTTTAAGGAATTGGAGAGATATTTCGATTGTTAAAAATTATTCTAGATACTTCAACATATGTTTTCTAGTGACATACAAGTTTTTAGTGTCTGGTGACTATCTAGCGATTTGTCAATGCTATTCTAGCATACATTTGTGCTTTAGTTTATCTTGCATTTTTGTCTAAATTTTGCCTATTTCTCCAGAAGACTTCCTACATGGTATAGTGTATTGTTCTAGTGATAATTAAATATTATATAGGGCTATTTTAAGTTGGCTGATGAATATGAAGCAGTAATATGCTGGACGATGAGAACACTGTATGTAAACATGTCTCGGATATCACTGATAATTTTTGGCATTTTCTGCCAAAAGCCCAATGGCTTATCAGTGGTGGTAACACAAAATGCAGCATTACTCTCTCTCTCTCGAACTGTCCCGTTAACATAGCATACACACTCTCCCCCCCCCCCCCTCCCCCGTCCATCACTTCGAATGCACGATATTATTTCCGTCTTTTTTACTGTGTATGGATTAAGTTATTGGTGTTCACTCTTGACATAGGTGTCCTGCTACTTCTGCATGCATACATAATAGCATGAAAGTGATCAATACACGCATATGAAGCTACGTAACTCATATATCGGGGTCCCTTCAGAGCTATGACATCCTTGGAGGAAGGATACTAAAGGAGGGAGTGTCAGGGTGAAACAGTGAAACCAACCTCCCGCGCTTCTACCTTCCAGTTCTTTGTTAATTATTTATTCAATATAAGAGCTAGGGCTACAGATCGTAAAGAGATATTTATATATTAATTATATGTTACTAGATTACTATAGCCTATCATTATTTTTGCTTATCTATATGATTCAATATGATCAGTTAGCCAGATTCGCCAGTGGCCTACCTGCCAATATTTTATCTGGCTTCACGTTTACATAGGGTACGTTCTATACTGATCCCACCCCCTAATATTACCTCCTTGGTGACAAGTAAGTGACTCAGTGTTGCCAATATAGCTACTTTAACGATACATCTTAAAATGCTACATTTAGCTTGTATTTTTGACATTAGCAACATAATTCCCAGTGATACTCTATAAATATCACACATTCTAGAACCATATTTAATTGTAAAACATGCAAAACAAGCCCTTCCAGAGGTTGTAGCATCATTCTAGCGAGTTTTTGCATTTATTAAATATAGATGATATTCTAGCTGCTTTTGAGAACGGATCTAGCGATACAGTCACTCCCTCTCTCGCTAACTACGCACGCAAGACTACTGCGCAGACTCAAACCCAGACTTGTTATATAGTCTATATTTGAGCTACACTTGTCCAAACTAGTTATATTAAGTTATGACAGTGAGTTATGTGTAGGATGGAGTATGATTGAAAGCCGAAATCATAATTATTATGGGCAGATAAGGTTTATAAAATACCACAGGAACGCTGTGGTACGAAAATCCTGAGAGCGAAACCTCCAACCCTAACGAGCCACAGGAACGAAAATCCTGAGAGCGAAACTACCATCCCCAACGAGATCCCAGGCCCCTTTTCCTTTCCCTATTTTGTCTCTCTCCCTCTCTCTCAATTCATTCCACATATTATACGTCTCTCAATCACAGTCTTCTAATATACAAACCACAATACTTTACTCACTGATATTCTTGATGTACCACCTAAGTATGTATTTAATTATGTAACCACCATACAGACTATAATACTTTCATTGTGTAGGTTCGAGGCGATCTAAGACACCTTAACTTCCATTTCACACCAAATCAGATCGTGATTACGTCAGCCCTGAATTTAGTTATATAACAATCATAGCCCCCCCAATTCTAACAATTCTATGTCTCTAACCTCCCGTGGTTTTATCTACTAACTATATTCCCAACCTTTAACCACGACTCTATACACCCGATAACCCTATGCCAGTTACTGTATTGATTTAGGCCTGTTAATTCGGATAAACTCACTATGACCAATCTGCAGACGATTATCAGGAGAGATGCAGGAAAGCTACCTCGTATCTCCCTTTCCATGACGAGTATAGATATATGTACCCCCGTGCTCAGTCGCCCCCCTTGCCTTGTTCTTCTAGTAACTAAGTGTATATATAATATTAACCGGAGTATGCCACCAGTATTGATACGACATAGCGGCACTGTCCTTGTGTCGTATTGTGCCACGTGCAGACCAACCAGGTTTCATCATCTTATTAGGACGACGGCTATAATGTCGTCATTCATCTATGTATTCAATCCTTAGGTTAGTTATTAATATCAACATACCCTAAAATACCTTGTCTTGCCAGACTAAGTTTCTGAAGACCAATCGCCCCCATAAATCTATGTATTCAATCCTTAGGTTAGTTATTAATATCAACATATCCTAAAATACCTTGTCTTGCCAGACTAAGTTTCTGAAGACCAATCGCCCCCATAAATCTATGTATTCAATCCTTAGGTTAGTTATCTTTATCCGCCATTGTGTTCATCTTTTCCATTTACTTTTCCACAATTGTTATACGTCTTCCAATCACCTCCTTCGTATCCACAGTCCACACTACTCCATTTTGCTTCGTGTCCTACACCTCTTACCCGCCAGACTCGTATTGATTTATATGATGATGAACATGATGATGAACACATGATGATGAACAGGAATACACATTCATATTAAAACACCCATGCCCTGTCCCTAGGTTGAGCCAATGCCAACCAGTCAGACAGCCATAAATCTATGTATGTTCTTCCATCCGAGAAGTAGTAGGTTAAAACCCCATGTCCTAATTGATAAGAAACTATGATACCCACGGGTACACCATTGTATATATAACCATTGTTCCTGTAAGACCTAGACAGAGATAATGACTGAAGATGTTAGCCACCATGCAGTAACTCCAATTCTTACCCCAACCAGATATTGTATAGATAACCTTTGTTACCATGATCTATCATAGTACCTCGAAACAATAACGAAGTACCCCTACGAACTGCCGCTTTTCTTTGGTCTATATTTCATAGAAAACGCAGTTCCCAGGGACAACTAGACGTACAAGAAATCGTGTCAAATCATAGTGTCCATAACCCCTCGTATTGACGAGTAATAATACACCATGTTTTTCCCTACTTTATCCACAGTCAAGCACACACCTACAGTTAACCTCCTTTTTTTTTTTTTTTTTTTTTTTTTTGATTAAGGTGACAGTTACAAAGTGGTGTACAATCTATCTTATTCTAGTTACATTGTAGTTTATCTTATTGTACCAGTACCTCCCTACAATCAACCTAGTTGTTCCCCAATTCGTCCCTCCGCCACGACCATTTCAAAGTCCAAGTCTCTCACTCTTGTCCTCTGTAGCGGGGAGGACCTTATACCCCTGAGACATAGGAGTGCAGACCTGAGAAGAGAGAAAGAGAGCCGGCATCTCATCCAAGTTATGACTTGGCTTCTATGCTGGCGCTTTTTCTCCGATATTTGTTCAGCTAATCTGGCATAGAAGACACTTGCAGAAGGTCCCATACCTCCCGACGATGAGAAGACCAGAGGAGTAAAGCTTCCTTGATCCCTGTTCAAAATTCTTTCTTCATAAGCGCGTTTTTTCTCACTTTCGTTTCTCAAGTATGCCGCCTTGTGTCCTCGCTCACGATATGTTTGTGCTCTTGGGTTGAAGATTCTGATGTCGAAAAAAGCCCGTTGTCCCCTCGTCCAAAAACCTCGAGCACTTACGTCCACTCTTGCTTCATTTGAAGTATTTGCAGTATTGTGGGCCAAGCGCTGTCCGTCCATAGGCAGAAGTTCCGGTTCGATTCTGACATCATGGCACACCTCGTCCAGCATTTGTGCAGTGATGTCTCGTACTTCATCATGCCGGATACAGATAAATCCTCCTTTCTTACAGGTCATACAGTGGTCTGGGTTGTTTATTTCACCGCATGCACATTTCAGCGGCAGGTTCGAAACTGGCCACCCATACCTCAAGGCTACGGCATCATTGAATTCCTGTTTATTTAAGCTGAAGCCTTTCTCCTTTATTGGTAATGATGTGAGCCAATTTGAAGCCCCCGTGTCTTGTGCCATCTCAACTCTCATTTTCAGTTCTTCCCTACATCTGGTCTTAATTTGTTCTAGGCTATGTTTCTGTCTCTCTTCTCTGCTCTTTGTAATTTCCTGTCTTGCATTTCGTTGTTCCTCTTCGTCCACCTCATCATTTTCATTTTGCTCCCGTATTTTTTCTGTCAGAGACGTAGTAAGTTTAAGGGAATTTTGGTACTCATGTGGTGCTGCCTCCACTGGGTTTATGATCCCCATACCTCCGAACCTTGGCGGAAGAGCTAATAGATCTCTTAGCTCTTGCGTGACGCCTTCCATCTCTATTAAGGCCGGTATGAATGTTCCTCTGATTGCTTCTTCCAGCGGTTGGAGCATCTGTCTAATGCCAGGCACTGTTCTCATAAGAAAGGTCCATCTGTGCTTAACACCATATGTGAAGGCAGTATATGCAGCATGTGGTTCAGATTTCGCAATGTCTGCCAGGGTTTTCACTTCCTTTACCCACTCCGCTACCTTTTTTCGCACATAGTCTTTCTTGCATTCGTCTGTGCCTATTACTGCTCCCAAATGGCATTGACCCTCCTTTGTAATCTTCACTCCTGTCCCATCAAAAGTCCGCACCGCTTCTTCATACTTGTTTTCTTTCACTATTAGTACAGATTTACTAGCATTCGGATGGTACCCAATGACTTCGCCTATCGATTGTACTCTCCGCCACCATTCTTTGAGATCCCCTATTTTTCCTGCACCTGTGAGGTCATCTGCATACGCCACTTGTTTCACTCGGGTTACCTCATGTTTTATTTTCTGCTGCAGAATTGATAGTGCCAGTGCATACATTGCCATTGCCACTGGATCTCCTTGCGTTGTTCCTTCATTTGATTTGAGAATTTTCATTTCTTCCTTCTTTGTGCTTCCAACTATATACAGGTTAGCTGGCTCCTTATAAGTATTTTCTATGTACTTTGCGATGCTCGAGCATTTGATCTTGATGTTGTGAATAGCTGCCTCCCTATTAATGGTGTTAAAGGCATTTGTTGCATCCACTAGCAGTACCGCTTCACAATCTTCCTCATGATACACCTTCCCCATTGCATGTATTGCTGCTTCTCCTCCGGCTTGCTGTCCTGCACATACTTGTAAGTTGCCCACTGCTCTTTGTACATCTTTTCCAAATACGGACATAATTGCTTTTCCTATAATCCTTCTAAGAACTTCCCCAACGCCTACTGGTCTAACTCCTGGATTCTTATTTAAAGGTATCAGGCGACATGCTGTCAGAGCTTCTATGTTCACGCATGGTGATGATGCAAGTTTCTTTGCCAGCATTGCTATTGCTTCAATAAGGTCACCCGCGGCTGAACCAAACTTGTTTTGACTTAGGAAGATCCTCCAAGTCTTAGCATCTACTCCTGATGGACCTGCTCCTCCCTGTGTTTTCAGCGCCTTTCTCCATATGAGGTCTCCAGTTATATTCTCATATATCACCGGGTCTGGAGGAACATATTCCCCGTCCAGTTTGGCCTCATCACTTGCTGGTTTTGCTTCTGGGTGTTTCTCCTTCAGCTGGTCCAAGATGCGTCGATTCACTTCGTGCACCCCACTTGAGGCTTCCCTAGTGACCATTCTGACTGCCTGTGCCACTTTACCAATCCTCATGCTATTTCCCACTGATCGTGCCATATCATCTGGCTTCCTCTTTCTTCGTTGTTTTGTTTTCAGTCTTTGCTGGATTGCTCGTACTTGGCTAAGAATTTTGTCTAACTCTCCATTTTTCCACCACTCCATTCTCTGTTTCAGCGCTTTAATGTTCTCATTCAGTTTTCCCTTTGGTCTTTTTCTTTGAAGGAACAACTGAGGAATGAAAGAAGCTATCTTGATTGCCACGTGCGCCAAAGGGGCATCCTGAACATACTTTAGGATCATACGTCTGAGTTCCCCCAGCATGTCTTTTGCGGTTTCACAAATCGGTAGTTCAAACATATTATGTTGCCATTGTATCACTTCTGTATAGATTTCATTCACTAATGTTGTGAGTCCGTCACCAGAATGTCCCATCCATTCTCCACCATTCATGTTTACGTTACGAGGTCGTTCGTTCTGTTCACGATTTTCGATTATTTCTCTCTCATTATCTTCGTTTAGGCCTACACTATTTTCATTATTTTGTTCCACACCTCTGTTGTCTTGCAAATTATTGATTCCTGCGTTTTCTTCTGCAGGCTGCAGTTGTTGATTGTTATTTTCTGCATTTTCTCTAACAGGGTTTGCTTGTACATCTCCATTAACTACATTGTCTGTTTCACCGTTCATTTGTACTGCATCTCTCACTGCGTTTTGTCTGTCATCAGGATTATTCCTCGACTGGGACCGAGTTAATATCATCTTGTCTTATTATCATAATTTCCTACCTATTCCCTAATACTGAGTCTATCTATCATTTCTTCCTAAGGGACAAGCCTCTGCCCGATAAAGGTGAAAATGTAAACATCCTATGAGTAGCGTTAGAGATAGAAAGAGTAAGATAAGTTATTTAACTCACCTAGTATGATGCAAGGCTACAGAAGATCAGACTATATTACAAGACAGTGAGTGCAAAAGAAAATAGAAAAATAAAGTAAAATAAAAGTAGTGTTTAAAAATACGCACAAAGAATAAACATGGACAAAAATAAAATAAAAATATATATAATACAAAACGATTATTGTAGTGAGAAGGGAAATACACTAATTAAGAGAGTAAAATGATTAAAAAGACAAGTGTCAAAATAGTGCTAGGGATTAAAGAAGGATGTTAGAAATCTACTATTAGTTTGAGAAAAAGGTCCTGGTTATCAGTGAGATGCGGTCTCAGGATGATAAGACCGCATCTCTAGCTGCCACTAAAACCTGCAGCCAACCCTACTCCTGCCAGCCAGAGTCCAGGCGTGCCACCCCCAGAGCCACAAGGACATAACCACCACGCGCCAAACGCCCTTGATCCTCTCAAGCCGGGCGCCTTAAGTAGGGGCAAGATGATTGCCTTATAATCACCCAGCCTGGACATCATGAACTAAGCTTGCCATTTGGTATTATTTAGTTCAGGGTAAGAACAGCCAGAGATAGCTGGTGTTCAACTTGTCAGTTGTGTGCTGTGATCGAAGATCTACCAGGTCGGGTTCCCCCCATCAGGAAGAGGACTAGCTTGGGCAACCCACTTTGGGCTCCCCCTTTCTGGCCTTCGATGCGGTGCACAAACCAAGTACCAAAGGATTCCTACCTTGTTTTGTTCAAGGGATTATGAGGATAGTGTAATAACTAGAGATCTACCAGATCGGGTTCCCCCCATCAGGAAGAGGACTAATTTTGGGCAACCCACTTTGGGCTCCCCTTTCTGGATTCTCTTTTTGCTACATGGTTCTGATAGTTCCACGAACTAGCAAGGCAGGAAGACACTTACCTTGACCCCCCCTTAGACTACCTATAATGTCACTATCTAGACTGCTTGCCACTCTAGGTAGATCATTATGCTAGTCACCCTAACCCCCCAAACCTTGTAGCAGAACTCCAGCATATCCTTTGGGGATCACTGCACTGTGGGAGTGCAAGAGGAACCCGGTTGTCCCGTGATAGGCGCCAAGGTCTAAGGAATCATCTTGTGACTCACCCTGGACCAGTAGCTGGAGTCATCACGCCCAGCCGCCCCCCCCCCCTGGACCAACTTCCGGAGTCATCACGCCCAGCCGCCCTCCGGACTACTGGATCCTCCTCAATCTATGGGCCCTCCTCTTCACTACAGCTCTCCTTTAAGTGCTTTTGTACCGTTTATGGGTATAGAGTTGACTCAGGGTTGTGGTAGAAGTTATCTTCAGGGGTTCTCATTAACATTACGTCTTGCGAGAGGTCTTTCTTCTCCCTACTTAAATTGACGTTAATTAGCCCACTTGCCGGGACCCATTATACATACCTATCAGGGGATCCTTATATATGCACCTTCCCGGGTTATTGGTCTCCCATAGCCCGACAGAGGGGGCGTGCTTATATAAGACCCATAGCATCAAACACAAACACATATTTACACGTAATCTAGTCCCTTTGTATAACTTCTAGCCTAATTCATTTAACATTCTGTCAGGTTCATAACTCGAATAGATTTCACTCTATCTCAGCTCCCGACGATTGTTGCCTCAGCCTTCAGCACCTTGCTAGTACACAATTAGAGTTAAGGATTAATCTTTGCCAGGTGAGATCTAGCACACCTATAGTATTAATATCATTTGTGAGCCTTTCCGAGCCCACTTCATTGTTGATGACCACTTGGCCATTATTGCTTTAGAGTCAGTTAACGTCACTATATGCCGGGGACATCATTGCATGATCCAGACGGCATTTGCCATTACTGCACTCTTGTCTTTTGTTGAGATCCTCTCTGAGATCTATTTGGGTAGGAGGTGTACCTCCACCATTTTGGATACCTTATAATTGTATCCTAGGAGTATTATTATTACCTTGAGTCCGGACCCATTGTCCGACTCCTATTGCTTACTTGATAACCTGAGTATTGTATGTCTTAATTATTCTTATTGTTGTTGATGATCTCCAGGTTACAGGTATAAAATATATGTCTTGCTCCTCCATGAACCAGGTGTTAAACTGAATAAAACCCATGTTAACTTGTTACCTGTGTGCTTACTATCCTGCCGTGTTGTCTCTTTATTTAAAGTTTAAGGTATACCTATCCAGTTAGAGAGCTGCTCATTGTACAAAGAATATCTCGCGTTCCAATTTGGACCGGGCATAACAATCAGTATGCACATAATATATCAGCGAATTATACCTTATTTTAAATAGTATACTTAGTTACTAGTTCGTTAGAGATAACTCTCACATGAAATATACCACTTCAAGTCTGATTTCCTGACTCGGCCATAAATCATATATAACCCTACCTAATATAATCGGCCTGTTTCCTCAAAGCTAAATGACTCTATACAAAGCTAAATAAACCTTGGCAATTTGAGCCGCTTTACATTCTAAATATGCCTAACTTTAAATGGAAACCAGCCAATTATGTCCTAAGATTTAATTATTTTCAAGACAAAAATATGTACAAAATATTACATCATGTTACTCATGTAATAGTAGCATGAGGGACATTGAGGAAAGTGGAAGGAAGAGGGAAGGAGGGAAGAGGGAAGGAGAGGGGAGGGAAGTGAATGTGTGGGTAAGGATGGGGGGGGGGGGGGGGAGGGTTGAATACTTGTTGTCACTGTGTTTCTCTCTCTCTATTATACAGTAGCTACTACTACTCTTACACAAACACACATTTATTTTTAAGCTGCATTGCATCAAAAACTACCACTGACATTTTGTTTTCAATACAAATCTCCCCCATGGATTTAGATAAGAACCATACTTAAATACACTTTTGTTTTGCCTTTATACTGTCAGGTATCATATTACTTTAAGCGAGGGGAGGAGAGGTAGAGAGGGGGGGGGGGGAGTGTTGTGGTCAGCGAGGTTTATGGCTCCTTCCTCTATTCCCTTACTCCGCCTTTTCGCCTCTGCTGTACTTCGCTGTCTCTCTCCTGCATACTTCCCCCTGCTGCAGTCGTCCTCCCAGCATTAGCGCCATACAGAATATTTCGGTCCACTTTCACACGACCAGCTTCTCCATGCACTGGCGCGATGACAGATGGGATGTGGGTGGGGAAGGGGGGGGGGGGGCACACCCTAGGGTGAGTGGTGTTGGCTGGAGACAGTCAAGGAGGGAGGGTATTTTGCCTGGCATCGGCTTGCCCCTCGTCCGTACGCCTCCCTCGCTGCCTGGCACAGCACTCTTCAATTTGCCGTCTCTACTTTCACATGTTGTTTGATTTTGGTTAGATAGAACTCCAGAGTTTCACCCAATATCAAATCACCGTAATTTCCCACTCACCCTGTTGTATATTTCACAATTCCATCACCACCCCTTCCCTCACTAACTTGCTGTTCACCACGGAGAGAAAAATCCATACGTCCTCTCCCTTCAAAGGCTAAGCACCAACTTCTTCCTCCTTCCTCCTTCTTCCCCAACAGCCCCACAGTCCACATGATTCTATCTTTTCCAGACTCATATACCACCCCATAGTTGCATCCCCCGGTAGCGTTTGGCTAACGAACTTTCACTGTCCTTTCAAACTCCAATATCAACTGTAGCCTAATATCACCCCCACACCCGGAGACCTTAGGGTCAAATTTCCACGTAGCCCCCCCCTGAACTCCCCCCCTCTCATTAACACCCCGCGCTCCTCGACTCTTGTCCGACCTAGTCTCTCCCTCATACCGCTTGAAGATCCTTGATTTTTCCGTTGCTAACGCTCTCCAACCTTTTATATATATACTCCTATCCAGCCTACCTTCCCTTAGTAGGCCGGAACAACATTAGAACTTTACTAACCCCTTGCATGCCATCTATTCCCTTACAACCCATTCACAACCCTGCACCCAATGGTCGTCGGTGCGAGGCTAGCCGCCTCGCCAGTAACTAACTTCTATTGCCATACTTCCAGATAAATGTGGCAGAGTTAGCAACCCAGTCTCCACCACATCCAGCAAACCATACAATTAACAACCAACCGATTAAAACCAGCTAGCCAAGGCACCTTCGGTTTTGGTATTAAGGACACCCACATCTGTCTCATTAACAGAGGGTTATTACAAACACTTGTAATATGGCAAGCCCCTAGCCACAGCCGCCGGACGACCATCGCAGAGAGAGGGCACCCAGCTACCCCTTTTTACCCACCCGAGGAGGGAGACCCCCACCCCTGCGGAGGTATATCTGACCCTTGTTTTGACTTCCGGGTCATTGCCAGGTAGCACAGGAATTCTTCCTATCAATGAACTAACCATGCATGACTAACACCTTTACTAACCTCTATTAACTCACAATAAACCGTTTACCTTTCTTGCATACTCTGATCACTAAATTAGCACCTCAGCTATACCATAGAATGAAGATTGAACAATCTAAGAGAGATGCTCCTATCACAGCTGTCCCCATCCTCCTCGCAAAGCAGATCCAGTCTCTCTCCCCTAAATACTTCCAGTATAGCCAAAATAGTACCTCTTGCTAAGGCTCAGTTATATCACTTTATGAAGGCTCCCTATAGCCATGTGCCACAACAGTAATCACCACCTTACCTAGTCCCCATATCTATTGAGAGTTCAAATAACTCATAAGACTCGAGATCCCTATGGTCTACAGGGTCCAAAACTGAGCCTATAAACCCAGCTCCAGCCCCCAGTAAAATCAGTTGAAAGATAGACACCAACCCAGGTTGGTCACCAGAGTTAACCTCGAGCTCTATCCTTGTTGGTTGCTGAGAATTGAGTTCCAGAGCTGGCAGACTCCGTGGCAGATTTGGATAGAAGGACCTGTCCACGTATTTGAGAACTTCCTACATATGGCCCACCTGGACGGCCGCGGAACCAGTCGTTAACCCCCAACATCACGGACGCAAGATAACCAGGACCAGACCAATCAAATACTACCCAAGATTCACTCTATCAGTACTACAGTGTTACAGTACTATTTAGAGACTCACTTATTAATATTTCTACGAAGTGGCTATATCTTTGCCCCAGTATAATTCATATATAACCATTCCATTAGGAAGTGCTAAGCGTATCAGTGTTCATTAATTAACAGGCGATACTAACTCTCGTAATTAACCATATACCCAGATATTATTACCTAGAAGTGAAAATCTAGTGATATCTGATATTCGCCCACTGATTTGCGTTCTACGTGTTTCTGCTATAAGAATATAAAACTTAGATCAGTACCCCCTGAGGTAACTAGAATTCCCGTGCTCTAAAATACGCGTGTCTAATATAGTCTGTGAACTACTACGTGTGCACCAGAGCTACCAGTAATAAATCTAACAGTGAATATGAATCTATAAGTAACATTGATGGTCTTCGGTATATAAACCTGTTAAATAAGCCAGTGATCAGAAGATTAATACCTGAACGTGGGAAGTGGGAGACTAGGCTCCATCCAGATCCACTTATGCTAGTGTTGTTCAATTCTATCATTTGTCTTGCACGAGTATTTCAGAAGTGGTATATCAATAAACGTGATCGTGTGTCTTGTTACCGTGTGTTTCTTTTGTGTTCTCTATTCCTCATACCTTGTATTGTGCATGCAGCCTTATATACCCAGTCAGTTAGAACTCACATTACCCAAGTTAAACCTGTAGAAAAACAGGGCATAACATTGGCGGCAGCAGTGGTTCTTGATTCGGATAAAAGGTTGCATTACACTGCAAGTTTGGAACAGTAGAAGCATGGGAACATCGCAAAAATGGCAGCTCGCTATGATACTCACACACATTCCCAAGTATGATGTAAACACGTATGATATCGCCACTTACTTAGACATAATAAAGCCACTGTATGATGTGGCATTTCAAAATGACCGCGACAAAATCGCCATTGCATTATCGTACATTATACAGTTGGGAGAAGCCGTTTCCCAAATTGTTGATAAGCTTACCTGGAACCATTTTCTTCGCCAAATTATTAAACAGGTAACGCCAGAGCTTACCTGGAACCAGTTTCGATCGCTCGTGATCCGGACCTTAGGGCCACTTTTGGGTTCCCTCGTCGCCCCCAAAATAATAAAAGTCGACGAGATCAAGTATGAAGGGGATATAAATGTGACCCTCATACAACTCTACAGATACGTGAGGACCACATATAGCTCTGAAGATGACGAGCAACAAAATGAACTCTTATTCACCGCATTATTAGACATCCTCCCACCCCACATCACCGCCCATCTCGACCCGTACGGCTCATTCGAAGAACATATGCTCTCCATCAGAGAAAAATGCCTACTCAGTTCGATGAATCCCCTATCCAACCCTTCAGCCCCTATCCAAGAAAGTAAACGTATTCCTCCACTGAACACTATCATCGATAAGTCCCTCCATCCCCCTAAAGAAAACTCTGTGCACCCTTCCAAAATGACTTCCGGTAAAAGTCCAACCCCAGTGCACTCTTCCTTGCCTCTATCCTCTCTGACCATTCCTAAATGTTCCCTTGCCCAGCCATCCAACGATAATCTTCCACCAATTGTGTTACCCCATAAACCCCATCCTTTTTCTATGCCTGCCAACAAGCCACAGCACGCAGAAATGGTCACCCCCACAGTAACCAATTCTTTTTCAATTTCACCCCTGAAAAATGCTGGTCAGAAAATGAGCCCCCCCTCCACTCTCTCACATGCCCCTGTCACCCAAGACCAACCTTCACCCCCGTCAATCCCTCAACAACCTGTCACGCCTCTCACTTCCTCATATTCATCAACTGTCCCCCCCTCAAAACTGTCAACCTCATCCCCCCCACCATCATCTCCCCACATGCCCAACCTCGGTGAACCCCTTCAAACACCCGCATCAACCAAGAATGCTACAGCTCCGCCTACCTCCTATTCCCCCCCTCCCTTGTCACCCTCTCCAACATTACCCGAACCGCTCTTGAATCCACCTCCAGTAACACCCCCGCTCACCAACCTACCTCTGCCCCATAATCCAGCACCAGAACCAAAATCTCCATCAATGTCTCCTTCATCCATCCTACCAAATTCCATTGTTTTCCGAGACAAATCTCTTCCGCAACAATCTCTCCAAACTGACCTACTCACCCCATCCCCACAATTTACCTGTCAATCACCCAGACCCCCATCTGTCCAGGTTCAATCCTCCCATGTTTCCAGGACAGACTCTTATATATGTAAAAACCATGCTAACAAATATTTATGTGCACGTGTTTCCAGGGAAAATGCCGACCTATGTACCCAACAATGTTTTCCCCATGCCCCCAGAAATGTTCAGCTATTCCACAAACAACAAAATTCCCCTTGTGACAGTTTTCCGTCAGTAGCTCCCTTCCACCCCCACACAATTCACACCCCTAGAAAACTTCAAAACCCCACACTTGACTCGCCCTCTCATGACAGACAAACTCACCAATCCCAGATAACATCTAAACAGACTGTGACTGCCACCAAGAAAATTCCCCAAATTCGTACTTTTAACAACCACAAATCAGTACATCAGTCCTCCCCCAATAACCCTTGTCCTATGCCTAACTCTTCCCCCACCAATCCTCCCCAGTCCCACCAACAAATTCTGTTTCCTAGATCACTCACACCTCACCACTCTGATCCTCCCACACGCGCCGTTAATCCCCCCCTCACGCATGACCCCCACCAAAGTGATTTCCCCCCCCTCATGCGTACCGAACACCTGCTCACCAGTCGGTCTCCCACCATCATTAGCCCAGCTAAACTTTCAACCTCCACCAATTCCCACCCGGCCAGCCTAACCTCTCACGACCACATTCAGAACGAAAAATCACCCCCGTACATAACCCCTACTTCCTCTTTCCCCCCTATCTTACCCCCCTCTTCACCGTTACCCCATCCGCCCCAAATTCCACCCCCAAAGATCCCGCTCGACAAAATACCACGCCCATTCCAATCCAACCACAAAACTTTTTCCACCTTGGCTAACCCCCAAAAGACTACTCTCTCTCTCGCCCCAAACAACATAATCGACCTCTCAACTTCAACCACTCCTCGAAATCCCATCCACGTCTCTCCCGAAAATAAAATCAGTCCAAATTCAACCCCTCTCAAACCACAACCCTGCCTGCCCAGACCCCCCCCACCATCTCCCTATCAAATCCCCACACTCCAAACCTCCAAATCATCGTAAACTCTCAACCTCCAGCCTTACTCACCCTTCCCCCAACCCCACTCATGACCACAACTCTCTACACAATTCAACCCCTCCCCAGCACCAACCTCTTCCGCAACAACAACCCCGACTCGACCTGCCCGTTTCACCTTTAAACCCCCCCTATCACTACCCCCGACCGAAACCATTTAAACCACCCTCCAAAACTGGCCCCGGGCCAGCTCTCACCCAGACCCACATTCCTAACGACAGACCTAACGGTATATCCACCCCTCCCTTCCAAAGTGAAAGTGAACCCCCAAGGTCGAAGCCACAACCACCACCACCACCACCCCTACCAAATAAACGAGACCTTCACCAAGACTAACGGCGACCCTAAATAAACCCTTGATGATGATGAGGATATTATTGTACTGGAATTTTCCATGAGATTTTTGTTTTGATTGTTTTCAATTCCTAAGCGATTGGGCATGATTCTACAAATTTACATGTTTTCTATATACTGTATATATTATATATATTTTTTTCCTTCGTCATACTACTTTTCTTGTTAACCTACACTTTTCTGACTATCTTTTAAATTTGTTTTATACAATGTTAAACACTTTACCTCTTCTTAATTTTCCTGTGTTCTTAATTATCTGTCCTTTCGTCAAGTTCTTTTATCATCTTTTCTCTCCTTTTCCAACATCTATGTAATTTCTTCCCTCGTTCCTTTTTTTCTTGAATAGTAACTCTCCTATTAGTTTCCAGTGTCTTAGATATATGGCCTGAGTAATTTTTTTCCTAATTTCATTATATTATTCACATTCCAGGATAAAATGTTTTAAGTTTTTTTCTCTTTTCTGAACAGTCTGTTGCTAGTCAGGATGACAGTAATCTTCGTCCTCACCGACAGGCTGCCATTTCCCTTCCAACCTAACCCCCTCCCCGACCTGACCTGGCCCCCCTAAACAAACCTACGTACTCCAACCTTGAGGTATGAGGTCGTACCTAATATAAAGGCGACGGAAGTAAAATACCACAGGAACGCTGTGGTACGAAAATCCTGAGAGCGAAACCTCCAACCCTAACGAGCCACAGGAACGAAAATCCTGAGAGCGAAACTACCATCCCCAACGAGATCCCAGGCCCCTTTTCCTTTCCCTATTTTGTCTCTCTCCCTCTCTCTCAATTCATTCCACATATTATACGTCTCTCAATCACAGTCTTCTAATATACAAACCACAATACTTTACTCACTGATATTCTTGATGTACCACCTAAGTATGTATTTAATTATGTAACCACCATACAGACTATAATACTTTCATTGTGTAGGTTCGAGGCGATCTAAGACACCTTAACTTCCATTTCACACCAAATCAGATCGTGATTACGTCAGCCCTGAATTTAGTTATATAACAATCATAGCCCCCCCAATTCTAACAATTCTATGTCTCTAACCTCCCGTGGTTTTATCTACTAACTATATATTCCCAACCTTTAACCACGACTCTATACACCCGATAACCCTATGCCAGTTACTGTATTGATTTAGGCCTGTTAATTCGGATAAACTCACTATGACCAATCTGCAGACGATTATCAGGAGAGATGCAGGAAAGCTACCTCGTATCTCCCTTTCCATGACGAGTATAGATATATGTACCCCCGTGCTCAGTCGCCCCCCCTTGCCTTGTTCTTCTAGTAACTAAGTGTATATATAATATTAACCGGAGTATGCCACCAGTATTGATACGACATAGCGGCACTGTCCTTGTGTCGTATTGTGCCACGTGCAGACCAACCAGGTTTCATCATCTTATTAGGACGACGGCTATAATGTCGTCATTCATCTATGTATTCAATCCTTAGGTTAGTTATTAATATCAACATACCCTAAAATACCTTGTCTTGCCAGACTAAGTTTCTGAAGACCAATCGCCCCCATATATCTATGTATTCAATCCTTAGGTTAGTTATTAATATCAACATACCCTAAAATACCTTGTCTTGCCAGACTAAGTTTCTGAAGACCAATCGCCCCCATAAATCTATGTATTCAATCCTTAGGTTAGTTATCTTTATCCGCCATTGTGTTCATCTTTTCCATTTACTTTTCCACAATTGTTATACGTCTTCCAATCACCTCCTTCGTATCCACATTCCACACTACTCCATTTTGCTTCGTGTCCTACACCTCTTACCCGCCAGACTCTACCTACATGATGATGAACAGGAATACACATTCATATTAAAACACCCATGCCCTGTCCCTAGGTTGAGCCAATGCCAACCAGTCAGACAGCCATAAATCTATGTATGTTCTTCCATCCGAGAAGTAGTAGGTTAAAACCCCATGTCCTAATTGATAAGAAACTATGATACCCACGGGTACACCATTGTATATATAACCATTGTTCCTGTAAGACCTAGACAGAGATAATGACTGAAGATGTTAGCCACCATGCAGTAACTCCAATTCTTACCCCAACCAGAGATTGTATAGATAACCTTTGTTACCATGATCTATCATAGTACCTCGAAACAATAACGAAGTACCCCTACGAACTGCCGCTTTTCTTTGGTCTATATTTCATAGAAAACGCAGTTCCCAGGGACAACTAGACGTACAAGAAATCGTGTCAAATCATAGTGTCCATAACCCCTCGTATTGACGAGTAATAATACACCATGTTTTTCCCTACTTTATCCACAGTCAAGCACACACCTACAGTTAACCTCCTTCTTCCCCCACAGCCCCACAGTCCACATGATTCTATCTTTTCCAGACTCATATACCACCCCATAGTTGCATCCCCCGGTAGCATTTGGCTAACGTACTTTCACTTTCCTTTCAAACTCCAATATCAACTGTAGCCTAATGCCACCCCCACGCCCGGAGACCTTAGGGTCAAATTTCCACGTAGCCCCCCTTGAACTCCCCCCCTCTCATTAACACCCCGCGCTCCTCGACTCTTGTCCGACCTAGCCTCTCCCTCATACCTCTTGAAGATCCTTGATTTTTCCGTTGCTAACGCTCTCCAACCTTTTATATATATACTCCTACCCAGCCTACCTTCCCTTAGTAGGCCGGAACAACATTAGAACTTTACTAACCCCTTGCATGCCATCTATTCCCTTACAACCCATTCACAACCCTGCACCCAATGGTCGTCGGTGCGAGGCTATCTGCCTCGCCAGTAACTAACTTCTATTGCCATACTTCCAGATAAATGTGGCAGAGTTAGCAACCCAGTCTCCACCATATCCAGCAAACCATACAATTAACAACCAACCGATTAAAACCAGCTAGCCAAGGCACCTTCGGTTTTGGTATTAAGGACACCCACATCTGTCTCATAAACAGAGGGTTATTACAAACACTTGTGATATGGCAAGCCCCTAGCCACAGCCGCCGGACGACCATCCCAGAGACCAGCCCAGCTACCCCTTTTTACCCACCCGAGGAGGGAGACCCCCACCCCTGCGGAGGTATACCTGACCCTTGTTTTGACTTCCGGGTCACTGCCAGGTAGCACAGGAATTCTTCCTATCAATGAACTAACCATGCATGACTAACACCTTTACTAACCTCTATTAACTCACAATAAACCATTTACCTTTCTTGCATACTCTGATCACTAAATTAGCACCTCAGCTATACCATAGAATGAAGATTGAACAATCTAAGAGAGACGCTCCTATCACAGCTGTCCCCATCCTCCTCGCAAAGTAGATCCAGTCTCTCTCCCCTAAATACTTCCAGTATAACCAAAATAGTACCTCTTGCTAAGGCTCAGTTATATCACTTTATGAAGGCTCCCTATAGCCATGTGCCACAACAGTAATCACCACCTTACCTAGTCCCCATATCTATTGAGAGTTCAAATAACTCCATAAGACTCGAGATTCCTATGGCCTACAGGGTCCAAAACCGAGCCTATAAACCCAGCTCCAGCCCCCAGTAAAATCAGTTGAAAGATAGACACCAACCCAAGTTGGTCACCAGAGTTAACCTCGAGCTCTATCCTTGTTGGTTGTTGAGAATTGAGTTCCAGAGCTGGCAGACTCCGTGGCAGATTTGGATAGAAGGACCTGTCCACGTACTTGAGAACTTCCTACATATGGCCCACCTGGACGGCCGCGGAACCAGTCGTTAGCCCCCAACATCACGGACGCAAGATAACCAGGACCAGACCAATCAAATACTACCCAAGATTCACTCTATCAGTACTACAGTGTTACAGTACTATTTAGAGACTCACTTATTAATATTTCTACGAAGTGGCTATATCTTTGCCCCAGTATAATTCATATATAACCATTCCATTAGGAAGTGCTAAGCGTATCAGTGTTCATTAATTAACAGGCGATACTAACTCTCGTAATTAACCATATACCCAGATATTATTACCTAGAAGTGAAACCCTAGTGATATCTGATATTCGAACACTGATTTGCGTTCTACGTGTTTCTGCTATAAGAATATAAAACTTAGATCAGTACCCCCTGAGGTAACTAGAATTCCCGTGCTCTAAAATACGCGTGTCTAATCTAGTCTGTGAACTACTACTTGTGCACCAGAGCTACCAGTAATAAATCTAACAGTGAATATGAATCTATAAGTAACATTGATGGTCTTCGGTATATAAACCTGTTAAATAAGCCAGTGATCAGAAGATTAATACCTGAACGTGGGAAGTGGGAGACTAGGCTCCATCCAGATCCACTTATGCTAGTGTTGTTCAATTCTATCATTTGTCTTGCACGAGTATTTTAGAAGTGGTATATCAATAAACGTGATCGTGTGTCTTGTTACCGTGTGTTTCTTTTGTGTTCTCTATTCCTCATACCTTGTATTGTGCATGCAGCCTTATATACCCAGTCAGTTAGAACTCACATTACCCAAGTTAAACCTGTAGAAAAACAGGGCATAACAGTTTATGTCAGCATAAAGTTCGTAATAGCAGGGTCAAGGCAAGGAAAGGAGCATTAGGAAAGGATTGTCCACTTCAATAGGCTTAGTGTAATTTCCTGACACCCAGCGCCGCTAAGCAGCTCATAGGTATATACAAAATCTGCCAGGCATTAACTGAATGGGGAGGAGGCGTTTTATTCTTTAGAATTCCTTATTGTTCGTACATTCACACACTGTATACATGCAAGTGGTCTTCAGAGTATCATCTTAGTTTGTATAAACAATATCAAGAGGGAAACAAATGGCTTGATCAACATGTTATCACCTATTGGCCTCTAGAGGCGCCACCGTCGCTGTAGAACAGATTTATTACATTGAGTGGGCTCTCCACTTTTACACTACCAGATTCCTTGGTGAAGGCTGTCACACGGGCAATTGTCAAACTCTGAAGGTCCATATCATTGTTATTAAACAAAGCATTTGGCAAAGGGAGGAATTGTTAAAAACCTTAGCCAATACTCTGCTATTCACCAAAAATAAATTTGAATTATCATTATTATTTGGTAGGGTAGGTATGTATAGGTAGATTGGTTAAATAATGGGTGGAATTCGTAGGGACTCAAACTGTTTTGAGAGAGTTAAATAAAAAAAAAAATAATAGATCTGAATAATTAATCGACTATGTTATTAAGCAAAACTAGGGGATGCGTGGAAGCCTATAAACTGTAGACTGTAAACTTTGTGTGGGTAGCAAATACGGTTTTAAAGTCATTTAAGAATAGACAGTTTTCAATGCTGCGGCCAAACTATTCCACCCATTTATATTCTTTTGGTATCAAAACGTTCGGAATCGCGAGCCTCACCCAATTACGCAAACATGGCTTTGATCATCGGCGTAGTTTTCAAGATGTGGAATTTTAAGTGGAATTCGAGATTTTTTCAAGATTGCCAGAAAAAACCCCACTTGCAAAAGCAAAACCTTTTCTATAACATTTGCGGAGCATTAGTATTGGAGTCCATATGCCGAAGCCCAATAATTTCCTATGAGTGGGAGAGACGGTATTTAGATGTAAAAAAAATCGGGAAATCGGCTGCCACGGACCTATTTGGCCACCATGTCGGATGTTTAGCATATCAAAAGTTGCCCAATACAAAAACGCACCTCTTGTGAAAGTTTGATCCCGATCCAAAAAGTGGTTCTGGAGCAATTGCGTAAAAACCGGCGTGTAAAAATAATTAGGATGAATAAGTAGGTTTAATGATTACAATAGGGGTTCCCCGTTGGGGTCGAACCTCTAATTAAAGTTGCAAGCAACGTTGTCTGGGCTTCGAGCGGTTTTGCACGCAGGTGTATTGTGTTGGATACAATTAGAGCTGTGTAACAGATATCAAAAGATCATTTAACTTATCGGGAATGAGAAACTTCAAAGGAGCAGATTGTAGCCATTTTGGCTGTGGACATTTAGGAGTGTAGCTCTTTTGGTTGTGGCCGTTGATGAGTGTGGCCATGAATGTTGTGATTATTTTATAATTCTGACTTTTGTTTTAGCTTTTGTGGCATTGTCCTTATATAATTATGTTATTACTTCAGCATTACTAAATACAATAATGTACTGTACTTTATTATATGTGTTATGCCCTGATTTTATACAGGATTAACGATTGATCAAGGTGAGTTCTTCGAGACTGGAATATCAGGTTTCATGCAAATACATATACAGAATCAACAGAGGACATATAATATCAGAATGGGGGTTACAATGCAGCTTTATTCAATACTTCACTAAGAACATAGATAATGAGTTATTACACTGTTAACACATAGGTAGGAATATATAGGGAGCACAACCTTGGTCTTTCTATTCTTCTAGCACGATCGTGGATCTGGATGGAGAGTGCACTATACCACTTTCAACACTCAGGTATTATTCTTCTGAGATAAGTACAAGATACAAGGTTAGAGGAGAGTCACTCGAGTGGCACTGGTTAAGTTCTCATAAGTATCTTTTGAAGTTAATTGCGTATACCTTATGCTTAGTTATTTTGATTGACGCGTATCTAGTTTTCGATCTTGGTTTTCACGAAACACGAGAGAGTGATTATGCAACAAATTTGTATACTTGGTTGACTGTTAATGGACGATATCTGAATTCGTCACTGAGATTATTTACTTTACGACCTATCCCATAAACTCTCTGGATCTCAAAATATCTATACCATAATCTCCAAAATAGGAAGCACTCGTTATGTGGCTGAGGGTGAATATTGTTGTGATAATTATCTCGTAGTATTTTTACACTGGTACGAATTCTTTTGCAATAAACAGGAAGCTCTGGTAATCGAACTTGAAGCACTCGTCATAGATAGCAAATAACTAAGGGGAAGCACAGGTGAGCAATTGATCCTGTGGTCAGGTATCTCTGCACTGATACAAAGAATAATTAATAGTGCACTGTTGGGTTATCTTCTTAGTCTCTTGATCTGTTGTCGTTGAGGGTTTCTGGGCTGCTCCGTTGGCCGTCCAGGGTGTCCAGTCATGTGAAGAAGTTACAGTTGGGTTAATGGGCTTTGGATCTTAAATGTGGTTCCGTAACTAGGAGGGATAGGTTAGTCGCCACATCGAACTAACGCAAGTATTCTAGGCACGCGAATACTTGACTGTTCTGACCTTTAATATTAACCGGTGATGAAGTTCTGTTCAGGTACTCTTGGGGCTAGGATTTTAAATGTTATGTTTCAGGCAGGGGCCGGATTAACAAAACATCGGACAAACGCAAGAGGAGTCGATACAAGTAACTCTTCTTGACAGTCTCTAATCTTTTTTAGAGGTTCAAAGAACTTGGGCGGTGTTAACCTTTTAGTTACAAATCCTAGTGGGTTGCCACAGACAATATGTGCCTTCCAACCCTAGCTCATCCCTGCTCCACCTTTACACGCCCAGGATTCCAGAGAATGGAAAGGGAAAACATATCTGTGATAAACACCATCCAGTGTAGGGATCGATGCAACTAGCGTGGTTTTATTATGGTTATGGTTTTTCCTGTCAGGTCAGGTATTCCTGCTATCAGTAACATGTAATCTGATACTACCTGTTTCATGGTCGGATTGTCGGCGACTAAACCGGCTCCCCCTCCGGGTCCTCACTTGGAGGGTGGGTGGCTAGACACCCTGCAGGACTAAAAGCAATACCTGTCAAAGGGCGGACGAACTACTGTATATATTAGTCAACGGCCATCTAGCAGACCTATGGTATTTTACCATGATGGATGTTTAGGATGCTGCCATAGCCTGCACCAAGGTCTTCCATTGTCCGTTTCATCCATCCCTGCTGTTTGGTGCTATACAGCAACTTTCCTTCCTTTTCCTGCAATCTCCTGTTTTTTTCCCCACGGTGGTTAGCAGGCCAATGAGGAAGACTTTTGAGTCTGGTGGATTTTCAGGAGATTTGGCATTCTTTTTCTGTTTCTCGTCTTTTCTAAACAAATAAAATCCACCGCTACTGCCTCCCCCCTGGATATGGTGTCTTTGGGGCTTGTTTTATACCTTACCCAGATGTGATGGCTCCGTCTGGGTCGACCTGTTTATATCCATCTTTATGTATTTGTATATGGATTGCTTTAAACTTTTTCTGTTTTGTTTCTACTTTTGTCCGGTGATATAGAAGTTAATCCCGGTCCTCACAGACAACCTGCTACAAGTTGTCGTGTATTTTATTCCAATATTCGTGGTCTCTATAAGAACATCAAGGATCTTACATTGGTATCTGTTGATTATGATATTGTCTTTTGTTCTGAAACCCTTGTCTCTGGTTATAGAGATTATTCTGAACTTCTTATACCTAACTTCGGTAAACCAGTTCTTATTCGGCGTGATTCTATTCCTCGTGCTCGTGGAATGAGCTTGTATATTAGATCTGGGTATAATGCTCAGCACTTAACTAAGCATATTTGTAAATGCCATGAGATGCAGTTAGTTAAAGTTTCCAGCAAGTATCATAATCATTAAATGTTTAGCCTGTACAGAAATCCTGATGTTAACAATGACATATATGACTGCCTTTTAACAGCCATGGCTTCAATACAGTCTGTAGATATCAAATCATCTTTTATTTTTGTTGGTGATGTCAATGCGCATCATCAAGAGTGGTTGAACTCGGTCTCTCCAACTAATAGAAATGGTCATGCTGAATTGGATTTTACAAACTTATCTGGTTGTGAACAACTAATCCAAGGACCTACTCATATGTCTGGAAATTGTCTTGATCTAGTGCTAACAGATATTCGTGGCGTTGTAGAAACCTCCGTTCTTGTACCTGTTGGCACTTCCGACCACAATGCCATCATGTGTAAAATTAATCTTAATTTTTCTGTTCCTGATATTACTCTCTCACGTAAAGTCTACCTTAAATCCTGGGTTAACTGGGACAACGTTTGTAATGATGTTTGTAATATTGAGTGGAATCACATACTAAGATCTCATGACCCAGTTTCAGCTCTCAACAATTCCCTTCTTGGTATCCTTCGCAAAAGAGTTCCATCAAAAACAATTAAGTCTCGTATCAGGGATAAAGCATGGTTTAATGATGACTGCAAGTGTGCATTTGATGACAAACAGGCTGCATATCGTCTATGGAGGCATAATCAAACCCCCTTGCATTGGGAAAATTATGTTTTTAAAAGGGCAGCTGCGCAGAGAGTTTATGATGGTGCTGAGAGGGATTATAACTCCCATCTTCAGGATGTTCTGGCAGGAGCTACACAGCCTCGTAAATGGTGGTCCGCTTTGAAATCCTCTTTATTTGGAATAGATTCCTCCATGCCTACTCTTTGTGATTCTGATGGCTCCATCTCTTTTGATCCATTATCGAAGGCCAATATTCTATCTAATATTTTTATTAATAAGCAGAGTAATCAGGAATTGTCTTTGCCATTGACATGTTTCCCTAGACCCAACCTCAATTCAATGGCATTCAAATCAGCTGAACTGAAAAGGTACTTGCTGGATCTTGATACCTATGGTGGCACAGACCCGGATGGGTTTTTCCCTCTCTTTTTTAAAAAGGTTGCAGTGGTCTTGGCACCTAAATTGGCTGTGGTGTTTAGGTTGCTTTTGAAATCAGGTAGTTTTCCTCTTTGCTGGATTAAGGCTATTATCACTCCTATTCCAAAGGGATATACTGCCTCATCATCTCCTAATGACTATCGCCCTATCTCCATTACACCTATCCTATCCAAGCTCTATGAGAGGCTTTTGTCCAGACGCCTTTCCTCTTATTGTAATAGTCATAATTTGATACCAAACTCACAGTTTGGTTTTCGTAAGGGACTGGGTACATGTGATGCGCTTCTGACACTCACCCATGACTTGCAATCTTCATTGGACCAGGGACATGAGTCTCGTATCGTGGCTATTGACTTTAGTTCTGCTTTTGATTTAGTCAACCATAAAGCACTTCTGTTTAAGTTACAGCTCATTGGTATTGGTGGCAATTTTTTAAGGATCTTTGAAGATTTTTTGACGAAAAGATCTCAGTCTGTGGTCATTGATGGGTGTCATTCCCCTTCTGTTACTGTTGTTTCTGGTGTTCCACAAGGCAGTGTCCTTGGGCCTTTGCTTTTTATTATTTTTACTGCTGACCTGTGTTCCGAGCTTGAAAATAAACTAATCTCCTATGCTGATGATACAACTTTATATGCGTCAATTCCATCACCAATAGATCGACACGTAATTGCTACTGCTCTGAATAGGGATTTAGCCAAAATTACATCATGGTGTGAACTTTGGGGCATGAAACTTAATGCTAGTAAAACACACTCCATTATCATCAGCAGATCTCGTACCTTGGATCCTCCCCATCCTTATCTACAAGTTTCTGGCGAGCAAATTGAGAATGTGGATACTCTGCGTTTGTTAGGAGTTACTCTTGATCCCAAACTTACTTTTGAAAAGCATATTCGTTCTTCCTCCTCTTCCATTTCCCCAATTGGTCTGCTTCGTAAGGTTTATAAAACATTTGCTTGTGACGCCACAGTTATCAAGTCTTTTTATGCTTTTATTTTGCCACATTTCGAGTACTGCTCACCTGTCTGGTTGTCAGCAGCTGACTGCCATCTCAAGTTGCTTGACAGGTCGCTAAATTCCATCAGTTTTATTCTACCTCATTTGTCTCTTGATCTGTGTCATCGACGTAAAGTTGGTGCCCTTAGTCTTTTATTTAAAGTTTTTAACAACCCTCAGCATCCCTTACATGGGGTTCTGCCTGGGCCCTATGTCCGGGCTCGTGCAACTAGATTCACAAGCAATCTTAATGATCTTGCCATGAGCCGTGTTAATTTTTCTACTACACAGTTTTCACGGTGTTTTGTGCCGGCCATGGTTGACTTGTGGAATAAGTTGCCAAATGAGCTAGTCAATTCAGCTAATATCTCCATTTTTAAGTCTAGAGTTAATGCTTTTTTGCAGCATTAATTCTAATTTTTAAACTTATTTTATTCTATTTTATTGTATTATATTTATACTTGATATCCTCCACCGCATAATATGTTATCTGTGTTTAGTATGTGTATATGTACAGTACAGTATACAGTATATGTTTTTATATTTCCTAAGTTGCCGTAGTCTCTCTCCAGTGCCTCCGGGTGTTCTGTGTGGATTGATCTTGATGGTGTTTCTGCACCCTGGATGGAGACTTCGGCATCTTATATAATAATAATAATAATGATAATGTCGGTGTTTTATGCTTGTATTATTTGGGTTTCATTTAAAAGACATCTTCTAAGTCTATATGCATGTTCTGTAGTATGTTACACATAATATATGAAACATAAACATCCAACACATTAAATATTTATTGGCGTCTCGGTTGCAGCCCTACAAAGGATAACTTATTTAGACGAACTTATAAATTTTAACACTTATAAGGCTAATCAAACGACAATTAATTGATTTTGTTAATACAACTACATTTCCATACTCGACTTCCGAAGGACTTCTAGGAATCAAAAGATTTATAACAATATTAGTTAACTATTTAACTGGCTAGCTAATTTTAATATTCATTGCAAGACTATAATCTTTCAATATTTCGTTTGTACTAAATCACGCAATTATACTGTTATGCCCTGTTTTTCTACAGGATTAACTTGGGTAATGTGAGTTCTAACTGACTGGCTGCATGCACAAAACAAGGTATGAGGAATAGAGAACACAAAATAAGCACACGGTAACAAGACACACGATCACTTTTATTGATGTACACACTTCTGTAGTTTCCTTGATGATGATTAATATGAAGCATAAGAAGATATGAATACTCGTACAAGACAAATGATAGAATTGAACAACACTAGCATTAAGTGGATCTGGATGGAGCCTAGTCTCCCACTTCCAACGTTCAGGTATTAATCTTCTGATCACTAGCTTTATTCACAAGTTCATATACTGGAGACCATCAATGTTACTTATAGATTCATATTCACTATTAGATTTATCACTGGTAGCTCTGGTGCACAAGTAGTAGTTCAGAGACTAGATTAGACACGCGTATTTTAGAGCACGGGAATTCTAGTAACCTCAGGGGGGTACTGATCTAAGTTTTATATTCTTGTATCAGAAACACATAGAACGCAAATCAGTGGGCGAACATCAGATATCACTAGGGTTTCGCTGCTATGTAATAATATCTGGATATATGAGTAATTACGAGAGTTAATATCGCCTGTTATTTAATAAACACTGATACGCTTAGCACTTCCTAATGGAATGGTTATATATGAATTATACTGGGGCAAAGATATAGCCACTTCATAGTAATATTAATAAGTGAGTCTCTAAATAGCACTGTAACACTGTAGCACTGATAGAGTGAATCTTGGGTAGTATTTGATTGGTCTGGTCCTGGTTATCTTGCGTCCGTGATGTTGGGGGCTAACGACTGGTTCCGCGGCCGTCCAGATGGTCCATATGTAGAAAGTTCTCAAGACGGATCTCTTGGCGATCGTTGCTGGTTACACTCTTATATACCCTCTGGTTTCTAGACCTGAATCACAGATATTAGGATCTTCCTGTCAATCTGGATCGGAATTAACGCCAAGCGCATCTCACGTCGATCGCTCAGCTTCCCGGTCTGTATGAAGGTTATAAGGTGCACGTAGATTTCTTTTACGTGGACAGATCCTTCTATCTAAATCTGCCACGGAGTCTGCCGGCTCTGGAACTCAATTCTCAGGAACAAACAATGATAGAGCTAGAGGTCAACTCAAGGGACCAACCACTGGTTGGTGTCTATCTTTCAACTGATTTTACTGGGGGCTGGAGCTTGGTTTATAGGTTCGGTTTTGGACCCTGTAGGCAATAGGGATCTCGAGTTTTGATGGACTTATTTGAGCTCTCAATTGATACGGGAACTAGGTAAGGTGGTGATTACTGTTGTGGCACATGGCTGTATGGAGCCTTCATAATGTGATATAACTCAGCCTTAGTATGAGGTACTATTTTGGCTATACTGGAAGTATTTAGGGGAGAGAGACTGGATCTACTTTGCGAGGAGGTTTGGGACATCTTTGATAGGAGCGTCTCTCTTAGATTGCTCAGTCCTCATTCTATGGTATAGCTGAGGTGCTAATTTGGTTATCGGAGTATGCAAGAAAGGTTAATGGGTTATTGTGGGTTAATAGAGGTTAGTAAGGGTGTTAGTCATACATGGTTAGTTCATTGAAAGGAAGAATTCCTGTGCTACCTGGCAATGACCCGGAAGTTAAAACAGGGGTCAGGTATACCTCCGCAGGGGTAGGGGTCTCCCTCCTCGGGTGGGTGAAAGGGGTAGGTGCGCGTCCTCTCTCTGTGATGGTCGTCTGGGCGGCTGTGGCTGGGGGCTTGCCATATTACAAGTGTTTGTAATAACCCTCTGTTTATGAGACAGATGTGGGTGTTCGTAATACCAAAACCGAAGGTGCCTTGATCAGCTGGTTTAATTGGTTGGGTTGTTAATTGCATGGTTTGTTGGATGTGGTGGAGACTGGGTTGCTAACTCTGCCACATTTATCTGGAAGTATGGCAATAGAAGTTAGTCACTGGCGAGGCGGCTAGCCTCGCACTGACGATCATTTGGTACAGGGTTGTGAAAGGGTTGTGAGGGAATAGATGGCATGCAAAGGGTTAGTAAAGTTCTAATGGTGTTCCTTCCTACTGGGGGAAGGTAGGCTGGATAGGAGTATATATACAAAAGGTTTGAGAATGTTAGTAACGGAAAAGTTAAGGATATTCAGGGGGTATGGTGGAGAGGCTAGGTTAGGAGGGAGTTGAGGAGCGTGGGGGGTTAACGAGAGGGAGAGGGTTAAGGGGGGCTACGTGGAAGTTTGACCCTAAGGTCTCTGGGCGTAGGGGTGGCATTAGGCTACAGTTGGTATCTTAGACTGGGGGTTACCGACAGGGAAGGTAGGGTAATCAAACGCTACCGGGGGATGAGCAATAGGTGGTGGTATATGAGTCTGGAAATTATAGAATCATGTGGACTGTGGGGAAGATGAGGTTAGCTGTAGGTGTGTGCTTGACTGTGGATAAAAGTAGAGAAAAACATAGTGTACTATTACTCGTCAATATGAGGGGTTATGGACACTTTTAGTTGACACGATTTCTTGCTGATCTAGTTGTCCCTGGGAACTGCGTTTTCTATGAAATATATACAAAAGAAAGCGGCAGTTCGTAGGGGTAGCTTCGTTATTGTTTCGTGGTAGATATGTGTCGAGACAATGGTAAAAGAGGGTTATCTATACGATCTCTGGTTGGGGTAAGAATTAGAGTTACTGCATGGTTGCTAACATCTTCAGTCATTATCTCTGTCTAGGTCTTACAGGAATAATGGTTATATATACAATGGTGTACCCGTGGGTATCATAGTTTCTTATCAATTATGACATGGGGGTTAACATATTACTTCTCGGATGGAAGAACATACATAGATTTATGGGGGCGGTTGGTCTTCAGAAACTTAGTCTGGCAAGACAAGGTATTTTAGGGGGTAAACATATTACTTCTCGGATGGAAGAACATACATAGATTTATGGGGGCGGTTGGTCTTCAGAAACTTAGTCTGGCAAGACAGGGGTTAACATATATCTTCTCGGATGGAAGAACAAACATAGATTTATGGGGGCGGTTGGTCTTCAGTAACTTAGTCTGGCAAGACAAGGTATTTTAGTGTATGTTGATATTGATATCTTAACTTAGGGACAGGGCATGGGTGTATTAAATTAAGGTGTATTCAAAATCATCATCATGTAGGTAGAGTCTGGCGGGTAAGAGGTGTAGGACACGAGGGGTAGTGGATACGCGAGGTGGGGGAAGGGTCAGTGGTTAGAAACGATAGGCAGGTGTGGTTTGGAGCTGCTTAGCCCTGCAGGCTTCGGCCTGTCTGAACTGGTTGGCTTGGTCACCTGGTCCTTTCGTTCTGTGGGCCTTTCCTTCGGGTGTTTCTGTTCCCGTTTCTTTGTTGTTTTCGCTCGTGGCTTCCGTGGTGGGCTTCTCGTTCTGGGGCATTTTACTTCCCTCTCCTTCGTTGTAGGCTCGTCCTCGAGCCTCAAGGGTGAAGTAAAGAGAAGTATAGTCATGGTGGGTCATTTGGAGGGTGTGTAGAAGGTCCCACCAGGCAAGAGAGCGAGGGTCAGGTTTCTTGTGCAGGTCTATGTAGACCTGTAGGAATGTGTCTTCGGTGTTGTGGAGGGCGGCTGCCCGGGCTTGATGTGGCCGTTGTAGACGGGCTAAGCGTCCTGTGGACGTTTTTAATTTAATATGTCTTATGAACGGTGTGTATTCGTCCTCAGTGGGGGTAGGGACGGGAGCGACGAATGGTGTGGATGTGTTCATGGTGGAGGTCAGGTAATGAGTGAGGTGTGTGGGACTGACAGGAGGCTTCTTTAGTGTGGTGAAGGGGTTAACCCTTATTTAGCGTGGTCGGACTTAAGTCCGATACGAGAAAATTGGACTAAATGGCGGGGTCGGACTTAAGTCCGTGGGCGTATTCCCGCCCTAATTTAGGTGGAAAGCGAAACTTGGTGGTCAGGCGGTGTACTACAAGGGCTCACCCACACATCCCCACTGCGTGACCGTGACTAAGTGACCCTCAAGCAGCCATAATGGAAGGTCAAGATTTGCCCGTGTTCGATTCGGTGGCCGCCATCCCTAGTGCGTCGCGCCACCCTACTAACCACGCCCGGCTTACCACCCAGGAACTAGATATCATGCTGAACTCTTCAGAACTTTCTAATAAGCTGTTGGATGAAACCGTCGAAGGTCTGGGTGAGAGTTTTGGTAGTGTGGATGACTCGGAAGACGAAAATAACCCGATCATAGGCTTTCACCCCAAGCAAAATTTGCGTGGGGTGGATGTTGTGGTTGATATTGGACAGACCCTTGAGCAAATTTGAGACGTTCCTGACGAAGAACATACTGGTGTGGGTGTTGGTAAGTACAATTTATATTTTATAATTGCTTGAAAATGTGATTGCAAGCATTTTATCACCTTACGAGCGGCTGGTGGAGTATATTTCACTGTGCCGCCCAGCGGGTTTTTTTTTTTACCCTAAATGGGGTTGTTCCGTGCTCTTTTTCATGCATAAACAAGACCCAGAGCGTAATACAAGTATGTATCCTGAAAGTGCGTAAATTGAGCTTTCCAATGACACCCGAACCATCCTTTTACGATCACTGGTTGTCTTTCAACGATCGTAAAACACGAGTGAAAAAACCCTAAAATACGGTAATTTCCTTATATAATTCCCTGTGTGGCGAGCGGTCTTGAGGTAATTTATGCTCCTAATCACCGCTCCGCTCTCTCTCAGAGCACATTACGTCCTCAAAATTGCACTCTACAAGAAATTTCCTTTGCATTTTATAGCGTATTATTTGTAGGCCGTTCGGTAAATTTCTTACGGTAATACAAACAACGAAAGATTGAATATTTGTGCTTGGCATTATATGATTGTGGGGAACAGATGTAGGCCTACCGTATATATTATGTTTTCATATATATGATACATGTGTAACATTTTTATATTATCACGACTCTCTCTCTTTGTTTGTACTCCTTTGTACTCTCTTTGTCTGATGTAGGCCAGGGCACGCCCCTAACTAATCTCTTCCCTCTCAGGGGAAATCACACCTAGCAGATGTTTTTGACTTCCCCTCTCTCTCTGTCATTCTCTTCCTCTCTGGGTCTACCTATACTGCATTTGACATTGAAATTGCTTGAGAGTTTGATTGCAAGCATTTTATAGCGTATTATTTGCAGGCGTTCGGTAAATTTCTCACGATAACCAGGGTGTATGATACATTTCTCACGATAATACAAGCAACAACGAAGCTTGGCGAAGATTGTGGTCTACAATATACCTTTTTATAATTGCATGTGACCTTGTAATTGCTTGAAAGTTTGATTGCAAGCATTTTATAGCGTATTATTTTCAGGCGTTCAATAAATTTGATAAATATATCAAAATAAGTCCTGTGGGACTATGAAATAGCTATTATTGGACAAGGACAATATTTTGTTCATCCCTCCACTGGAACATCAACAACAATGTCAACAACGTTTCACCGTCGGCAATCGTAAGATTCAGAGTCGTAAAGATTCCAGGACGAGCTCAATAGAAAATGAATGAATGAAATGAATGAGTGTGCAGTACTGCCAATACGTATAGCGACTTCCGCTAGATCTAGAGACCTTTACTTCGATCTAGCAGCAATGACTTACACTAGCGGTTTTGTTTTGAAATTTCAGAACAATTTCGAAGTGATATTATATGGATTTTGCCAATTCATATTTCTAGTGGTATTTATCATGTCTTACATCTAACAATATATGCTAGCGGATTTAACTTCAATTGGTAACCCTCGCGCTCGAGTCGGCTCCAAGAAAATCGATAATGGTGGCACTTTAGTAAACAGGTGATAAACAAAACCGCATGCGGATCGGTTTGGTGTATCGGTATTATGGTAAGTTGGCTACCTACTATTGTTTATACGATATAGTAAGTAATGATAAGTAAATTAGTATATATTATATATAAAACAAAAACTAAATTCCTGCAAAGCAAGCGAAACAGAGAGAGAGAGAGAGAATGCAGAAATTTAACTGAAGAAAGAGTGAAAAAGATATAATAATACAGAAATATTACAAGCAAATAAATGAAATAGAGGGATTAGTTAGAGATAGTAATAATGAGAAATACATAATACGAATGAGGAAGAGGGGAAGCGAGCGAGCCAGAGAGAGAGAGAGAGAGATACAGGAGTGAGAGAGATTAGAGAAAATAGAGAGATTGCAAGCATTTTATAGCGTATTATTTGCAGGCGTTCAGTACATTTCTTACGGTAATACAAACAATGAAAGATTGAATATTTGTGCTTGGCATTATATGATTGTGGGGAACAGATGTAGGCCTACCGTATATGAGATGCGGTCTCAGGATGATAAGACCGCATCTCTAGCTGCCACTAAAACCTGCAGCCAACCCTACTCCTGCCAGCCAGAGTCCAGGCACGCCACCCCCAGAGCCACAAGGACATAACCACCACGCGCCAAACGCCCTTGATCCTCTCAAGCCGGGCGCCTTAAGTAGGGGCAAGAAGATTGCCTTATACTCACCCAGCCTGGACATCATGAACTAAGCTTGCCATTTGGTATTATTTAGTTCAGGGTAAGAACAGCCAGAGATAGCTGGTGTTCAACTTGTCAGTTGTGTGCTGTGATCGAAGATCTACCAGGTCGGGTTCCCCCCATCAGGAAGAGGACTAGCTTGGGCAACCCACTTTGGGCTCCCCCTTTCTGGCCTTCGATGCGGTGCACAAACCAAGTACCAAAGGATTCCTACCTTGTTTTGTTCAAGGGATTATGAGGATAGTGTAGTAACTTGAGATCTACCAGATCGGGTTCCCCCCATCAGGAAGAGGACTAATTTTGGGCAACCCACTTTGGGCTCCCCTTTCTGGATTCTCTTTTTGCTACATGGTTCTGATAGTTCCACGAACTAGCAAGGAAGGAAGACACTTACCTTGACCCCCCTTAGACTACCTATAATGTCACTATCTAGACTGCTTGCCACTCTAGGTAGATCATTATGCTAGTCACCCTAACCCCCAAACCTTGTAGCAGAACTCCAGCATATCCTTTGGGGATCACTGCACTGTGGGAGTGCAAGAGGAACCCGGCTGTCCCGTGGTAGGCGCCAAGGTCTAAGGAATCATCTTGTGACTCACCCTGGACCAGTAGCTAGAGTCATCACGCCCAGCCGCCCCCCCCCCTGGACCAACTTCCGGAGTCATCACGCCCAGCCGCCCTCCGGACTACTGGATCCTCCCTCGATCTATGGGCCCTCCTCTTCACTACAGCTCTCCTTTAAGTGCTTTTGTACCGTTTATGGGTATAGAGTTGACTCAGGGTTGTGGTAGAAGTTATCTTCAGGGGTTCTCATTAACATTACGTCTTGCGAGAGGTCTTTCTTCTCCCTACTTAAATTGACGTTAATTAGCCCACTTGCCGGGACCCATTATACATACCTATCAGGGGATCCTTATATATGCACCTTCCCGGGTTATTGGTCTCCCATAGCCCGACAGAGGGGGCGTGCTTATATAAGACCCATAGCATCAAACACAAACACATATTTGCACGTAATCTAGTCCCTTTGTATAACTTCTAGCCTAATTCATTTAACATTCTGTCAGGTTCATAACTCGAATAGATTTCACTCTATCTCAGCTCCCGACGATTGTTGCCTCAGCCTTCAGCACCTTGCTAGTACACAATTAGAGTTAAGGATTAATCTTTGCCAGGTGAGATCTAGCACACCTATAGTATTAATATCATTTGTGAGCCTTTCCGAGCCCACTTCATTGTTGATGACCACTTGGCCATTATTGCTTTAGAGTCAGTTAACGTCACTATATGCCGGGGACATCATTGCATGATCCAGACGGCATTTGCCATTACTGCACTCTTGTCTTTTGTTGAGATCCTCTGAGATCTATTTGGGTAGGAGGTGTACCTCCACCATTTGGATACCTTATAATTGTATCCTAGGAGTATTATTATTACCTTGAGTCCGGACCCATTGTCCGACTCCTATTGCTTACTTGATAACCTGAGTATTGTATGTCTTAATTATTCTTATTGTTGTTGATGATCTCCAGGTTACAGGTATAAAATATATGTCTTGCTCCTCCATGAACCAGGTGTTAAACTGAATAAAACCCATGTTAACTTGTTACCTGTGTGCTTACTATCCTGCCGTGTTGTCTCTTTATTTAAAGTTTAAGGTATACCTATCCAGTTAGAGAGCTGCTCATTGTACAAAGAATATCTCGCGTTCCAATTTGGACCGGGCATAACACTGGTGACAGCGGTGTCTCTTTCTCGAAGGTAGCCTTTCAGGTTTTTCCTGCTTTAAATATTTTGAGAGTATCACGACAGGGATAAGTAGTCAGGATGGCAGGGAAAGCACTGGATATTATTCCTTTCAGACCAGAGGAAACTGACATTGCCACCTATTTAGAGGTTGTCAAGCCAGTGCTTGACATCATATTTAAAGATGAAGTTGCCCCTAAAATACATACTGTAGTCATGAAGCTAGGGCGGTCTATGGCCCTAGTTTCCAGTTATGTAAAGAGAACCCCGGAATGACCTGGGAACAGTTTGAAACATACACTAAAACTGCCATTAACCCCGTCTTAGGTACTGTAATAGCCGACCAGCAATTTCACGCCATCACCTACGACGGGGACCTCGACGCCACCATCAGCAAGCTTACCAGGCTGGCTTCCACCGCATTCACAACGGCTACAGCTGCAGAGAGGAAGGAGAACGTCCGCCGGACCCTGATGAGGATCCTTCCGCGTGCAGTCCGGGACCATTTTGCCATCACAGAACCGGCCGGATATGATACAGACCTCCCTATCATACGCCGTATTCTGGCCCTGCAAAAATCCCAGGAGCAAGGAAAGATCGCAGGTATCCAACGAGCTCCCACTAAGCCACAAGGAGCTCATTCCGGACCAACCTACCACCCTAGCCGCAACCAGGACAAGCCGGAAGAATGGGCCAGAGTCAAGCCTGGAGACTGGAAGACCTGCGGGTCCCAGTGCCCTATTAAAGGGTTGAAGAGGTCTTTTGCCGAGTTGCTGGCCAAACGCTCGAGGGTTCCACTGTTCTGGGGACAGATTCCCTGGCTGAAGCCCTCCAGAAGAGTTGCCACCATCCTAGAAGACGGCACCGCAGGAGCTGAGGATTACGACGAGACAGCTGCAGAGGTTGGTGACCCGGACGACCACAGTACAGTCGAGCCGGAAGTCATCAAACCGGGTTTTTAGACCGCCCCCGCCCACCAACTTGCAAACTGGCGGGGGCTCGAGATAGGGGCAGCTATGATATGATAAAGCCTCCCATTTACACCCACCTGACCATCCAGGGAGTCAACTCTCGACTCCTTGTCGACACCGGAGCTTCAAGATCCTGTATTTTTTCCTCTTACCACCAGAGACATCACAACACTTTTGGACCGATTCAACACTCGTCCACCACCCTCATTGATGCCAACGACAACCTTATTCTAGTACTGGCATCACGGCCCCACTGTATGTGGCCACCCCTCAACCTAACCACGGCCATCACCACGCTTTCATGGTATTTCCCTCCCAAGAAACCACCTATGACGGATACCTGGGATTCGACCTTCTCACGGCCCTTCGCACTACTATCCAGTGTGTTGAAAGAAGATTGTTATTTTCCACCAAACCCCCAGGACTCACCACTCCGAAGATTGCCACACCGCTCCATGACCCTCCTCAAACCTTGAAAGCCATCCGTGTTGCATCGGCCATCACCATTCAACCCATCACCTTGCTGCCACATCATGAACATTGGGTACCCATCCATCCGGCCCTCAACGGAGAACTCATTCACACTCCCTCTCTTCAGAGCCCTTTTGACAGGGATTGTCTCACTGCTCCTGCCATTTTAAAACAAAATGCAGTAAGAATAGCCAACATCTCCGACCACCCTATCACCCTACCCAGGGGTCTCACCATCGGAGATCTAGAGACTTATGATGACCAGCCTTCAACCGACACCACCACCTCCATTCCTGCATCAACTCCATCACTCCCAGACGTTCCTACTCACCTCACCCCTCAACAAAAGGACGATCTGTGCCAGTTAATGGCCGAATACCAGGACATCTTTGCCACCAACTCCCAAGATGTAGGCCACACCCATGTCCTAGAACACCACATTCACACTGTTGGACCCCCAGTCAGACAGGCTATACGAAGAAAGAACCCCCTTCAGCGCCAAGAAGAACAGAAGCAAGTTGCAGAGATGTTAGAAGCTGGCATCGTCAACCCCTCAACTAGCCCTTGGTCCTCTCCAGTGGTACTGGTCAAGAAGAAGGATGGGTCATCTCGATTCTGCATCGACTACCGACAACTCAACGATGTCACCATCAAAGATGCCACCCCACTACCACGCATCGACGACCCCCTAGACTCCCTCTTAGGGGCCAGATGGTTCTCCACACTGGACCTGCAATCCGGATACTGGCAGGTCCCCGTCGCCCCCACCGACCAAGAAAAAACAGCTTTCTCCACCAGCCAAGGGAAGCTTTACGAGTTCTCAGTGCTGCCATTCGGATTATGTAACGGTCCCGCCACCTTCTCCCGACTGATGGAATCCGTACTTCAGGGATTAACTTGGGAAACATGTCTGGCGTACTTGGACGACATCATAGTATTTGGTCGTACCTGGGCAGAACACCTCCAACGCCTCAGCCAAGTTTTCCAGAGGATCCGATAAGCCGGATTAAAGCTGAAGCCTACTAAATGCACCATGGCTCGACATCAGGTCCAATTCTTAGGACATCTGGTGTCAGAAGAAGGACTTGCACCTGACCCCAAGAAACTCCAAGCCATCCAGGAGATCCAACCCCCGAAGTCAGTAAAAGGAGTAAGAGCTTTCCTAGGCCTTGCTTCCTACTATCGGAGGTTTGTGAAGAATTTCGCCACCATTGCCAGACCTCTACACGACTTAACTAGGAAGGAAGAACCTTTTGTGTGGACCCCCGACCGTCTCCAAGCCTTCACCTCCCTCAAGGATCTACTCGTGTCTTCCCCTGTCGTCTCTTTTCCGGACTACCAACTACCCTTTAGACTCTACACCGACGTGTCCCTTCTCGGCGTCGGTGCAGTCCTCTCCCAAAATCGAGAAGGACGAGAGCACATCATTGCTTGTGCCAGCCGGACCTTAACCCCAGCAGAAACCAACTACCCGGTAACTAAAAGAGAATGCTTAGGCATCGTTTGGGCCCTCCAACACTTCCGGGCCTACCTAGCTGGCGTCAAGATCACCATCATCACTGACCACCAAGCCTTACAATGGCTCAGGAAATCTGATTCTAAGAATGCCCTAACAGTCCGTTGGCGAGAATCACTTGAGGAGTTTGATTTTGAGATTTCCTACAGGCCGGGAAAACTCCATACCAATGCAGACGCCTTATCCCGGCTCCCACTGGCACCAGAACAACTCAACACCATCCAAGAACCTCGACCACCACCTACTACCACTCCCCCTCTCATCCAGGCCTACCTCCGGAACGACAAACCAACTTGGATCTCCACCCGACTTTTTGGCCTCTTACAAAGAAGGGGTGACGCCCTCTTTACCCCAGGAGGTCAGATCGTACTAGGGCCTGAGGATGCTGAACAAATGATGTCTTCTTTGCACACCAACAACGGGATCCATCTAGGCCAAAAGAAGTTGGTGAACACGTTCAAAAACATCTACTGGACTCCTCGCCCCTACACCACGGCCAAGAAAATCACTGAAGCTTGCCGTGCCTGCACCCTGGGAAAAGACCAAACACGCACCCCAGGACCTTCCGGCAAACTCATCGCTTCTAAACCCTGGCAACTTTTGGCAGTAGACGTCATGGGACCTCTACAAAACGACAGGGGATACTGCTACATCATCACCTTCGTGGACACGTACTCAAAATACGTGATCGCCTGCCCTGCCAGAGAACACACTGCTATGGCCGTCACCGAGGCATTATTACAACATGTCTTTCCCTATTTTGGATTGCCACAGGCAATCCACTCCGACAATGCCCCTGAATTCACCGGGCAAATTTGGACGCAGATCTCCGAAATGTTTGGATTTCACATCAGCCACTCTTCACCCTACTGGCCAAAAGGAAACTCCATCTGCCAGCGATCTCATAGAACCATCGCCAATCAAATCCGGACACGCCTCCAACAGATGAACTCATCGGACTGGACCAGCCAAATTCGCATCATACAATGGGGAATAAACACCTGCCCCAGAGACAACGGGATCACCCCTCATGAGATGGTTTTTGGGAGCCCACCTCTCCTCATACCACTACGTCACCTAGCTGCCCCTACTGAGGCCTCACCAGGTCTAAATACCAACCTCGTCCACCTCAGGAACCGCCTACGTCAGCTCCAGTTTTCCCAAGATCTCCAGCCTGATGAAGCCCCCAAGAACAACCCTCACCAAGTAGGCGACCTAGTCATGGTCGCCATCTTACCTGTACCCTCCAAACTGAAGCCACGGTACAAGGGTCCATTTGAGGTCCTTAGGATCCCAAACTGTTTCCAGGTCATAATTAACTATCATGGGGAATCTCGCACTTATAGGAATAGGTTTGTCAGAAGGTTTCAACCTATTAATAAGAATATTACTGTTGTAGCTGAGCCTGATCAGGATGTTGACTGTACCCCTGTTTCAAATCTTCACCCTCAAACTTCCTGTGTTTCCGGACCTGTCCCTCTCAACCATGCTGTCCCTCTCCCTCCACCTCTTTCCACTCCCCCTCTCAATTCTCCTTTGCCTGCCCTTCACTCTCCTGTACTGCAACCTCCTGTCACCCTTCCCACTCGCCTCAACCAGTTCACCCCTTCTCACCTTCCTAAACATCGACCTCCTCCTGTTCTCTCTACTCAAACCCAAACTTCCCCCTCTTCTCTTTCACCTCCTGTCACCTTCACCCCTTCCCGCATTCCTAAGCCCAAATCTTCTCACCTCTCCTCTCCTCTCGTTTCACCTCCGCAACCTCCTTCTCAACCATCACCTTTAATTAACCTTGCCACGTCTAGTCTTCCCCCCTCGCCACCACAACTCACCAACATACCCCCCACTTTGCCTATCACCCCCAGCTTCCGTCCTAAAAAACCCTCACCTACTCCTCCTATCTCTAAAACCCTACCTCCTTCTCCTCAATCTATTTCCCCTCCTTCTCAACTTCCCAGGCGAAAAACAATATCCAAATTTCGCTCACTGTCACCTCTAACTCCATCTCCCCCATTTCCCAGACTGCCTTCTCATATCCGCTGTGGAAGACCTGTGAAGCCACCCACCAGATGGGAACCAGCCCTGTCTCAGCCTAAAGCGAGAAAGGTTAAGGATCAAGCGTCTTCAAGCTCCTCCCCCAGCCTGGTACTTCGGCGTCCGCACCAAGCTCCTCCCCTCAGCCTGGTACTTCGGCGTCCGCACAACCTCATGGCCTGGGCCAAGCCAGGCTCTCTGTCATCACTCTCCAACCACCTCCAGCCACAACAACGCCCTCGCTGACGACCACCACCAAGATGCGGATTGACATGATAACCCTGGCGCGGAAGGACTCCACCAGAGTGATCAAGTCACCTCACCACCTCCTCGACCATTTGAGGTACTATGACTCCTCTTCTCTCCTCACCCTCACCAGAGACAAGATGGCCACCCCTAACAACCAGGGAGTCATTTATTACCACTTCCTCCAGCACCTGACCCCTGTCTACGAAGATAATACTTCAAGACATTACCATCTCCAGTCCCGGGGTCGGGACTTTTCTCTACCAGACGGTAGTGAGATGCGGTCTCAGGATGATAAGACCGCATCTCTAGCTGCCACTAAAACCTGCAGCCAACCCTACTCCTGCCAGCCAGAGTCCAGGCGCGCCACCCCCAGAGCCACAAGGACATAACCACCACGCGCCAAACGCCCTTGATCCTCTCAAGCCGGGCGCCTTAAGTAGGGGCAAGAAGATTGCCTTATACTCACCCAGCCTGGACATCATGAACTAAGCTTGCCATTTGGTATTATTTAGTTCAGGGTAAGAACAGCCAGAGATAGCTGGTGTTCAACTTGTCAGTTGTGTGCTGTGATCGAAGATCTACCAGGCCGGGTTCCCCCCATCAGGAAGAGGACTAGCTTGGGCAACCCACTTTGGGCTCCCCCTTTCTGGCCTTCGATGCGGTGCACAAACCAAGTACCAAAGGATTCCTACCTTGTTTTGTTCAAGGGATTATGAGGATAGTGTAGTAACTTGAGATCTACCAGATCGGGTTCCCCCCATCAGGAAGAGGACTAATTTTGGGCAACCCACTTTGGGCTCCCCTTTCTGGATTCTCTTTTTGCTACATGGTTCTGATAGTTCCACGAACTAGCAAGGAAGGAAGACACTTACCTTGACCCCCCTTAGACTACCTATAATGTCACTATCTAGACTGCTTGCCACTCTAGGTAGATCATTATGCTAGTCACCCCCAAACCTTGTAGCAGAACTCCAGCATATCCTTTGGGGATCACTGCACTGTGGGAGTGCAAGAGGAACCCGGCTGTCCCGTGGTAGGCGCCAAGGTCTAAGGAATCATCTTGTGACTCACCCTGGACCAGTAGCTAGAGTCATCACGCCCAGCCGCCCCCCCCCTGGACCAACTTCCGGAGTCATCACGCCCAGCCGCCCTCCGGACTACTGGATCCTCCCTCGATCTATGGGCCCTCCTCTTCACTACAGCTCTCCTTTAAGTGCTTTTGTACCGTTTATGGGTATAGAGTTGACTCAGGGTTGTGGTAGAAGTTATCTTCAGGGGTTCTCATTAACATTACGTCTTGCGAGAGGTCTTTCTTCTCCCTACTTAAATTGACGTTAATTAGCCCACTTGCCGGGACCCATTATACATACCTATCAGGGGATCCTTATATATGCACCTTCCCGGGTTATTGGTCTCCCATAGCCCGACAGAGGGGGCGTGCTTATATAAGACCCATAGCATCAAACACAAACACATATTTGCACGTAATCTAGTCCCTTTGTATAACTTCTAGCCTAATTCATTTAACATTCTGTCAGGTTCATAACTCGAATAGATTTCACTCTATCTCAGCTCCCGACGATTGTTGCCTCAGCCTTCAGCACCTTGCTAGTACACAATTAGAGTTAAGGATTAATCTTTGCCAGGTGAGATCTAGCACACCTATAGTATTAATATCATTTGTGAGCCTTTCCGAGCCCACTTCATTGTTGATGACCACTTGGCCATTATTGCTTTAGAGTCAGTTAACGTCACTATATGCCGGGGACATCATTGCATGATCCAGACGGCATTTGCCATTACTGCACTCTTGTCTTTTGTTGAGATCCTCTGAGATCTATTTGGGTAGGAGGTGTACCTCCACCATTTTGGATACCTTATAATTGTATCCTAGGAGTATTATTATTACCTTGAGTCCGGACCCATTGTCCGACTCCTATTGCTTACTTGATAACCTGAGTATTGTATGTCTTAATTATTCTTATTGTTGTTGATGATCTCCAGGTTACAGGTATAAAATATATGTCTTGCTCCTCCATGAACCAGGTGTTAAACTGAATAAAACCCATGTTAACTTGTTACCTGTGTGCTTACTATCCTGCCGTGTTGTCTCTTTATTTAAAGTTTAAGGTATACCTATCCAGTTAGAGAGCTGCTCATTGTACAAAGAATATCTCGCGTTCCAATTTGGACCGGGCATAACAGTATATATTATTTTTTCATATATATATGATACATATGTAACATTGTTATATTATCACGACACTCTCTCTCTCTCTTGTCTCTTCCTCTCTGGGTCTACCTATAGCCTACATTTATAATTGCATGTGACCTTGAAATTGCTTGAGAGTTTGATTGCAAGCATTTTATAGCGTATTATTTGCAGGCGTTCAGTAAATTTCTTACGGTAATACAAACAACCAAACAACGAAAGATTGAATATTTGTGCTGCACATCCCTCATATGAAATACCATTCCCACCGTATAGAGAGAATACAGAAACTGAACTGAAGAAAGAGTGAAAAAGATATAATAATACAGAAATATTACATGCAAATAAATGAAATAGAGGGATTAGTTAGAGAAAATAATAATGAGAAATACATAATTATACGGATGAGGAAGAGAGAAAGGGATCACAAGAGAGGGAAAGCGAGCGAGCCAGAGAGACAGACAGGAGTGAGAGAGATTAGAGAAAATAATAATGAGAATTACATATACGGATGAGGAAGAGAGAGAGAGACAGAGCGCGCGAGAGAGGGAAAGCGAGCGAGCCAGAGAGAGAGAGAGAGAGACAGACAGACAGACAGGAGTGAGTGAGAGAGAAAGAAAGAGAGAGAGAGAGAGAGAATACAGAAATAAGGAGAAATAAGAGAAAAATAAGACCGATTACCGAAGGAATAGTAGACGCGCGAGAGGCCGAAGTCAGGCCAAAGCGAACGCAACCGAACGCGCCCGGGAAATAGACCAAAAAGTACCTCCTCTTCCTCACCTCTTTCCACCCTCCACACTCATTCATAACATCCATTCATAGACTTATATGGGGAGACGAAGAGTTGCTCTTTCCAAAAATGATAGTTTCGTTCGCATTGGAGCCATAGTAACGGCGCTAGGGCGAGTGAAATTGAGCGAATATTTCGGGATTATGCCCGCTGAGCGGTACAGTGTAAAATACCTTACCACCCGCTAAATAAGGGTTAACAACTGAAGGGGAGGGACTAACGCGTGAAGGCGGAGCTGGGGGTGAAGGGGGGATATGAGTCTGGGGTTTTTGGAGTTGTCTTGGGTGGTGTTGCAGGCTGGGAAAATATATGGAGGCAATGTGCAATATTGGTTTAGGTAAGGTGCGTGATGGAGGTGTGTGAGAAAGAGGGGGTGTGTGTGTTGTGTGGCTTGGGCTTTTAGTGGAAGAAAGGGGTTTTGTTTTTACATAACTGTCTTCAAATCTGATGGGTCTGTTGATGATTCTACCTTTGGAGGTTCTGGTGGGAAGGTAGATTTTTGTAGTGGGACTTGAGTCGCTCGACGATGTTTTATATTGAGGGGAAGAACGCTTTACAGGTGGAGGGCATTTAGTGGGGGTGATGTAGGGGGTTATTTGAGAGGTAGATGCGTGTGGAGGTTTTTGTCGAGTGAGGGTGGTAGGAGGAATGGGAGAGGATTGGGTGGGGGTATTGATGGGGGTTCTCGGAGGGGCGACTTTGTGGGGGGATTTAAGTGGGGATGTGGAGGTCGGGTATGTCATTTTGGAGGGGCTTTGGTCGGGAGTTACTTGTGTGGTAGACGTGGTAGGTGAGGAGGGGTTGGTCGTTGGCATAGGGTAGTCTTTAGGGGGAGGTTGGTTGGGGGTTTTATGAGATGATGAGGTTGGTTGATGCGTGGGTGGGGTCGCAGGGATAGTGGAGGGGAAAGGGGTGGATGCGGGGGTGGGCTAGACGAGTGGGTAGTGACTGGAGGTTTAATTTGGAGGGTTGGGGGTAGGAAAGTGTGTTGGGTGCGTTCTTTGGTGGGGTTTGGTGATTTGATGGTGGTGGAAATAGGTGGATTTGTGGGAGTTTGGTGGGGGGGCAGATCTAGAAGGTCATTCGGGGTGATGAGGTGGGGGTTGAGAGGGGATGAGGTTGAAGGGGAAGGTATTTGCTCTCGTGGGAGGGTGGGGGTGGTTATTTTTGGAATATAGTTAGAGGGGTGATGGTGTTTGCTTGTGATTATTCGTCTTCTTTCCCTTTGTGGAGGAGAATTCGACGAAGAAGAGGAGGAGGAGGATAGTGGTCTGGCAGCTCTACGGAACTTTGTTATCAGGGTGTGTTTTCTGGAGGGTTTAAAGGATTTCAGTCGTGGGCGTAAGTTGTAGCGTGAGGTGACTGAGGTAGATTATGTGGTGCGGTTGGGTGTGTACTTGGTTTTAGGTGGGGGTGGTGGTTTTCTTACTGTGGTGCCTGGTGGAGGTACTTCAGGGCTAGACGGGAGGGTTTCTGTTGTGGGTGGAGGTTTTCGTACTTTGATATTTTGGGGAGGTACTTGACTATCAGAAGTGAAGGAATTGGTCATGGTGGAGGAAGGTGTGATAGTGGGGGCTTGGGGTTTGTGGAGGTTAGTTTGGGGGGTATGTTGAGGAATGATCGGCAGGTTCTGTGCTGGAGGGTTTAGGCTTTTAGGGGTTTGTAGGGGCACATTCAAAGCCTTAGTGGGAGGGGTAGTAGGGGTGTTCAATTCAGGGTTGGACGTGTGGGGTGGGGTAATGTCTTGTGGTTTTAGAGGTTTAAATGCTCGGACGAATCTATTTCTGAACGTGCGAGTCACGCCGTGATAATCAATGATGACTTGATAGGCATTTGGGACTTTGATGATGGTGTAGGGTCCGACATAGCGAGGGCCTAATTTGTTGGTGACAGGGAGGTTGGCTATCATTACGGTGTCATGGATGGCGAAAGGGTTTTTATCATCGGGGTTATCATTTTTGGTGTCTTGACAGGTTTGGGCGGTATGGAGGGTGTTTTGCAGATGTTGCAATAGGTCAATTGTGGAGGTGTTGGAGGGGAGGTGAGCGTGATGGTGGAACGGCAGTAACGGGGGGTACGCCGTAAACACGTTCATGAGGTGAAATACCGTCTTCTCGGGGACAGGTGTTCATGCCCCATTGTATCATTTTTATCTGTGATGGCCAGTCTGAGGTGTTAAGAGCAATCATTTTGGTACGTAACTGGTTGTTGATGGTGCGATGGCTGCGTTCGCATATAGCATTTCCTTGAGGCCAGTACGGGGATGAGTGTTTGATCTTAGTACCACATTGTTGGGTGAACTGGTGCCAAACGTGTCCACTAAATTCGGGGGCATTGTCGGATAGAAGAGCAAGGGGAAGGCCGAATATAGGGAACACTTCTGTGGCAAGCAGTGCGGCGACGGTGGTGGCTGTGTGGTCTTTAACTGGGCAGGCTATTAAAATTTTTGAATATACGTCAACAAATGTGACGATATAGCGGTTGCCAGCGTAAGAAGGAAACGGGCCCATGATGTCGAGAGATAGGACTTGGAACGGTTTGTTGGCAGAAATGGTACCAGCTGGGCCTGGGGTGCGTGATCTATCCTTCCCCAATAAATGAGGTTTGCAGGATTCTGTCACGCGTTGTGCAATCTTGGAGGGGTTGGGGGTCCAGTACTGATCCGTGAAGATTTTTAACATTTTCTTTTGTCCAAGGTGTATGCCGTTTCCCTCGTGGATGGCAATCATGTAGTCGTGGGCAATGGTGGGGTCTAGGACTATGTGACCGGAGTCTGTGGCAAGTTGATCTCCCCAGCGAGTCAGTTTCTTGAAGATATTTAACGGTATCCAGGGTGGTCTGATCCTTGTTTCCCAAGATTGAATTAGTGAGGGGGCTGGGGTGGAATTATGTTGGTTGATGGGGGTATGTAAGAGCTCAGTGTTTTGTAAGGCGGCTAGGTTGGTGGGGGGGTCTTTCGGTACTGGCAAACATGACAGGGCGTCTGCATTGGTGTGAAGTTTACCTGGACGATATTGTATTGTAAAATCGTAGTCCTCTAGTGTCTCTCTCCAGCATACCAAGATGGCTGAGTTGGTTTCGCACCTACGCAACCATTGCAAAGATTGATGGTCGGTTATTATAGCTAGTTTTGTGCCCAACACAAATGACCTGAAGTGGTTGAGTGCCCAAATGATCCCTAGGCACGCTCTCTTGGTGGCTGCATAATTCTGTTGGGCTTGGTTGAGTGTGGAGCTGGCATACGCTATCACATGTTCCTCTCCGTCTCTTACTTGAGCTAAAACTGCACCAATGGCGTACAGAGATACGTCGGTATAAAGACGGAAAGGTTTATGGTAATCAGGGAATGCGACAATAGGGGCTTGGATCAGCTTTTGTTTCAAAGTGTTAAAAGCGAGGTCTCTTTCAGGTGTCCAGGTGAATGTGGTGTCCTTGTGGGTGAGTTGGTGGAGGGGTCTGGCTATTGCGGCAAAGTGTGGGACGAAACGTCTGTAGTATGTGGCTAAACCTAGAAAAGAACGTACTCCTTTAACGGTGGTGGGTGGGGGTTGGTTTTGTATGGCTTGAAGTTTCTTGGGGTCTGGTGCAATGCCATGTTCAGATATTACGTGGCCAAGGAAATCTACCTTATTTCGTGCAATCTCGCATTTTGAGGGTTTCAATTTCAGCCCGGCGGCTCGGATTCTTTGAAGAACTTGTTTCAACCTGAGGAGGTGTTCTTCCCAGGTTTGTGAGTACACAATGATATCGTCTAGATACGCTAGGCAGGTTTCCCAGGTAAGGCCATGTAATACCGCTTCCATCAAACGGGAGAAAGTGGCGGGTCCGTTGCAGAGGCCAAAAGGTAGGACGTTAAATTCGTAGTGGTGGCCACCACTAGTGGAGAATACTGTTTTTTCTTGGTCCTCTGCCTTGATGGGCACTTGCCAATACCCTGCTTGCAAGTCGAGGGTAGTGAACCATCTGGATCCGTATAGGGAGTCAAGGGAATCGTCTATCCTGGGTAATGGCGTAGCGTCCTTAATGGTTACGTCATTCAATCTCCTGTAATCTACGCAAAAACGGGTTGACCCATCTTTCTTTTTTACTAGGACAACAGGGGAAGACCAGGGGCTGATGGACGGGGTAGCAATTCCGGCCTCTAACATCTCTTGGACTTGGCGTTCCTCTTCCTGGCGTTGTATGGGATTTTTTCTACGGGATGCTTGTCTTATGGGGGGGCCTGTGGTGTTAATGATGTGTTGTTCAACATCGGTCTGTCCTATTTCAGTGGGTTGTTGGGCAAATACGTCACTGAACTCTAGCAATAGTTCGTACATGCTGTGTTTTTGGTGGTCGGATAATGTGTCAGGGAGAGTGGGTAATTTGAGACTGGTAGGGGTTTCATTGGAATCTATGGGGAGGTCATCAAATGTTTCGAGGTCTCCTATGATGAGGCCTTTTGGTAATGTCAGGGATTCTTCAGAGATATTGGCCACTAGAATGTGGTTTATGCGAGCGGAAATGATGGCGGGTTGTAGGAGGCAACGATTGGGGTTGGTGGACGTGGTAGTGGGGGAAAATATCATGTGAGTTTGGGGTATGGGTCGAAGGTTAACCCATTTTTGATGGCGGGGGGGAATTTGACATTTATCTTGAACTACAGCTGGGCTAATGATGGTGGGGGACCGACTGGTGAGCAGATGCTCGGTACGCATGAGGGGGGGAATCACTTTGGTGGGGGTCACGCGTGAGGGGGGATTAACGGCGCGTGCGGGAGGATCAGAGTGGTGAGGTGTGAGTGATTTAGAAAACGGAATTTGTTGGTGGGACTGCGGAGGGTTGGTGGGGGAAGAGTTAGGTATAGAACATGGGTTATTGGTGGAGGACTGATGTACTGATTTGTGGTTGTTAAAAGGACGAATTTGGGGAGTTTTGTCGGTGGCAGTGACGGTTTGTTTAGAGGTTATATGGAATTGGTGGGTTTGTCTGTCATGAGGGGGTGAGTCAAGTGTGGGGTTTTGAAGTTTTTAAGGGGTGTGAATTGTGTGGGGGTGGAAGGGAGCTACTGACGGAAAGCTGTCACAAGGGAAATTTTGTTGGTTGTGGAATAGCTGAGCATTTCTGGGGGCATGGGGAAAACATTGTTGGGTACATAGGTCGGCATTTTCCCTGGAAACATGTGTACATAAATATTTGGTAGAATGGTTTTTACATACATAAGAGTCTGTCCTGGAAACGTGGGAGGATTGATCCAGGACAGAATTAGGAGAAATGGGGGGGTTGACATCATTGAGTTGCTTGGAATTGTCTTCTTTCGTTTGCTGAGGCATTTTTTCAACGGAATGAGTGATATTTTGAGAGAACTCGGGGCAAGGGGGGGGGGGGGTTTAGGAGTTACCTTAGTGCTAGCTGCAACTTGGTAATCTTGACTCAGAGTTTGTTGAGGGTGGAGGTGTTTTTTCTTTTTGTGAACTGGTTTCTGCGTGATGGGTTTGTCAGAGGCTTTGGGTTGGATTTTTTTTGTTAAGGAGATCAGCCTCTGGCCGCAGTCAACCTGGGCCTGGAGTTTTTGAAGGAGGTCAAGTCCAAGGAAACCAACGTAATGTTTACAGTGGGAGGAAAATACTGTGAACGGGTGATAACAACGGGCATGGGGGGCAGGAGTAGTTACTGACAGGGGCAAAGTGTCTCCTAGGAGATTTAAGTAGGTATCAGCAGCTGAGATTAGTTCTGCTTTGGTAGGTAACAAGGGGCCAAATAGTCGGTGGTGTTGATCATAAGAAGACTTGAACAAACATGACTTAGCAGCTCCCGTGTCGATTAACAAGCGGACAGGAATGTCCTTGATTTTGGCCATGTAGTAAATGGGGGCAGTGCGATCAGTTATGGCGTCCCCCGCCGAGGCCATCGTGGGCGGGGGATACTTTAAAAATCCTGGGGGTCGGTATCTACCTCCTCCAGGGTTTCCTCGGTATCGTCTGAGGTCATGATATGGGCTATGTCTTCGGTGTGCATTTCCTCCATTTCTTCCTCTTGTCCCCACTCCTCTTCATTTACAGAAATGCGAGGAGTAAAGGGGCGAGGTTTGGCAGAGTCACGAATTTGATGGAGGGCACACTTAGCACTACAGGCAGGGAAATCATAGGGGTTGATAATCACTAATGTAGGGTTCTTACTTTGGTAGGTGTTGTAGGTTTTGTTCCGGTTGAAGATTCTGCGTGGCTGGGTAGGTTGGAACCGGGGCCTACTGGGTTGGGGCTTGCCGGAAGGGTAGGTAGGTTTGTTGTGGAAGGATGAGGATGGGTAGGCATTCTTGGAGTTGAAGGTTTGAGCCTTGGGGTTTTGGTTGTCGAGGTGCTGCGGGTGTGTGGGGAACCTCTTGATTACAGCGATTTGGGTGGGTGTTTCTGTGTGCACGGCCAAAATACGTCGGATCGTGATGAGATCTTTTTGATATCCGACGAAATCGTGCACACGGAAATGATCCTTTACTGCTGAGGGCAATATTGATACAAGGTTGACCAGAATCTGCTGTTCTTGCTGGATTCTGGTCAATGTCGGGAAAGACACTTTGATATGTTGGGCGATCTTATTCACTGTGGCATCTAGATCGCCTTCGAATTTAGTGTCTTGGAGACGGGTGTGGGCCACGAAAACGCCCAACGAAGGCTTAATGGCCTCTATCACTATTGGGCGAAATTCGTCCCATGTGAGAGCAGGGTGCACTTGGTAGGCAACCAGGGAAACGGCTTTTCCCAGGTGCGTTAATGTCACGGCTATCTTTTCTGCATCCGTGGTATTAACTAGGTCAAGTACGGGTTTCACTATGTTCATGAACGTTTCGATGTCGTAAGTCTCCCCATCATAATGTGGGATGGGGATGTGAGAACGGTGCGCCATGATGTTATCGTGTTCTGGCTGTTCCAAACTTGCAATGTAATGCAACCTTTTATCCGAATCAATCCCACCGCTGCCACCAATGTTATGCCCTGTTTTTCTACAGGATTAACTTGGGTAATGTGAGTTCTAACTGACTGGGTATAGAAGGCTGCATGTACAAAACAAGGTATGAGGAATAGAGAACACAAAATAAGCACACGGTAACAAGACACACGATCACTTTTATTGATGTACACACTTCTGTAGTTTTCTTGATGATGATTAATATGAAGCATAAGAAGATATGAATACTCGTACAAGACAAATGATAGAATTGAACAACACTAGCATTAAGTGGATCTGGATGGAGCCTAGTCTCCCACTTCCAACGTTCAGGTATTAATCTTCTGATCACTGGCTTTATTCACAAGTTTATATACTGGAGACCATCAATGTTACTTATAGATTCATATTCACTATTAGATTTATCACTGGTAGCTCTGGTGCACAAGTAGTAGTTCACAGATTAGATTAGACACACATATTTTAGAGCACAGGAATTCTAGTAACCTCAGGGGGGTACTGATCTAAGTTTTATATTCTTGTATCAGAAACACATAGAACGCAAATCAGTGGGCGAACATCAGATATCACTAGGGTTTCGCTGCTATGTAATAATATCTGGATATATGAGTAATTACGAGAGTTAATATCGCCTGTTAATTAATAAACACTGATACGCTTAGCACTTCCTAATGGAATGGTTATATATGAATTATACTGGGGCAAAGATATAGCCACTTCATAGTAATATTAATAAGTGAGAGTCTAAATAGCACTGTAACACTGTAGCACTGATAGAGTGAATCTTGGGTAGTATTTGATTGGTCTGGTCCTGGTTATCTTGCGTCTGTGATGTTGGGGGCTAACGACTGGTTCCGCGGCCGTCCAGATGGTCCATATGTAGAAAGTTCTCAAGACGGATCTCTTGGCGATCGTTGCTGGTTACACTCTTATATACCCTCTGGTTTCTAGACCTGAATCACAGATATTAGGATCTTCCTGTCAATCTGGATCGGAATTAACGCCAAGCGCATCTCACGTCGATCGCTCAGCTTCCCGGTCTGTATGAAGGTTATAAGGTGCACGTAGATTTCTTTTATGTGGACAGATCCTTCTATCTAAATCTGCCACGGAGTCTGCCGGCTCTGGAATTCAATTCTCAGGAACAAACAATGATAGAGCTAGAGGTCAACTCAAGGGGACCAACCACTGGTTGGTGTCTATCTTTCAACTGATTTTACTGGGGGCTGGAGCTTGGTTTATAGGTTCGGTTTTGGACCCTGTAGGCAATAGGGATCTCGAGTTTTGATGGACTTATTTGAGCTCTCAATTGATACGGGAACTAGGTAAGGTGGTGATTACTGTTGTGGCACATGGCTCTATGGAGCCTTCATAATTTGATATAACTGAACCTTAGTAAGAGGTACTATTTTGGCTATACTGGAAGTATTTAGGGGAGAGAGACTGGATCTACTTTGCGAGGAGGTTTGGGACATCTTTGATAGGAGCGTCTCTCTTAGATTGCTCAGTCCTCATTCTATGGTATAGCTGAGGTGCTAATTTGGTTATCGGAGTATGCAAGAAAGGTTAATGGGTTATTGTGGGTTAATAGAGGTTAGTAAGGGTGTTAGTCATACATGGTTAGTTCATTAATAGGAAGAATTCCTGTGCTACCTGGCAATGACCCGGAAGTCAAAACAGGGGTCAGGTATACCTCCGCAGGGGTAGGGGTCTCCCTCCTTGGGTGGATGAAAGGGGTAGGTGCGCGTCCTCTCTCTGTGATGGTCGTCTGGGTGGCTGTGGCTGGGCGCTTGCCATATTACAAGTGTTTGTAATAACCCTCTGTTTATGAGACAGATGTGGGTGTTCGTAATACCAAAACCGAAGGTGCCTTGATCAGCTGGTTTAATTGGTTGGGTTGTTAATTGCATGGTTTGTTGGATGTGGTGGAGACTGGGTTGCTAACTCTGCCACATTTATCTGGAAGTATGGCAATAGAAGTTAGTCACTGGCGAGGCGGCTAGCCTCGCACTGACGATCATTTGGTACAGGGTTGTGAAGGGGTTGTGAGGGAATAGATGGCATGCAAAGGGTTAGTAAAGTTCTAATGGTGTTCCTTCCTACTGGGGGAAGGTAGGCTGGATAGGAGTATATATACAAAAGGTTTGAGAATGTTAGTAACGGAAAAGTTAAGGATATTCAGGGGGTATGGTGGAGAGGCTAGGTTAGGAGGGAGTTGAGGAGCATGGGGGGTTAACGAGAGGAAGAGGGTTAAGGGAGGCTACGTGGAAGTTTGACCCTAAGGTCTCTGGGCGTAGGGGTGGCATTAGGCTACAGTTGGTATCTTAGACTGGGGGTTACCGACAGGGAAGGTAGGGTAATCAAACGCTACCGGGGGATGAGCAATAGGTGGTGGTATATGAGTCTGGAAATTATAGAATCATGTGGACTGTGGGGAAGATGAGGTTAGCTGTAGGTGTGTGCTTGACTGTGGATAAAAGTAGAGAAAAACATAGGGTACTATTACTCGTCAATATGAGGGGTTATGGACACTATTAGTTGACACGATTTCTTGCTGATCTAGTTGTCCCTGGGAACTGCGTTTTCTATGAAATATATACCAAAGAAAGCGGCAGTTCGTAGGGGTAGCTTCGTTATTGTTTCGTGGTAGATATGCGTCGAGACAATGGTAAAAGAGGGTTATCTATACAATCTCTGGTTGGGGTAAGAATTAGAGTTACTGCATGGCTGCTAACATCTTCAGTCATTATCTCTGTCTAGGTCTTACAGGAATAATGGTTTTATAATTATACAATGGTGTACCCGTGGGTATCATAGTTTCTTATCAATTATGACATGGGGGTTAACATATTACTTCTCGGATGGAAGAACATACATAGATTTATGGGGGCGGTTGGTCTTCTGAAACTTAGTCTGGCAAGACAAGGTATTTTAGGGGGTTAACATATTACTTCTCGGATGGAAGAACATACATAGATTTATGGGGGCGGTTGGTCTTCAGAAACTTAGTCTGGCAAGACAAGGTATTTTAGTGTATGTTGATATTGATATCTTAACTTAGGGACAAGGCATGGGTGTATTAAATTAAGGTGTATTCATGTTCATCATCATGTAGGTAGAGTCTGGCGGGTAAGAGGTGTAGGACACGAGGGGTAGTGGATATGCGAGGTGGGGGAAGGGTCAGTAGTTAGAAGCGATAGGCAGGTGTGGTTTGGAGCTGCTTAGCCCTGCGGGCTTTGGCCTGTCTGAACTGGTTGGCTTGGTCACCTGGTCTTTTCGTTCTGTGGGCCTTTCCTTCGGGTGTTTCTGTTCCCGTTTCTTTGTTGTTCTCGCTCGTGGCTTCCGTGGTGGGCTTCTCGTTCTGGGGCATTTTATATACCCTAATCAACTTCGTTCCATTGCTCAATATGTGAAGTAAAATAAAGTGAGTTACTTCTATCTCTTCGTTTTCTTAAAAAGTAGCAGCCTTTCTGTTGTTTTTCACATTCCTTTGTGGATATATATATTTATATGAGACAGAGAGAGAGAGAGAGAGAGAGAGAGAGACGCAACATGGATAACATAAAACAAGTGGGTACCGGTATCATAAGTTATCTTATGTTCAATATCACCTTATAGGAATATAAAGAAAAGCTTAACAGAATAACCCCTCGACTAAATCATAATTCCTTATTAGGCCTATCAATAAAAAAATATAAATACCTGATTACTCTCTTACAGCCCATATGTCTATACTGTATATATATATATATATATATATATATATATATATATGTGTGTGTGTGTGTGTTTTCAGTTACCGCCAACATATTACAAGCGATATGTGCAAAAATTGGGCATTTTTATGTACAAGCGTGAAACTTGGTACACTTATTCCCTTGGTCATTGCTAGTATTTTCAGACGTGGGGCCACCGCGATTTAACCCTGTGGACAAAATGGCGGCCATTTTGTTTCCGCCATTGCCGGAACACTATTTTCTGCACTATTTCCTTCAAAAAATAATAGATTTTTAAAATTGCTTTTTTTAACTCGACTTATGTTGCTCGCCGCTAATTAAGGGTTAAAGTGCCTAAACCTATGTGTTCAGGGTTAGAGAACTTGATTAAGCCACTTAAAAACTATTTACAATATACCAGAAACATAAAAAGTAGCCATTTTGTATCCAAAATTACAGAACAAGGGTGATGGTATTACGTTGATGGCCTACATCAGACCTATCCGTGAAGGCAACTTTCCCTTGTATATTGATGCACTAACAAAGCTAGCTGCATGGTTTTCTAGTATGGACCACACCAACTATGCCAGGTGGCTACCAGTGCATGTATGTGACATGGCCAGTCTCGGCGAACGCCATTCTCAGATATTACAGGAGTTCTGTAATGGCAGGTTCAGAAGACACACAACCAATTTTCAGCAACGGCAATAGACCAGGCGCATGAGCAGAACAACCTAACCTAACCTAACCTAACTTAACTTAACCACCCAGAATTTAATATAGTTATTTATATTAGTGTCTTATCTAACCTAATACAAATATTGAAAGACGAAGGACTCCCTACCTTTCAATACTTTATTATTTTAGACACCTTACTTGTACTTAACTCACAGAGATCTAGGATAGAAAGATCTTTTGTGTTAGAAGGGTCTATGCGAGATACTCTTAGGAGCACTTAGCAGGTATAGATCCTAGGCACATTTTGTATGTGGCAACCCACCAGAATTTGTGACTAAAAAGGTAAAACCGCCTGAGTTCTTTGAACCTCTCATAAAGATTAGAGACAGTCAAGAAGAGTCCTTGAGTAGACTCCTCTTGCGTTGGTCCGATGGTGTGTTAATCCGGCCTCAGCCTGAAGCATAACATTAAAAATCCTAGCCCCGAGAGTACCTTAACGGAACTTCATCAACGGTTGATGGCCCATCTGTAACTTCTTCACACGACTGGACCCCCTGTACGGCCCCGGAGCAGCCGAGAAGCCCTCAACGACACCAGATCGAGAATCTAAGAAGATAACCCAACGTTGCACTATTGACTATCATTGTATCAGTGCGGAGATACTGTACCACCAGATCGTTGTGTTTACCTATGCTCATTTTAAAGTTATTTGCTAACTATGACGAGTGTTTCAAGTTCGATTCCTAGAGTTCCCTGTTCATTGCCCGAGAATTCGTACCAGTAAAAGTCATTACGAGATAATTACCGCGACAATATTTACCCTCAGCCACATAACGAGTTCTTCCTAATTTGGAGATTATGGTATAGATATTCTGAGATCCCAAAAGCTTGTGGGATAGGTCGTAAAGCAAATTAATCTCAGTGACGAGTTCCAATACGTGCATTAACAGTCAAATAAGTATGCAATGTTAGTTGCCTATTCACTCTACCAGATTCTTGCAAAATTTGAAACCTGAAGTTAGCTCAACATCTAAAAAGAAATAACTAAGCCTTAGGCACATTCAACGAACTTCACTATATACTTGTGAGAACTTAACCAGTGCCCTTCGAGTGACTTTCTTCTAATCTCGTATCTTGTCCTGATCTCAGAAGAATAATACCTGAGTGTTGAAAGTGGCAGTGCACGCTCCATCCAGATCCACGATCGTGCTAGGAGAATTGAAAGACCAAGCTTGATACTGAATCTATTGCTCCTACCTATGTTTTCCAAAGTGAATTGATTCTTTTTCTATACCAGTGAGTGTGTTAATTCAATAAAGCTGTATTACGAACCACATTCCGAGATTATATTTATGTGTTCTATTGATTCCTTATATGTATGTGCATGAAACCTGATATTCCAGTCTTGAAGAACTCACCCCAATCAATCGTTAATCCTGTATAAAATCAGGGCATAACAATACCATTATCAAATTAATTTGAATAAGATAACCTATGTTTGTACTCTGTGTTATATTTATCCTCCATTACCTTTGTGCATGTGATCATGTGGTTTTCAACTTCTCCAGTCCAGTATGAACCTACCTAAATAGTCAATATAACCCCAGTAAAATCCTGGTATAACACACACACACATATATAATTATATATATATATATATATATATATATATATATATATATATATATATATATATATATATATATACAGTATATACACATACAGTACTATCTTCTTTCTAAAGCCCAAACTATTTTTTATAATATCTTTGGAGTTCACCTTTAAGATCGTATTGTCTGTACGCCTCACAGCGTAACACTTCTAAAGACCAAGACCAAAATCATACCTGTTAGTATTTTCTTGCTAGAGACTGGGGCCCGTGAGCTCGCCATATGGTCCACCTTTCCAGTCCATAGTACAGTACTTTGTCCTCTTATGTTTTACTTCCTTAACATTTCCTTCTATGGGCTGGCACACCAGCAGTGTGTGGTTTCCATGGACCCTCACCCACCATCCAAGCTAGGTGTCTGGCAAGCCCACCAGGAAAGAGCACCATGTAACAGCGACCAAACCCGTGCACATTATCATTCAGGAGTACAGTAGCACCAATCGTACGCTACAATCTGTGCTCTTCAACGGTAAGTGCTCTAAGGAGCATAATATAACTGTCAAGTTAGCTGGTGGGGGCTATATTGTCTCTAAAGTTCCACAATTATACGTACACTCTAGGACATAAATCGTGCCCTTAAGTTTTTAAACTATCCTAAACTGAATCGAACCTCTTCATTAGCTCCTTACCTAATATTTACATTGCGGAGGTTCGTTTTGATATTAAAGGGTTCATAATGGGCCAGGACTTATGTCTTAATGTGTATAGTCACAATCCATGCTAATATACACTAATTTGAATTAGTACCGAACACAAATGAGACAAGACAGAGCTATAAGATATCTCCAATGCTTCAGAGTTTGGCTTTAACTCAAGAACGGCTAAGATATGGTATTTCAAAGGGACCCGCCAGGTGAAAGTATTTGGTTAATTTCTGACAAAAATCGTCATATTTACCATATATATATAATTATTACTCATCCATATGTGCCTATTTTACTTTTAATATGAACATATGAACATTTAAGAGCAATAAAAGAAGTGGGAATAGCATTTGGGGGGTGAAAAAGAATTATTATTGCCACCTGGTCGCATCATGAAGCGAGAGCCCGGGTGGCGAATATCCTTACTCTCCGAGCTCCAGTGCGACACTGAGGCCTTGCAATAGAAGTATCTGTGTTGCAAGGATCTCTATCTGCCTTGCCCATGTTAAAGAGACTGCGTGAGGGAAATTCGCGCTGAAAATTACCCGATAAAATCGGGAATAAGAGGAAAAATAGCTGATAAGTAATGGAGGGGAATTATCTCACCTAATCACATATTTCTTTGTTTTGAGTGCCAGTGGGGTATTTTGAAAGTTATTTTTTTATGCTTTGCCTCTTTAGAGGACCCTCGCCTTCGCCCACCAAACCTCTTATGAGGACCCTTGCCTTTCCCGGGTTAAACGTTCAAAGGGTCAAATAAGGGTATACTAATTATGGTTAGTGAGAATAGAGTGTGCTGTGGTTTATGATTAACAACCTCTCAATAATTATGGCATATTTTGTGTCAATAATAATCTACAACTTTAATGGTATAATGGAGGTAATTAATCCATCTTTTACCAGTTAGAAAGGTAAAGCACTATCGTTATATCAAATGATCTTATATACCTTTTTCATGCCCTTGATTTATTTTTAGAGTGTAGCAACCTCTGACTAATACACACGTCTATCTGGGTATAAAAGTTTTATTAATAGCATCACAGGATTATATTGGGATCAAGAGATGGGATATATACACATGAATACTTTGTTCTTTACAAAAGTGGATTTATACAACGAGCAAAAAACAGCTGCTGATCATGACGAGATCATAAACATAACCCCTTCAGCACGATGATAACATTTGGACTTTTTTTCTGGCCATATTGGACGATTGTATGCAGCTTAAGAAGAAGCTATGTTGATCAGAGAGTTAAATATTTACCCCCTCGAGTCCTGAAGGCAGATTATAAGCTAAAGAAAATCTTGTAATGGTAACCGGAATGATACAAATCTTGTAATGGTAACCGGAATGATACAAATCTTGTAATGGTAACCGGAATGATACAAATCTTGTAATGGTAACCGGAATGATACAAATCTTGTAATGGTAACCGGAATGATACAAATCTTGTAATGGTAACCGGAATGATACAAATCTTGTAATGGTAACCGGAATGATACAAATGAGGTGATCGTGGTGAAGGGGTTAAAGGCGGATATACACGAGCGCTTTTTCCCACAACTTTAGTCTGGTATTTCTGTAGACTACTAGTAATGTTCAGTAGTATCAGCAACTAGACTGAAGGTAGAGCTTTGATAATACCTGCCAAATTAGAGTTGCAGAACAAAATACATTGCGAGAAATAGCCTCCGTGTAAATTTATCTTAAAACATATGTTATTATAAATGCCGAATTAACACAATATGCTTTCCTATTTTAATAGTATCGTCTAATAATAGCTTACAATGTAAAGTGATAAACTGTTCGTGGTGTTTGTATTAAGCTCTTCAGTATCAAAGGTTGCACCATTGTATTTGAATTTGGCCATTATTAGACGATGTTATTAATATTAGAAACGATCAATGGGAGTACGAGAGTACCTCTAGAGGCCTTCCTAAGCTGAATAAATTGGTCTAACAATGGCCAGAATCAAAGGAAGAAAAGCGTCCTCAAACACTGAAGTGGTTAAGCCAAAGGAGAGGCGGATTATCTAACCCGAGGGGGGGGGGATTTTTGGATCCTAGCCTTTTAACTAGTTTCGCGATTATATTACGTTTCACCCCATTCAGGTGTCAATTATATCCGAAGGTAAATTTGCAATTTAGGAAAAATCGGTTATTAGCCGGTATATTCCTCATCCGATAAAATAATATACACTCGAGGAAAACACAATCTTTACACTGGTGAGCGGTATATAATCTTGTGTGAACGGAATGAACCGGGTGAAACATACAGTACGTCTGTGAGGTATTATCACAAGATTTCGACCCACTTCCAGAATGTTTAGAGCGTTAGTGTAAAGATTGTTGTTTCCTCGAGTGTACGTTTATCTTGAAGAGGACTTGGGGGGAAAGGGTGGGTGGGGCACTTTTTTGCCTTTTCTTTTAATTTCAAATAGAGTCTGCTGAGGCATTTTTTGCTTGAAGGGGGTCTAGGGAGCAAACTAAAATTAAATGCACAACTGCAAGAACAATCAAAACCGTCACTGATAATTATAATAAGAGCAATATTACTAAATAATAATAATAATAATAATAATAATGATAATAATAATAATAATAGCCCAATAACGTGGGCTGAGCTATGATCCACTATGGTAAGTACACTTCCATGATGATGCTCTAAGTCAAATACAAACGTAGTAATCCAAACTACTCCTCTATTCTTACACACACACGCTATGAGCTAGGGTAGGCTACACTGTCAAATTCCTGTGCGCAATGTAGGACACATAGATTGTATAACTGGTCCTCATAATAGGTCTATAGTAATACTTTTATGATGGTAACACATATTTCAGGCTTTGGGAACACAGTATTGATTCGTATTACTCTGTTGTTAATGCTAACCTTGCCAGGTTTTCGAAAATGAGTTCAACTTGCACTAAAACAATTGAACACTTAATTATACCAGATATAATAAATAATCACTAATTTAAGCATGCTAATTTGAACACAGAAAAGAAATATATAATTTTATGTGTATTATTTTTGGTATAGTAGAACACAAAATATTATTGAGTGTAGTAGGCTACTCTTATAATGGGCACCAGTTTTGTTTGATTCTATTTGTACACAATTGCACAGAGACATTCTAGCGTGCAGAACAATCTTGCTTCACAATGACATCACTCGTATTACTCAAGTTTGACTAGTACAGCAGTTACAAATGGCTTTACAAATGTACACTCTTTAGTAAAGGGTAATATAAAGTGATGGCAATACTTATGTATGCTACCATTGTCTTAGTGCTAAACAATATCTTAAAGTATCCATTCTCAACCATTTTACAGGCTAATACAATAAGCTAAGTAGTATTGAAAAAAATAATAATAATAAATAATATATATGGTATACTGTATATGTATATATATATATATATATATATATATATATATATATATATAAACGGAAGAAGTGGTGGTGTTTGCTACTGGATCATTATATATCTCAGCAAGCATTTTGAAGTGTATAATTATAATTAAATATGATAGCATATTCATATTTAATTATACTATCGCTCAAACAAATATCCGTGTTGACTTTTTTATTGGTCTTGTAGCTGTAAATTCACAAGAAAACACTTATTTATCATAATGTGAACGTTTTTGTTTGATGATTAATTTCCGTTGCATCTTTTCACTTTAATTCAGGCAAACACATGGTGTATTATATTCAGTGTAAGGGGATATCACGCGAGATATTTTATCACCAATTAGAGATAGTAAAACAAAAAAATCCGGCAACATTTTTAGTATTGTTTGCAATGGAATCTGAAACTAACCTGAAGGTAGAATAGTTTACGCGACAGCAATAGTTTAAAAGTTGATCTGATAAGTTGCCAGACCAGTGGTGGTGATAAATGTCCAAGATTGATCTGATAAGTTGCCAGACCAGTGGTGGTGATAAATGTCCACGAATAAAGCGCTCGTGTGATACCGGCTTTAGGGATCACGTTTTATAAACAGGGGCCAATATAATAACTTCATAAATATTGTAAACTAACCCTTTCACAATTTGCGGACGCATTATATTAGTAATCTAGCTGACACTAGACGATTGTATTCAACTTTGGACGGATCTCTCGGAATCAGAGGGGTAAAAATAAATAAACAAATATAAATACACAATCTGAATTTAGCCTCTAACTCACACTGATCCTTCCTGAACTTTTACAAATCGTCTAATAATAGCCTGAACAATATTAAAGAGTACGTCATGGTATACTGACAGGGTTAATATAACCTTTAATGAACCATTTACTGTGACAGTTACTTATTATTCTGGAACCAGGTCAAAACGGTCACACTCCTAAACGTTTCACTGTCCTTAACATATTAACTTATTGGCTTGGTTACCTTAGGCATGGTAAAATTCCGGTATGTTAACTTGATTTAGGTTAGTTTTAGTTAGTTTAGTTATTTAGCTTAACTTATATTAGGTTAAGTTTGGCTAAATTAGATTAATGTAGGTTAGCTTGTCGTTTTGGTTGTGACCGTTCCGGATGTAGTCGTTTTATTTTGAAAATCTTAAACTGAATCAAATGGTGTAATACGTCATGGAACTTATACTGTAGTGTTAGGTTTGGTTAGGTTAGGTTAGGGTAGGTTATAATCTTAAACTGAATCAAATGGTGTAATACGTCATGGAACTTATACTGTAGTGTTAGGTTTGGTTAGGTTAGGTTAGGTTAGGTTATAATCTTAAACTGAATCAAATGGTGTAATACGTCATGGAACTTATACTGTAGTGTTAGGTTGGTTAGGTTAGGTTAGGTTAGGTTATAATCTTAAACTGAATCAAATGGTGTAATACGTCATGGAACTTATACTGTAGTGTTAGGTTTGGTTAGGTTAGGTTAGGTTAGGTTATAATCTTAAACTGAATCAAATGGTGTAATACGTCATGGAACTTATACTGTAGTGTTAGGTTTGGTTAGGTTAGGTTAGGTTAGGTTATAATCTTAAACTGAATCAAATGGTGTAATACGTCATGGAACTTATACTGTAGTGTTAGGTTTTTATCATAGCCCGTTGATATACTGGTGATGAACCTTCCCTCTGAAAGGGCCTTCATAATTATCTTCTTTATAATTTCTGTGTGAATTTAATTTAACACAAATATGCTCTAATATTTAATTGGAAATTATTGGTGTTAAGAACGATATTGGTTAACAAATAGTTGGCTACGCTAACAAAGATCAATTTTGTAACAACCTATTCAAAGCAAGGTACAGTTGCCAAGACATGTACCTGGGACAAAGTTTGTAGAAAGTTGGATGTTTGGAACAATCTTAACAGGTTAATATATAGTATTGATGCTGCTTAACTTGTCAGGTTCTTTGATTTAAGATCAGACCGCAAAGTCCGATCCCACGTCTTTCTTGGTCCACCCCTAGGTGGAGCTCCCTCCACATTCATGGACTTGCATCTTTTCACCCAGCTTTGTTCATCCATCTTCTTCACATGTCCAAACCATCCAATCCTGCTTGTACACATCTCATCACTGATACTCTTAATACCTAACCTTCTCCTTAGCTCTACACTTGATATCCTATCTTGCAGTTTGGCACCACACATCCATCTCACCATCTCATCTCATTGTGTTCCATTCTGTTGGTATCATCTGCTTTGACAGGCCACGTTTCTGAAGCATATGTCATTGCGCTTCTAACGCATGAAACGTACACCTTTCTCTTCAAGGCGAGAGGGAGTCTTCTCATGGTGGGTAGTGGCAAAAGTTTTCTAAACTATCCCCAGCCGCATCTTATTTTGGCGATAGTGGTGGCCTCGGCCCCACCACCGGCAGAGATGGTATCTCCCAAGTAGCAAAACTTGTTCTCCAGCTCCAGTGCCTCATTGCCAAAGTTAACACTCTCGAGCCGGTCATTGAATACAAGCTCGCCTTTGCATACTATGCATACAAATTTCTCAATTTCAGACTTCTTCCTTGGTAGAGGTCCCTTTATTTTAGTGCAGCGCTTCTTCCCGTGATGTACCCAGCTGCGGCAGACGCTACACTGTATTGAGTTCGCACCCACCCCTTTTCTGCATACTGCGCATGGGTATGCCCCACTTTTGTTCTACCTTCCCAAGCCCTAATCCACTGTGTAAAACCTTTGTTATATTTATATTAACTCATAACCCTTTACTTACCATGCACTCTCCATCTTCTGAACTTGGCCTCGGCATCCCACACACTATCTGCGATAAGTACTAGGTGATCTGGGTATAGCAGTTCCCAGGGGAGCCCAACTCTGCAATCAGCAGATAGTGCCTCCAGAACCATAACATTACCAGGTAAATATCTTGGCAACTTTACAATCACTTATAAATACTCCTGGATTTGTTAGGATTTGGTTTATACAAATACAACCACTGAGATTGATTAATAGATGTAGTTTATGTTATATTAAATAATATATACAGCATTTGGCTATCTAATTAATGCATATACATTTATATTAACCCTTTGAAGATTATGACGGATTTTAACATTTTATTCTGGCTATCATTACACAAATTTATAGAATTTAGGAAGGATCTATGGAAATTTTATGTGTAGAGACTTTCTAAAATAACTTCCATATACCCTTCCTAATATGAATAAACTCTTCTAATAATAGTCAGAAAACAGAAAAGAAATGCATCATCGTATCTTCTAAGGGTAAATAAATCAGCTTTCGAAATATACCTGAATAATTGAAAACATGAGGTGTCGACAAATTTGCATAAGTGATTGTACATATATGATAATGGGCAAACCCTCACAAACATACAGTACAGCATAGTTTAAATACAATCACCAAGAATACAGCATATGATAATTATATATGTGATCAAAATATGCCACTACATTCAAAGAACAAAACAATACAATTAATAAAATTAGATATATCAATAAATAGAAAAAAACAATAAATAAATATATAAATAAATCAATAAATCAATAAATATATCAATAAGTATATATACAGTATATATATTACATGAATAAAACATACATAAAGAAAGAAAGAGTACAAGAAAATTATGAGATTATTGGTTATATTAATGTTTTCTCTCTTCATATTAGATGAGTTTGTTACTATCAATTTACGTTTGTAAGTGTATATTATTATGGACCCTTTAATCACCATTGTCATATTTTCTTTGTACCCATATGATATTTTAAAACGTGTGAATAAGGTCAATATCCTAAGCTGATGGTAAATTGCCAAGTCACCATCATGATCACACTACTATTACCAACATTTGTGGTGTTAATTATCAAACTTGGCTATAAAAATATCATGCCAAGATTGAGTAGTTTTATAGTTTTCCATTAGATATCCAAAAATCAGCTGCTAAGAGACTGAATTTGCCACCAAATGGAAATATCAATACTACGAAATATCACTAGAAAACAGAACAATCGTCTGGAATTAGCCAGATGATGCAATGTCAAATAATATGGATTAAAATCATGTATGAACAGAGTAATTTAAATGTCCATGATAATATACCCCTTTGAAGGTATATTGGTAGTAACAAGCCCATCTAATAACAGGATAAAAAGGTAAATCACTATCAGTATATATACCCAATGGTTGTATATACCTTTTCCATAACCTATACACATGTACAGATTAACCATTGTGAAGGGGTTATTGCCAGATGTAAACAGGTATGGGTTTACAGAAGGTACGAGAAGGCTAATTAAAGTGTCCATAATAATTTAGATTATACATTACTAATGTTAGTGATAAATCCATCTAATGTGTAAGGCTAAAAGGTATATCAAATACTCAACAGTAAATCACTATCAATATACCCAACTATATTATCAACCTTGTTTTGTACCTTTGATTTGTTTAACAGTACGGTACACTCTATAAGGTTTCTAGGCTTCATGCAAAAGGTGATGAACGATTATGTACAAAATGTTTCTATGTCCATCTCACATTCCTTTATTCAAACTCTACACATATAAAAACATCTACTTAAATGCTGCTTGTAAGATCCTGCCCTGTAAAAAATCAAGGGTATAAAAAATGGTGTGAAAAGGGTATATACGATCAATGGGTGTATTAACAGTGCCTCATCTTTCTATCCTTATATTTGATGGATTTATTACTATCAATATACCATTAATTAAAGGGTTAGATTATTATGGACACTTTATATACCCTTTTCATACCAATACATGTTTACAGACTGCATAAACAATGATGAACCTATAAAGATAGACTCATATTAACCTTTCAAGATACGAGGACGCCTTTCTTATGTTTATTCTGGTTATTAGTAGACGATATTTCAGGTTAGGAAGGAATTTTGAGAACCAGAGTGTTAATTGAGATAGACTTAACCCCTTTGATTCCCCAAGGGCCCTCTAAAACTGAATATAATCGTTTATAGGCAGTATACAGTGTAACTGCGTCCTACAATTATATGAGCGTTAACCCATTCAGTACACCAGCACATTGTACACATTGTGTGTTCAAAAGTAACAACAATGATACACAAACAAATGGATTCAATCGTTTACTTTGAACAAGCAACCGATTGAACACTTATTATGTGTATAATTTGAGTTACATAATTATACTGTACATTATTATACAATTAAATAGCACACAACTTTTGTGTGTATATTCTGGCTGTCATTAATCCCTTCAGTTTTCCAGGACGCTTTTCTTCCATGTTGTCTGGATATCTTTAGTCGATTTTATTCAGTTCAGGAAGTTATTGTGGGAGTCTTGAGTTAATTGAAATAAATGTTAGCCGTTCGATTCCTAGGGGACCTTACACAAATAGCCGTATTTCAATTATAGGCTACCTAACGCCATCTGGATCCGTGGTGGTATTAAGTAGAATGGTACAAACAAAGACATTTTGGAGATTACGGTCAAGGGGCAATTTTATCACTGCTTGTTTGACAATTAACGCTACAAGCAAATTCAACTGAGAATGTGAACGTTCACCCATCTTTAGTAGCTCATACTATAACGATTCTCACAATCAATATATGATTAAAGTAAAATAATAATTAACTATTTTTTATATTTATACAGAGTTACGAAACCTCTTACATACGAATGCGGCAACGCTGACAAGAGCTATGAACAGCAAAATGTTTGTATTTCTTAACAGAGCAGTCTTAAAACCCGGGAACGGCGAGGAGATTCTTAGAGGTTTTGGTGGTTGAAGGCGACGGGACTCTTAACCCTCTCACGACCATATTATGCAGAGGTTGCCAGATTAGCAATAATAAATAGAGTTCTCTCACTCTTATAATTACCTCTCCAAAATTAGTTTTCTGCCCACAGCTATCTCAAAGACAACTGCAGAGGTTAAAGTAACTAAACTAAAGGTTTCTAAACACCCCTAATGGTAACAAAGGCTTTAAAGTATCCCTAATAGGCTCAACAGTGCGTCAAGAACGTGAGAGGGTTAAGATCTAAGGCCTAAAAAAATACTTTTGAAAGACCCTAGTAGCACTCAAAACAAAGGAATATGCGATTAAGTGAGATAATTCCCCTCCATACCTCCTATCACTCCTCCACATATGTCAAATCCCCCTCCTTTCCCCTTTTCCTCTCCCTTCCCCCCCCCTTCAATTATCACCTATTTTTCCTCTTATTCCCTTGTTTACCGGTTTATTTATCGTGCCAATATCTCCAACCCGGTTCCAAGGTCGTCTAGTGCGCATATAGAAAGCGAGAGAGAGACATCAGTCTGCCTTCAGGCCTCGAAGAGGGAGAATATATGTCTCATTCGCCTCTCACCTCATGACTGAAGGGTCGGCAATATTTTGTCTTTTTCACCCCCCAAATACTATTCCCACTTGTTTTATTGCTGTTACATGTTAATATCTTCATGTTAAACATAAAATAGGCACATATGAATAAGTAATAACGATATTTATGGTAAAACGATTTTAGACGGTTATGAACCAAAATATCCTCTCTTGGCGGGAGGGTTTGAACTACCAATGGCGCGCCGCTCTCGGATTAATCGAACATGTTCGCCAGTGTTTTTTTTAGGTTGTACAGCAATCTATGGTTATTTTTGTATTTGTGTATATACCGTAATCTATTAGTATAGTAAACCCATAATTACATCATCATTTGTTAATTAAGTGCTCTGTTTCTACGAAATCGAGATTTCGATCACATGAGCACAATTTTGGCTCATGATATGTCTAATTTATGAGTATTCTAAATATGATTGCATTAATTGCAATAATAGATTCGTACTATGGGTGTAATCATTCCTGGAAATTTACATACTTGTGGAGTTTTAAATGCGAAAGTTTACGACTGCCGATATCAGCCTGCGTTTCTTCTTTAATCTTTAGTGGATTGTTGGAATAACGAATCGCAACAATCCTCATATTAATTAAGTGGTTAAGCAATAGAAAGGAAGTCTATAGGAAGGTACCTGTTAATGGATAATATTGAAGGGTTAACATTAACCTTCTGACTCCCACAGGTTATAAATAAACTGTTAATGTAATCGTTTAATCTTATCTGGCACAGGATAAGCATTTTGAACCCTTCCTGTTTTGCTCCATTAGTTTTAAAATCTTAAGACATTTCACGTAGGCCTACCGGTAATTAATTTAGGATTTTAGAATGATTCACCCCATTCAGGTGTCAGATCTCTCCTGGGCGAGCGACAGTATGCCTTCAATTTAGGTTAAATCGGCCTTCGGCCGGGACATTTTTGTACCGAAATCTTTACAAATTTAGCTCGAAAAGATTTGTTTTTTCTTCTAAATTTGAAGGGGTCTGAGGATGCAGGTTCATTTTAGTAAACTAAATATACATTGCTGGAAATTGGCTAAAACAATGCAAAAATACAAATAATTATGAAGAAAAACAATATATACAGTATACTGTATATATATATATATATATATATATATATATATATATATATATATATATATATATATATATATATATATATATATATATATATATATATATATATATATATATATATATATATATATATATATATATATACCGGTATATATATATATATATATAAAAAACTTGGGATGAGATAGTGGTAATGTTTTCAGTATACAATGACGCCTTTGTTTCTATTTCCCCCGGCTAACATTAGACGATTATATTTTGGTTGTGATTGTCCCCCTAGGAATGGCAAGGGTCAAGTATATCTCTATTAACCCTTTCACTTCCTAACTTAATACAATGAACTGTCAAAAATAATAGGTAATTTAAGTGTCCATAATGGTGAACCCATATAAAGGTATATTAGTGAATTAGCTGTATTAGGATATATTAGGATAAAAGGGTAAATCACCATCAATATACCCAAGGATATAATATATCCATTCTATACCTTGGATGTTGTAAAGTGTGGTTAAGCACTATCCGATCCCACTCATTGTCAGTTATTATAACATATTATCTAATAATTAAGAATTTTGCTTGTTTTTGCCATTTTCGAGCAATATATTTTAGTTTGTCCCCAAGGCTAAAAAAAAGGCGCTTTCCCAAACTTCCTTCATAAAAACAAAATACAAAAAACAAAAACAAAAATCCACCCAGACCCCTTTCAAGCTCAATATATACATTTTTCGATAGACACATTTCCTGGTCTAAGGTCGAAGTTACAGGTTCGTTATTTGATATATCGCCCAGAAAAAAATCGATACCTGATTAGGTGAAGCGTCTTCTTATCGCCAAACTAATGGGGTGAAACGGTTTCATAAGTATCTCCAAAGTTATGGAGCAAAACAAGGAAGGTCCAACGATAGTAATATACCAAGGAAATATAAGGTTAGAAAGATATAACCCTATCAATTTACCATTTGTCATAGGCCTACTCATTATAGAAAGGTAAATCATTATACCCAATGATCTAATATACCTTTTCCATACCTGTGTTTATGCCATTGATTGACTACAGTGCAGCCAGATAACCAAGGAATAACGTCATTCTCACACACTGAATATGTTAATAATTATCACTTGTCACCTTTTTTAGCCAGATAACCAAGGAATAACGTCATTCTCACACACTGAATATGTTAATAATTATCACTTGTCACCTTTCCTAGCCAGATAACCAAGGAATAACATCGACTTCACACATTGAATATGTTTATAATTATCACTTGCAGCCTGTCCTTCATCAAACTTTCTTCCTAATAAAAACCAAGCTTCAGGGAAGCTTGTTTCTCTCTCTTCATAAATTCTACAGGTACAAAATGTTGACAAAACGTGTTTTTCCATTAACATTATATTCTCAACGCTGGTCTGGCAGCTTATGAGGTAAAGTTATAACATAATTTTGTTGCCTAAATTAATCCTTTTCAGCGTATAGTTTGCGATCTCAGTGCAAAGGGTCCCAGAAATATTGCCGGGAAGATAGATGTAAACATCTTTATCGTCAACTGTTGATGGTAACACATTTTCCGACAATATTTCGGGAATTTTTTGTTCTGGTATTAAACATATGGACTGAAGATAAATTTATTTAAGCGAGAAAAAAAAAAAAAAAAAAAATGCTTATAAAGCTTAGCTCCGAAGTTGCCGGACCAATATTGACTCAAATATCAGGGGAATCAAAACGGGATATACAATGATAGGGTATATTGATAGTGATTTACCTTTCTATCCATATATTAAATGAATGTATTACTGCCAGTATACCTTAATACAAGTAAATTATTATGTATAGCCTACTTGCCATACTTTGCTTAATTAAACCCTTAATGTATAGAGTGTATCCTAAATCATTCCAGGCTACTCAAAGATGGTGATAGACTTACGATATGTCTCCAACAACATTATTAAACCGTCCATAATAATATAGACTTTAAAGCTATATTGATAGTATTAAGCCCATCTATTATAAGGATAGAAGGATCAATCATAATATAGACTTTAAAGCTATATTGATAGTATTAAGCCCATCTATTATAAGGATAGAAGGATCAATCATAATATAGACTTTAAAGCTATATTGATAGTATTAAGCCCATCTATTATAAGGATAGAAGGATCAATCATAATATAGACTTTAAAGCTATATTGATAGTATTAAGCCCATCTATTATAAGGATAGAAGGATCAATCATAATCAATGTACCAAAGTAATGTACTGTATAATTATATTTTGTTCGTATTAACAGTATAGTGGAAAGGGAAGTTATAAATGTTTGGAATAACCGGGACCTGCACTCTATATAATTATGGGTTTAAAGAAAGCATGAAAAAGATAATTAAAGTGCCCATAATAATTTAGCCTTTAAAGGTATATTGTAAAATATGATAAACCCTTCTCACATAAGGACAGAAAGGTAAATCTCTCCCAATACACCCAACACATGATATTACACAGATTAAGTAAGACTATCAAAGGTATATAAAAGGAATAAATAACTATTGAGTATATTGATAGTGATGTACCTTTCTATCCTCAAATTAATATTACTAGTAATATACTGTATATATCTTTATAAAGGTATATTATTATGGCAATATTATAGCCTTCATATGTGCACACATCAAACAGCGTTTAGTTTAGGTCAGATACTCGTGGCACACTAAACTATATAAAGTAATAAAGTAAAGTTAGGGGCTTAGGCTAGACTGCGCTTTTGCACGCCGCTCTTCTCTGCATTTAGCCCTTTAGAAACTAGTAAACTGGTAAACACGGGCTCCTTTATAGTTTGTGGTGTAAGAATTATCCAGCCTGGTACACGGGTACATGTTATTGTAATGCAATATTTATTATAAATTCACCTATAAATATGTACTAGTTAATTTGAGAATATCCAATTTAATTCCAATTGTCAATAAACCACCTTAATCAAGATAATTCTTAGTTTAAAATACATTTATGAAATTACGAAAACGAAAAAGATGTTTTAAATAATAGTTCCTACGTGTTGACAAAGTGTACTCTGACTGTCCCCCACCATCACTATGTTAACCTTTAGTAACCCCACAATCAGTACCACCACAAAAATATTGTTGACAAAGTGTATCGTGACTGTCCCCCACCATCACTATGTTAACCTTTAGTAACCCCACAATCAGTACCACCACAATAATTATTGTTGACAAAGTGTATCGTGACTGTCCCCCACCATCACTATGTTAACCTTTAGTAACCCCACAATCAGTACCACCACAATAATTATTGTTGACAAAGTGTATCGTGACTGTCCCCCACCATCACTATGTTAACCTTTAGTAACCCCACAATCAGTACCACCACAATAATTATTGTTGACAAAGTGTATCGTGACTGTCCCCCACCATCACTATGTTAACCTTTAGTAACCCCACCACACTAACAGTTCTTTGTACAGATATGGATATCCTCAGGTAGGCCTATATTAAAGTCTAAATCAATAGTTCGCCGACATCCTCCTCCATGAATGGTGTCAGTTTAAGGTACTATAACTGTTCTATAACATTCTGTATGTGTTTCTAATAATCCATGATTAGTACTATTTGCTTCACATCATAGAAGTGTCAAGATAATGTTCTTGCCTCTAGATTGCACACATATTATAATCAGCCTCTATCAACGAACTCTTGATTTTGACTGTACAGATCCTCTCATGAATCCGTACTCACGCCGTGATTTCATGTATGGAAGTAATAATGGTAGAGTTGACTTACAAGAACAACTCGCTATGAAACCGTTAATTGATCATATGAAGTAACTTCTGCATAAAAAAAGACTACACTGGTACATCAATCGTAGTAGTTTTCCTTCCATACATAAATGAGTGAGAGGGTGCGACTTGACTGTGGACAACTGTCCTATATTTTCCTGGGCTGTACAGGGAGTTATAGCTTCTAGGGGCTACCTTCAACTCTTTCATTATTATATTAGGTACCTGCAGACGACTTAATAAGTTTAGAAAGAACCTTTGAGTCATTTGTATGTTTAAAAAAAAACATATAAATAAAAAAAACTCCATTAATAGGTAATAATTTTTCATTAAAATAAAATAACTCGCCCTTTGTTCAAATTCCACCAGAAAGTGAAGCATTTGGGCAATTTTGATAACCTCTTGACTCCAAAAGATCTATTCTTTATTGCTTAAAATGACTGCCTGTAGCTAGTATAGTATAAATTACAATCGTCATGAAATTTAAGGCTATATTCTTAAACCTGAAACAGTGGAACGCGGTCCCATAACGAACAAAGCATGGAGAAATAGAATGTTATACAGTATATTAGAAATTAGATTATATATACATTTCTTTACATATTTATTGGTCAGTTCCTCAGTGTTTGTTCGATATTTGAGAGGCAACACTTGTCCTACAAGTTTATGAATACGGCCATAACATGTGCTAAAGGGTCGTCCACACGATCAGGTTCCACCTGTGATGTCAGAGTTCGATAATCAACAGTTTCTTACCCTAGTGGTGCAGCATCTTGTCCCAGCAGAGATGTGCTTTAGCTTTCTGTGTCTGCACCACATACCAGGCAAGCACAAATATATTTATACTCAGTTTTCCCCACAGTATCCACACATGAAGCCACCTCCCATTTCATAAAGTTGTCAGTTTGGAAGCCTTCTCCGTGACCATGCTCGAGAACCACAGGTGGTCACTAATCGTGTGGACGGGCCTTTAAGAGAAGAGAAGCGGCGCCGATTCAAGAGCTGATGGAGGCCAAGAAGCTGTGGAGGCGGAGGAAGAGATGGTGGCGATAGTGGTGGGGGTGGTGGTTGCGGAGGTGGCGGCGGTGGTGGTGGTCGAGGGTCACACGTAGTCTATGGCATCCCCTCATCTGCCGAACTGCCACGATCCCATGGTGCCTACACAGCAGCCTGAGGAAAGATGGGTTAGGTACTTAACTTGACATAATAATAGCCCTGTTACAATCTTCCTTTAAACCGGGCTGGTGTGAGGCCGGTCTTTTTGGACTCTCCCTGTTTCACTCTAATAGTTTAGGGATTATTATGTTACCTCCACCAACTGACTTTACTCCTAAACTCAATTAATGAAATCAACAAATACATGTGGCAGTCCAGGGATTCGAACCTAGGATGCTCACACCGAAATTCAGTGCATTTATCCATTGCGCTTTAAGACGTTTCACGGATTCACCTCAATAGTTTGGCGCTTATAATACACTTCAGCCCTAGCTTTCAGGTGACGATTTTTTCTGCGAGGTGATAGTGAGCTTGTAAATAAGGAGAAACCAGCTTTCGGCCAGAATATTTTTTTCCGCTGAAATATTTAGCTTATAAGGGGTCTGGGAGGAGTTAATTAGTTTGAAGGGGGTCTGGGGAGGCATTCCTTTTTAGTCTAGGAGGACAATGCTTGAAAATGGCGGCAGCAATCAAAACCCCCACTAATAATTGAACAAAGTATAATAATATCATCCAAGACGTTGCACCAGGTAGGGTTAAGATCCTTCCTCCTCTACTTGACACTCCGAGCTAATCCTGATACAAGGGCCATTCCTAGAAGACAGGGCAAGCTGCCAAGCTCGTAAAAAATGAAGCTCTTTTATATTATTATTATTCTTTTTTTATATATATTTTTATTTTTATATTTTAGATGGAATAAAGGTGTATCGCTGAAAAGGGAGGGAATTGAGTGGAAGCTACCTATACTGCTGTTTGCGGATGATACAGTTCTGATGAGTGATAATGAATGGGAGTTGCAGGGTCTGGTAAATGAGTTTGGAACAGTGTGCGAAAAACGGAATTTGAAGGTAAATACGGGGAAGAGCAAGGTTATGGTCTTCGGAAGGGGTGAAGTCACAGAGTGTGAGGTGAAGCTGAACGGTCAGGCTATGGAGATCGTCAACTCTTTTAAGTATCTGGGCAGTGTGTTGAGTAAAGATGGGACTATGGATGAAGAGGTGCGGGAGAGGGTACAACAGGGGAAGAGGGTTGTAGGAACGCTAAAAGCAGTAACAAGAAATAGGGTGGTCAGCATGGAAGTGAAGAAGTCCTTGCATGACAGTGTGGTAATCCCGACACTGACTTACGGAAGCGAAGCATGGACGTTGGTTGAGAGACTCAGACCAAGAGTGAGAGCAGTGGAAATGAATTACTTAAGGAGTGCGTGCGGAGTTACATGGAGGGATAGACAGACTAATGAGGAAGTAAGAAGGAGGTGTGGTGTGGAGGTAGATGTGCTGGAAAGTGTGAAAAGGAACAACTTGAGATGGTTCGGCCATATGGAACGTATGGAAAGCGAGAGAATGACTAAGAGGGTGTACGAGAGCGAGGTGGAGGGACAGAGGGGGAGAGGTAGACCGAATATGAGGTGGAAGGATGGAGTGAGGAACTACATGAACGAAGGCGGTGCTGGTTGGGGGGAGGGGCGTCGACTGACTGGGGACAGAGGTGCATGGGGGCGGTTCGTTCGTGGCCACCCCTTCGGGGATCACGGCGTCAGGCAATAGATAGATAGATAGATAGAATAAAGACTGGAGATTATCGAAGTTTTCCAAATTATCTTCTCATAACTTTGCCTGTCATGTTACCTTACTTACACTAATAGCTATCATAACACATTGCTTAGCATGACTTTAGGTTTATCTTGTGTGACAGATAGGTCCTATATTAATATCCCTCTAATTATTAACCCATTCGTAGCGGGGCCCGCCTTAAGTCGGGCTCCAATTTGCAGCAAGTTAGGAGAATTATTAAGGTTTTAACCCTTAAAAAGCGGCTCACCACTTAAGTCGAGTTAAATAAAGCTGGACTATGTGGCGGCGCTCGACATAACTCGAGTGGCAATTTCAGCACGTAATGTGGCTGAGAGAGAGAGACAAGTGGTGGCAGGAGACTAGCGAGCGTATGACTGCTCCAGACCACCGCGGCGAACCTACTGACACAAATCTCAGCTCCCTCCTCCCTCTCTCACTCGCTACATACTCAATTATGTACCGAAAGTACCGAATTACCTGCTTTTTGCACTCGCGTTGCACGGTTATTGCAAGAAAACTATCCATCATACAAGGATCGTTATGGTGTCATTCGAAAGCTCTGTTTATGCCCTTTCAGGGATAGATACTTGTTTTACGTTCTGGGTCTTATTTAGGCATGAAAATGATCACGTAAACAGCCCTATTTTGGCTAAAAACACCCCGCTGGGCGGTACACATAAATAAACCGCATAGGCCGCTCGTAAGGTGTTAAAGGGTTAAAATCGAGTGCAAATGGCCGGGAGCGCAGCAGGCCACACGTCCGACACCCAGGGCTTACCGCCGCCCACTGACTCATGCTCCCTCTGTTCTCGAGAGGCCGGCAGTGTTGCCAGTAGTGAGCATAGTGGGAAAAAACATGCCGCTATACGCTAAACTCCCATGTTAGTGGTACCACTGCGTGAGAATGACGAGTGCTACGTAGCTCGTTCTGGTCTCATTTTGAAGCTTTTAGCGCCTAGCTTTTTGCTGAATACATTTCCTTTCATGCAGATACTTGATTGATGATTCAGGAGGGCCTGAATATGCCCAAAATAGCCCAAAACCCCCCCGCTAGACAAGGGTTAAGCCTTACCTACACTATTATCTATTATAATACATGGCTTAGCATGAGTAGGTTTGTCATATGTGACAGAAGGGTTCTATAGTGAGTATCCATAATCCCTTTAACCTGAAGAGCGCACCATTCATGTTTTTTTAAAGTACCACCCTGACATAATTAATTATATTAACCATATAAAGCACTATTCCTGCTCCATATGCATATATATTTTACTTGTAAAATTAACATGTGAACATTGAAGAACCAGAAAATCGGTGTAAGCAGTAAATATCCATTCAAAAATGGTATAATTGTGACAGCAGAGGATGGAGGGAGGTGAGGGAGAGTGCAACATACATCCTCCCTCTCCGATGTCTCGCGAGACACTAGTGAGTTGACAGCCGTCTCCCGCGCATGTTAGAGAGCGAGGGGGAGGTGGAGGGAGGAAGGGAGATGGTGACTTGACGTATTTGAGGCGGGAGAATGTAAAGAATAGGAAATTGGAGGGAAAAATTTGAATAAATGAGGAGGGGTGAAGTGGAGAGAGAAAGGGGAGGGGGAGGAGAGGGAGGGGGGAGGTAAGACACATGTTAGGGGAGGGCAGGAGGTGGTGATAAGGAGATATAACACCTAATCACATATTGCTTCTATTTCACTGGCACTAGGGCAGTTATTTTTTGTGTTTTTTTTTTTTTTTATAATGGGCTGTCTTCCGTAAGGCCTATTGTGTTCACCTAGGACATTCTTGCGGAAGGCCTATCACGCTTCCCTGGTTAAACAGTTTTTGCCAACCAAAATCAAGTCACAGATGAATGTAATCAAATTGTCAGGGGAAAGGTTGAAGAAAATAAAGTAATACAATTTGATTTAGCCAGTTAGAGTAGGCACTTCAAAGATACAATAATCTTTGACTTGACCCATTGAAAAGAGCTGTAGACTATGTGTTGGTCCCCCCTTCCAAATCACATAGGCCTACATGTGAACTGTAGCCTACTCCATGCACATGTCCTGCCAATTACAAGAAACCACAGAGTTAGTTAAGCACATTTAACCCGGGAACGGCGAGAAGACTCTTACCAAGTTTTGGTGGTGAAAGGCGACGAACCTCTTAACCCGTACTGTACCGTAGGATACAGTAATAAAAGTACCCAGCAGTCCCAAGCAATGTGGCAAAAATGGCAGGAGAGACCAAAGTATATAGACACTAACAAGTAAACCTACCAAAACAATATTGGAACCTGTGACGTCACGAGCCTAGCTCCACGCTTGCTACCTCCTTATTTACTAACGGTGGTTCTGGTAAAATCAAAGAATATGGAATACTGGTATATACTGTTTTGTAACTATGGTTTTAATGAGTTGATAAAAGACTAAACAACTTAATTCTAGTATATAACTGGTCCTAATGTGTTCATATATATCGATAATGTTGGTGTTAATGAAGCCTTTCTCAGCATCTTCTGGGCTTCTGTTACATATATTATCGAAATATAACTTCTGAAGTAGTTTGCACATTATGCTATCATAAGTAGGGATATTACATAAATAATTGACTTCATATGAGTATGCAGTTTACCCCTATATTACTGCAATTTTTCAATAAATATGGTCACAATACCGAGAGGGGAAAAATACACTCGGTAATCATATTATTTTCCTTATTTACACTTAAGTAAGAGTCCCGATACTCTAGTAAGCAATCTTGCGCAGATTTATGTGTGTATGTATGGTTTCAATTATGTACTGGAACCAACTTCACTTGTGTCATTGCTGTTAAACATATATTACTTTACACAGAAAATCCTTTCCTCCATCTTCCTTAGCCGTAGATAATAAAGTTTTCTTTGGATAATTTAGTAAAGAAAACCGAAAATGTATCAGTTTAGGACTGACTATAATAGTTCACCATTATTTTCGGTATAAATTAATAATGATAGGTCTTTTTTTTTTTTTTTTTTTTTTTTTTTTTTTTCTATATTCCAACTACTCCCTCTCGGGCATAGGCTGAGAGCCTGTACATTCCACCGCTCAACACGGTGAAGCCCGTGAGGTCTTGTTCCAGTCTGGGGAGTGAGACATGTGAAGCAACCATCATGGCTCGAAGCAGCTCCATCTCTGAAGCGGCCGGTTGCTTCGCTCAAGTGCTTCACCGTCTCACCCTCCAGACTCAGACCCTCACTCTCAGAACGCCACCTATTGAGCAGTGAATGTTGATGTTGTTTTTACTTTGAAATATTTGTTTTATATTTATATAAGCATACAATTAACAAAATGTCTCCAAAATAAATTAACAGTGAAAACAGAAAGTACATTTTAGATCGTTTCTCTGTCGTCTGCGCTGGGAAAGAGGCTATGGCCACAGCCGCCATGCCCATACATTTGCGCCTGATCACACTTGTATTTTGAAGTGCTTTACTTAATTTGATTGTAATAACTAACCTAACCAGCTGAACCTAACCTAATGCAATACAATTCAGTACAAAATAAGTAAAAATACATCGAAATACAATCATGATTAAGTACGAATGTAGAGGCATAGTGGCTACGGCTAAGGTCTCACACTCCCCACTTCTACAGTAATAATACTCCAGATTTTGGAGCGAAATATGTTGCTGGTTATGAAAACGTGACAATAAGAGGATGCAGAGACATATTAGTTTTTTAAGTTTTCATAAAGTATCGAGGAATCAGCTGCTAAATGATTTAACTTGACATCAGGTAGAAATAACCCTAAGCTATAGCCGCAGATGCCCGGTGTGTGACGTCACCATTTTACAAGACTTACACAGTTCGGCGCCCTTCAAGAAATTCGAGTATACAGTAGGTTTACTTGTTAGTGTCTATATACTTTGGGAGAGACCACCTATCCACCTCCAAAGATGAGGCAACACTGGCTCTTGTCACCCTTCAGTGGGTCTCATATAAGCTGATAAGTGTTGCCAACACGGGAGCAGTGCTCAAAAGGTTGTGGTAACTGGTACAGGATTGTGCAGGCAGTTACAAGGAAAGTACATTACTGACGGATATATACTGTACGTCGCTGGGACTGGGGAGTTACTTATCTGCTGACGTATATATACGGTGCTGGGATTTGAGGGGTTAAGATCCAAGGCCTAAACAAATCCTTTTAAAAGGCCCCAGTAGCTCTTAAAACAAAGGAATATGTGATTAAGTGAGATAATTCCCCTCCATACCTTCTTTCACTCCTCCACATATGTCAAAAACCCCTCCCAATACTATTTCCACTTGTTTTATTGCTGTTACATGTTAATATCTTCATATTAAACGTAAAATAGGCGCATATGAATAAGAATAACGATATTTATCGTAAAATTACGATTTTAGGCAGGAATGAAGCCTAATATCGTCGCCTAGCGGTAGGGTGTTCACTACATATAGCTCGGGCTTAATAGGTTAAAGAGTTTTGAATTACATACGGAGCCAAACTGAAAATATATTGCTCGAAAATGGCAAGAAAACAATCAAATCCCTTAAAAATAGATAAATAAATAAGAACCCCATAATAAACCCCAAGCGACAGGTGCGCTAGTGTTAAGATAGTTGTGTGGCCTAGAGACTCTATAGTGACAGAGATCAGGCAACTCGTCATTTGGGTGCCAATGCTGTCATTATACTATATTCACAATTAAAAAAATCTCCATACCCACAATGAAAACCCGGAATTACTGGTAGCCTACAGGATATATAGTTTGGTCTTTGGATATAAATTGTACAGTACATATCCAATAATAAACTAATTCCCCATTGTTTGATAATCGTGGCACCAAATTATCGTCCAAAGAAAATGATGGCCACTCTCTCTTACTACAGGATATTTAGTGTAGACTTACCCAAGATTGAAATAAATTGGACTTACCCTCATCGTCGAAGGTGGCTAGGGAGAGGCGGTGCAGCTTGTTACTGAGGACAGACTCGGGGACTTCCTTCCGGGACACCGTGGAGAGAGGTACCAACATATCTGGGTAAAAGATGGGACTTTACACATTCACAGTCACAGAGAGAGAGAGAGAGAAAGAGAGGGAGAGAGAGCGAGAGCGAGAGAGAGAGAGAGAGATACATAGAGTTACATAGATACACAGAATACACATAACTTGAGTTCCCTACTAGGTAGACCGGACTTAATGCTAAAATAGAATTTGCTACAAAGTGGAAGACAAGGAGACCAAAGCAGAAGGCTCTCTCCCCACCCTCCTCTCTCTCCGACCGTTAGTTGGCATGACATTTAGTTGGGGGAACAAGTCCCCCAGCAGAATGAGAAAAACTTCTATTGGGAAATTTAAAGTAAAGAACGAATGTGAGAAATATTATATACTACTGATGCTTAACCTATTTTTATTTTTTTATTTTATTTTTATTTACATTTTTTTTTCACCTATAATATTCCCACCTCCTCAAAATGAATGTCTAGACTTCTTTTGAATGTGTCAAAAACCTCACCAACAATTTTGCTTCTTCGTCTTTCCCTCCTCTTTTTTACTTCGACAGCACCACTGTCACTTCTTCTTCTAATAAAACTGAACTCTTCACACAAACTTTCAATAAAAACACAACCTTAGATGATTCCTGTGCAATTCCTCAGTCTCCACCCCCCTCTCACTTACTTATGCCTAATATCCTCATCTCTTCTAAAGATGTAATTTCTGCCCTCTCTGGGCAAAATGCTAAGAAGGTATATGGACCAGATGGTGTTCCTCCTGTCCTGCTAAAAACTGTGCTTCCATGCTGACACCCTACTTAGGCAAACTCTTTCTTATCTATCTGTCCTCTAACATCTTCGCTTGTTGCTGGAAGTTTGCCCTCATTCAACCTGTCCCAAAGAAGGGTGATTGCTCTCAACCCTCCAATTTTTTTTGTCTATGTGGATGAAGGAGACAAAAGGCAAAACTGCCTGTGATGAGTGCCTCCCCCAGAGTTGAAAGAGTGACAGGGCCAAAATCAAGGAACCGTCGAGCCAAAATGCCTGGACACACAGAGTTTGAAGCAATTTAAGTCATAAGATGAGGGAAAGACTGATTCTGGGAGAGAGTTCCAGAGCTCAGCTGTTGAATAGAAGAGAGACTGGGAGTATCGTTTCACTCTTGAGTTGGAGAGTTGCACAGAGTAAGGATGGGATTGTGTTGCAAGACGGGTACTACGTACCCTACGTAGAGGAAGTGGTATACACTGGGAGAGCTCTGAGGAACACTGATTATTATAGTAGCAATAGAATAGCGAGAGAGATGCAAAATTACGGTGAAGAGAGAGAGATTGCAAAGAGTCTACTTTGTCTAGAAGTGCTGTGTGAGAGGATCATTCCAACACATGTGAACAATACTCAATACAATGACACACTGTGCCCCTGTACAGAGAAAAAAGCTGTGCAGGGGTAAAGAACCCCTTGAGGCGGTTGAGTACTCCCAGCTTCTGGGAGGCCGCCTTAGCAAGACTGGTAATATGGTCCTTCCAAGAGAGAGCAGAAGAGAAAGAGACACTGAGAATACTGAGAGAAGATGAAGGGTTGATTTTTATATTGTTGAAGTATAAGGATCCTCTCGGAGCTCACGACGGGTAGATAGATGGAGAAATTGGGTTTTGGAAGCATTAAAGGCAACAAGGTTTTCTCTGCCCCAATTGGAAATGGTAGTTAGATTAGAATATAAGTGTTGTATGGCTTAATTACATTTGTTTTTGAGGGGTTGTTTGCTGGGACGTTCTGGAAAACTAATTGAATAGTGTAAGGTAGAGTCATCTGCATATGGATGGATAGGACTGGAGGTACATTTTAGAAGATCATTTATGAAAATTAGAAAGAGAATTGGAGATAGGACAGAACCCTGAGGAACACCGGAGTTGATAAGATGAGGAAGTGAACGATGGCCGTCCACAACTGCAGCTATGGAACGGCCGGAAAGGAAATTGGAGACAAGGGCACAGACGGAGGGATAGAAACCGAAGAAGGTTAGTTTAGAAATTAAAGATTTGTGCCAGACTCTATCGAAGGCCTTCGATATGTTTAGCGCAATAGAAAAGGTCTCACCGAAGTCCCTAAAGGAAGATGACCAAGAGTTAGTAAGATATGAAAGAAGATCACCAGTAAAGCGACCCTTAAGGAAATCATACTGGCAATCTGAGATTAGATTACGAGAAGCGAAATGCTTGAGAAATTTGGAAGTAAGAATAGTTTAAAACACTTTAGAGATACAAGAGATGAGAGTAATTGGACGATAATTGGAGGGTTGAGAGTGGTCACCCTTCTTTGGGACAGTTTGAATGAGAGCAAACTTCCAGCAAGAAGAGAAGACGTTAGAGGAGAGACAGAGACGAAAGAGTTTGCTTAGGCAGGGAGTCAGCACGGAAGCACAGTTTTTTAGTACAACTTGGGGAACATTGTCCAGTCCGTACGCCTTCTTAGTATTAAGCCCAGAGAGGGTAGATAGTACATATTTAGAAGAGATTAGGATATTAGGCATAAGTAGGAGAGGTGCAGAGGGAGATATAGCACCGTAATCATCGAAGGTGGAGTTACTAGCGAAAGTTTGAGCGAAGGGTTCAGCTTTGTCAAAGGAAGAAGTGATGGTTGTGCCATCAGAGTGGAAAAGGGGAGGGAAAGACGAGGAAGAAAAATTGTTGGAGAGGTTTTTGGCTAGGTGAGAGAAAGCTTGGGAAGAGCTAAAGTTGGGTAGTTCAGTGCATTTATTATTGATGAAAGAATGTTTGGCAAGTCGAAGGACAGATTTGGTATCGTATAAATACGATAAAATATGACTCTTTTGTGATCTTGTATGTCTCTGTGACGTCACGATCTCTCCTACAGCACGACGTAGGACGAGTAGATCGTATATTATAAGATTGTAAATAAGTTAAGTTATAAAAGGCCTAATATGCTATTAAGCAATATTGCCATGGTCTTATGTAGTATATATGAATTTATCGTATATATTAATATAATTTATCGTATAGAGCAACCTAAATGCGGTACGATAATTTGGGCTCCTGGCGGTTTGCCAAGGCAGCAAGGTGTGCTTTTGAGGTACGCCAGAGCCTTCACGAACACCAACCAGTTAACATCTAATTTTCCGCCCTCAGTTGATCGTGCTTTTGTGCCTCTAATCACAATACACATACAGCAATACACACAGCTACACCATCACGACGCTCTCATCGACATCATGACTGACTGATAGATAAGCATATTATTCATGTCCATTCCCATGTAATCATTTATTCTTTCTTTAACTTGACTCGTGTCTTGGGACCGAAGTCTCGTTCCCCATTGTCCACCACCATATTGGGTAAAACGTTCTCCCTTGCCTCATTGCCACGTGGAACTATTGGTGAGTTAATTCCTGGCTAATATTAACCCTTATAACCTTACCCTATATATACATTATTATGTGAGACCTTTGGATATAAATTAGCTTGTTTCAGATTGAATTCAATTTAGATATAGAGTAGTTTTCATTTAGATTGATTTTATTTGATTCATTATAGCTTAGTAATATTTAACTTCCATTGATAGTTTACCACATTGGTGCCCAGACCCGGGAATTAGCTACCAGTAAGGGATTTTAAGGCAATGAACAAGGGGACATATAACAGGATGCAGGAACAACTCTATGATAAACTGGCAAGGCTAGCCAAGCGATGGTTAGAGCCGGAATGCAGGTCACATCGTTGTGCCTGCCTAAGTCCTGCATCCCACCCATCATCTTTCCCCAATAATTTTCTTTTCCGTTTCAGACTTCCTGTGACATATGACCTGACCTAACATTTTTTCTTGTTCAATATGATCCATTAGTAGGTATTGCTATTTAGTGTACTATTTTTTCTCCATAACATAGAAGTCCGCCGGTTGGCGTCTCTTAATTAGACTATTATTTGGCCGTTGTCTTTGTAACGTAATATTTAGATACATAGCCTATAGGCTCGCATGCAAAATGGATAAAAACGATAAAGAGACACCGTCTAGTGGGGTGCTGATCAAAGCCCCTAAAAATCAAAGGGCGGGACTTCGGGGAGTATTAAATAGGCTAATTGTGGACTTAAACACTTTCATCACTACTGCTGAACTAGAGGAATTGGAGGCTAGATTAGATAACGTCCAAGCTACCCACGGTCGTATTATGGCTCTGAGTGAGGTGATTGTGGCTGACATGATAGAGGAGGAAGAGATAGTTACAGAGTGCGATAATCGCGCCCTCTATGACGAACCTGTCCTTAGCTGGACGCGCCTATTACAGCGTGCTGTCGGAACTAAGAAGGGCGGCGATAATGAGGCCCATAGAAGGGCTGACCCAAATCTTACTGTACACCTCCCAAAGCTCAATCTTCCTACATTTGGGGGCAAGTTAACCGAGTGGTTAGCTTTCTGGGACGTATTTCGATCTACGGTTCATGAATCCTCTTTGGATAATGTCCGCAAGTTTCACTATCTGAAGGGACAAATGGAAGGAGAGGCCTTACATTTAATAGAGGGTTTTGCAGTAGTGGGTGGTAGTTATCTTGAAGCGGTACACCTATTAGAGTCCACATACGGGGATAGAGAGCAGTTGAAGATGGCCCATGTTGTTGCCTTGTTGGGGCTCGCAGAACCACAGTATAAGGTTGATGAGTTGACAAACTTCAGGGCAAATATGGAGTGCCATACTCGATCGCTAGACACCCTAGGGCTTACCACGCAGGAAATGATAGTCATTATCTTGTGTCAGAAGCTTCCTATGGCAATACTTGATAAGGTAAGATCATTTGAGCTGGGGGAATTCAAAACTCAGTTCAGTAAGGAGATCAATAATCTACAGTTGAACAAAGGGAGAATGTATGTGTCGGGAGGGAGTGAGAATGTGGGGAAGAGGGGAACAGTAAGCATGACAGTGGGGACTAAAGTAAAGAAAGAGGGTGTATAAGAAACCTGCTCAGATTCTATGTAAGCTATGTAACAACAAACATAAATGGAGTTTCTGTGTAAAATACCCGACAAATGAGACAAAACTAGCACAGGCGAGAAGATTGAAGCTATGTGTAGGTTGTCTAAGTGGGGAACATGGTAAGCAGGGACAATGTACTGCTACATACTTAAGGCCCTGTCGGCACTGCAAAGGACATCACTTTGATAAGTTGTGTCCTACTGCAGATAAAGTCAAAGACGTCAAAAATGAGGGTACTACAACTGTGACACTAGGTAGCACGCAGACACCACTATATTGCCCACAATACAGATTCCCATGGAAGGTAATGATATTAACAAAGTTTGTCGGGTACTTCTAGATCAAGGATCTCAACGTTCCTTTATAAAGAGGTCCGTACTAGTGGGATTGAAGCACCGAATCGTAGGGGCTGAGACTCTTCGATTACAGGGCTTCACAGGGGTTACTGATAAACAAGACTACGAGATAGCGGAGATTTCATATTTCTATCGTAAAAACCGGTACTTTATGACTTGTATCGTAGTAGACACCCTACCAGAATATGTATCTGTGGGTGTGAAGAAGGTGGAACACGCATTACGTAGCAAAGGGGTTAACTTGTCAGATCCCATGGGAAATCAGAGTGAGGTGCATGTTCTACTTGGTGTGGATCATTATTATGAAGTAGTATACCCTGGATTTAAAAAGATGTGTGGTGTAATTTTAATCCCCACTAAATTTGGATACTGCATGAGCGGAAAGGTGCATACTACACAGTCAAAGGTCCTGGTCGACACGGTCTCGATATATAGAGTCAATGTAACCGCAGAGGTTGGGAAGGGAGGATTCCCAACCTAGAGACCCTAAGATGGCTGCCGAGTTCGACCTGGAACGACTGTGGAGATTGGATCACATAGGCATTAATCCTATGGAGACTGATTATGACTCGGAAGTTGCGCTACAAAGGTTTGACGAGTCTGTGTGCTACTGTGCCTCAGACAAGCAATATAAAGTTAGTTTACCCTGGAAGAACAGTGAGATAAGCCTGCCTACCAACTATGGTTTGGCATTAGGTCGCTTGCGCGCATTGCAGCGGAAATTGTCTAACGAACCGAGCACGCGCCAGGCGTATGACGATGTATTTCGGAGTTATGAGGATAGGGGCTTTATAGAGAGAGTCAATGTCAGGGAACCGTGTAAGAAGGGTAGGGTTCACTATCTGGCCCATCATGGGGTAAAGAAAGACAGCGTCACCACACCAATACGGGTGGTGTATGACTGTTCTGCCCACCAAGGACAACAACTCAGTCTAAATGACTGCCTGTTGACAGGTCCGTCCATGGTGTCGGACCTGTCCCAACATCTATTGCGGTTTAGGCTGGGGAAGTATGCCTATACCAGTGACATCGAGAAGGCATTCTTGATGGTCAAACTAAAGGAGGAAGATAGAGATGTTACCCGCTTTCTTTGGTTCGGCGACATTAGCGACTCTGAAAGTCCCATCATAATATACCGTTTTCGGGTTGTACTCTTTGGGGCCACTTGCTCGCAGTTTTTGTTAAATGCCACAATCAGAAAACATCTAGCTGACACTCATGAGGACACACGTAAACTATCTCGCGGATTATACATGACAATTTGCAGGGTACTAGCGATAGTCAAGATGATTTGTTGTATGCATACTGGCAAGCACGCAGATTGTTTGCGGATGCACATCTATTTCTCCGCGAGTGGGTTACTAATAGTGAAGATCTTCAGAGTTTAATACAAGTGGATGGTACAGCATCTCTTAACCAGGAAAAGTCCAGAAATTTGGGGATGATCTGGCAACCTAAACATGACATACTAACTTTTCAAACAAGGTCTTTTGCTCAGCAGACAGGAGCGCACACCAAAAGAAGTCTGTTGAGCAAAGTTGCGCAATTTTTTGATCCTTTGGGTCTAGCATTACCTGTTACCATAAGAGCTAGGATTCTAATGCAGGAAGTTTGGAGACGTAAAATAGGATGGGATGACAGTTTGCCCGAGGACCTGAATGACCAAGGGACATTGTTGTTAAATGAATATGCCATCCTATGTACTAAACCTATACCTCGTAAAGTGGCGGCGTTCGGTGACGTTACGTTACACACGTTTTGCGATGCTAGCGCCATGGCATACGGGGTAGCCATATATGTTGTTACTTCATTTGGGGCACATTTAGTTACAGCCCGGGCCAAGGTAGCCCCGGTTAAAAAAGGTAACTATCCCTAAAATGGAATTGACTGCCATGCTGCTATTAGCACGTCTGGTGCAACATGTACGCGCAGCATACGAGAGCGAATTAAATATTGAAATCGTTCATGTATGGTGCGATAGTCAGGTCGCACTCAACTGGATACATAGCAAGAAGTCTCTGCCAGTTTATGTGCGGAATAGGGTAGATGAGATTAGAGCCCTTTTGCCAGACGTTGCTTATCATTATGTAAATACAAAAGAAAACCCTAGTGATCTCATAACTAGGGGTATAACGGCTAGCCAGTTAATGAAGTCCGTATTGTGGTGGCATGGTCCAAAGTGGCTGCTCCATGAAAGTGAATGGACGATATGGCATGCTGTTGGTGAGGGACTTCTGCCACTGGAAACAGTGGCAGTTATAGCCCAACCAAATGAGCCACCGGGTCCTATCATGAAGTGGGCAAGATTCGGTGACTATAATAAACTAGTCAGAGTTGTAGCTTGGGTGTTGCGATATGTATCCAATCTCAAGCTTAAAGTAACGGGCCAACTCTGCAACAGGGTCCACAACATTGATGCTCGTGAATTTAAAGCAGCTGAAGTAACTTTGATCAAATGGGTTCAAGTAGAAACCTTTTCCAATGAATTAGAATCCTTGAAAAGCTCGAATAAGACATTAATGCCTAATATAGTGCGTCAACTAAGGTTGCACCTAGACAATGGCCTCATCAGGTGTGAGGGTCGCCTGAAGTGGTCGGGTGTACCAGACGGCACAAACCGACCTATACTTATGCCAACAAGACATCACGTTACTGATCTATTGATCATACGTGCACATAGGGAAGTAAAACACTACGGGGTATGTCATATTATATCAAATTTACGTCTCACATGGTGGATACCCAGAGTTCGACAAGTAGCTCGACGCGTAGTGAGAAAGTGTGTAATATGCCAGAGACTAAAGGGTAAACCATATGCAACTGGACCAGCTCCACCTCTACCTGAATGCCGTGTAAAGCACGTAGAACCTTTCCAAGCGGTAGGATTAGATTACACAGGGGCATTGAAGACGAGGGAGCATGAGAAGGTTTATATATTATTGTTTACCTGTGCGACGTCTCGAGCGGTACACCTAGAACTATGTGATAATATGTCTAGCGAAGAATTTATGCTGGCGTTCAGACGGTTTTGTGCCCGTCGTTCATTCCCTCAACTCATTCTTAGCGACAATGCTCCCACTTGTGTCCAAGCATCAAAATATCTAAAGGATATGAGTAGTGATCCTACTATCATCACTTTTTTGGGAGAGAAGAAGTGCGAATGGAGGTTCATTCCAGTTAAGGCACCTTGGTTTGGTGGAATGTGGGAACGGTGTGTCGGCATAGTAAAGTCAGGACTCAGAGCGGTTGTAGGACGTGCTCTATTAAAGTAGAGTGAGTTGACGACAGTCCTCACAGAGATAGAGGCAGTCGTGAATGATCGCCCGCTTACATATGTGTACACCGACCTGCAAGAACCACTACCATTAACGCCAGCTCACTTGCTATATGGAAAACCATTGACTGCGTTTCCATCTGATTTTCAGTCCATAGTAGAGTTAGAGGATCCCTCGTTGTACTCTGAGGTAGCGGTGTCTAAGAGATACCAGTATATATCCAGGATAATCGAGGATTTTAGGAAACGGTGGATTAGTGAATATCTGCTAGCATTGAGGGAAAGGAGTGTTACTCCCTCTGGTAGACCAACGGCACCTACAGTTGGCGAAGTTGTTTTAATTAAAGAAGATAGTCCTCGTTTATACTGGAAATTAGGCCGCGTGTTGGAGGTATACAAGGGGGCAGACTCTGTAGAGCGGGTGGCGCTATTGAAGACAGCCACGGGAACTACTGTTCGTCCTATCGCACGTTTGTACGCTTTGGAGCTCGATTCCGCATTGCAATCTGAGGCTCCACCTGTTATTGCTGGGTCCGAGGATTCTCAAAGGAACGACTCGCCTCTTACTGATGGTGATCATTCTCGGACCGGGAGGCGTCCCAGACGCGCTGCTGCTGGCACCGTCGACTTGTGGCGTCAGAAGATAGCCTCTGGGCAACTTTAGGTTTAAGGTGGGGTTCAGGTCTTTTTTGTGGGGGGAGTGTATCGTATAAATACGATAGAATATGACTCTTTTGTGATCTTGTATGTCTCTGTGACGTCACGATCTCTCCTACAGCACGACGTAGGACGAGTAGATCGTATATTATAAGATTGTAAATAAGTTAAGTTATAAAAGGCCTAATATGCTATTAAGCAATATTGCCATGGTCTTATGTAGTATATATGAATTTATCGTATATATTAATATAATTTATCGTATAGAGCAACCTAAATGCGGTACGATAATTTGGGCTCCTGGCGGTTTGCCAAGGCAGCAAGGTGTGCTTTTGAGGTACGCCAGAGCCTTCACGAACACCAACCAGTTAACATCTAATTTTCCGCCCTCAGTTGATCGTGCTTTTGTGCCTCTAATCACAATACACATACAGCAATACACACAGCTACACCATCACGACGCTCTCATCGACATCATGACTGACTGATAGATAAGCATATTATTCATGTCCATTCCCATGTAATCATTTATTCTTTCTTTAACTTGACTCGTGTCTTGGGACCGAAGTCTCGTTCCCCATTGTCCACCACCATATTGGGTAAAACGTTCTCCCTTGCCTCATTGCCACGTGGAACTATTGGTGAGTTAATTCCTGGCTAATATTAACCCTTATAACCTTACCCTATATATACATTTATTATGTGAGACCTTTGGATATAAATTAGCTTGTTTCAGATTGAATTCAATTTAGATGTAGAGTAGTTTTCATTTAGATTGATTTTATTTGATTCATTATAGCTTAGTAATATTTAACTTCCATTGATAGTTTACCACATTTGGCTTGATTCTGGGCAGAAATATAGGATGAATGAGATTCTTGAGTTTTAAGGTGTCGGTACCGTTTTAATGCTTCCTCCTTATTGCTGACAGCAGTAGAACAAGCGTGAGTAAACCAAGATTTGTTTGCATTAGTCTGAAAGAAAGAAAATGGAATGTATGCCTCCATGCCGATAGGATTACCTCGGTAATGCGTTCAGCACTCTCCGAGGGTCCCCGGCCACGGAAACAAAAATCATTCCATAGGAAATCAAAGAAGCACTGCTGGAGAGCCTCCCAGTCGGTCAGTAATATGAGAGGAGAGCCATTGGCGATGGTGAACGTTGAAACCTAAAATGGAGATTTCTAAGAAAGGAGAAATGGATAGAATGTGTTCCACTTTAGAGTTTGGCTAGTCAAAGAATTTGGGAAAGTCAGTAGAGTAGGGAAAAGATAGACAGCACAGAAATATTTAGTATGAGAATGACAGGATAGTTTGAGCCATAAAGATGAGAATTCAGAGTAGTCGAAATTGGGAACACGAGAGCAAGTGAGTTTGTTATGCACATATGCACAACATCCACCCTTGGATTTGAAACTAGGATAGAGAAAGTAGGAGGATACAGAGAAGGGGCTGCTGGCAGTTGCTTCAGACACCTGAGGTACAATGAGGAAAAGAAGATCAGGTTTGTAGGAGGAGAGATGGTGTTCAACAGAGTGAAAATGAGAAAAAAAGGCCGCGAATGTTGCAAAAGTTGATAGTAAGAGTGACAGGCCGTGTTCCAGAGCATTTAGAGGGGTCAGCAGGAGTGAAGGCATTTATGACCCCCCCCCTTGGGGACGCGGCGGTAGATTCAAACTGGTTACCGCGGGCGCTTGAATGGAGGCTATTATATTAATAGGCATATCGTCAATGAGTACGGGGCCCCTACTAAATATTAGGTTTTCTTTCTTCCCTCCGGGAATCAAACCTATAATATATATATACTGTATATATATATAGATATAAATATATATATATATATATATATATGTATATCTATATATAGCCTCCATTCAAGCACCCGCGGTAGCCAGTTTGAATCTACCGCTGCGGGGAAGAACGGAGTATCCGTCATAAGGGTAACGCTTATTCTCTTATGGAATCGTCTTATGATTGGGTACCCGCTACGAAAAAACTTTCGTAAAAATTAAAAAGTAAAACTTTACGTAATAATTGTTATACTGCAGCTTTCTACAGATTTCTTGTAAGGACTTCCTTGACGCTGCTCCCCAAGCCGCCATACTTTCTTCAGTGACATATTAAGATTAACCTCAAGACATCAAGCGAATGGGAAGGGGATGGATGGGAGGGCCCTTCATTGTCAATGATTACGGGGCCCCTACTAAATATTAGGTTTTCTTTCTTCCTTCCGGGAATCAAACCTATAATTTATTAGTGGCCCCTCCATCATTGACAATATGCCTGATATCTTAAGACAGGAGGGGGACATTCGTGACAATATCAAAAACCACTGACAAACTACTTAGGTAGAGACAAAGAATCCGTATAACAATTTCTAAAGCTTTTATTGCATGCATACAATAATTATAAAAATAGAACAAAAATCAGTGCGTTACTTCAAAGAATATCTGCTTATAGTTGGTCGGTTCTACACTTGAGATCCGTCCTATGGTTGTCTGGAGACAAATAATCAACGACTTTTTAAAAACATTTTATTGCTTGCATACGATGATTATAAAAGAAAAGAAATCAGTGAGGTGCTTCGTGGCAGATCTGCTTATAATTGACCGGGTCTGTTCTTTGAGACCCGTCCTATCGTTGTTTGGGGACCTATTTGTATTCCCATAACAACGGCTTACCGGACTATAATTCTTTGGATTATATTTTGGCCTTAACGTAATTGTACATTTTGTAAGAGTTTGTAAATTTTGTTAGTACTATACAGTTGTAACTATGATAGATAAAACATTAAACAATTTTGAGCTCTTGAGCCAGCTTGCTTTGTTAAGTATCACAACTTTTTTGAGCTATTGAGCCAGCTCGTTTTGTTAAGTATCACAGCTCGTGATCTTATTACCATACCCGGCGGAGGGGCTCAGGTTTTTATGCTTTTCCACATTCCCCCCCCCCCCCTCTTTTTTCCACCTAAAATAAAATGTTACTAGCAATAGCATACTACTAGACCCGCCACCATAATGCTACACAGGTCAATTTTGGAATATCTTGGACCACCAACAGGGCTCGCACCCAGAAAGTATGAAAGGGGGCTTACAAGTTTGTGTTAGCTCTGCCGTCTATTAAAACAATGTGGAAAAAGTAATAGACGTTGTACTTTCCTAAATGGGGTTTCCCCTGTCATGCCGGGGGTACTGCCCTTTAAGAAACAATTTACTAAAAAGAAGTCAATGTTTTCTTCTTGTGACTCGAGCTCTGTTTGGTTGGTCCATAGGAAGCCTGGTTGGTGAGGGTGTATTGCCCTCATAACGTAACTAATTTTGGACATGTAATGGGCATAAGGAAGTGATATGTGTAAGTTCACGTTTCGGACCGGGACTGACAGTTCTACTAACCCTTACTACAACAATCTTATTTGTAATCCCAAAAAGAGAATCTGAGCGATTTGTGGTTGGTCAGTCAGTTTCTCTTTCCTGAGGTTGTTAGGTTTTGTACCGCTTCGCCGTCAGCTTAAGTACTGTCTTCCTGTCGCTTAAGCCGTAAGGAACACAGACCTTAATCGTGACTACGAAAACTCCCGGCGTATGGTTACATATGTTCTAATGTACCCTCTGGCAAGGCTTAGTCTAGCGAACAGGGAGGTGTGAGCTGACGTGATGGGCGTAGCCTGAATCATGTATACCTGTACTGTTCCTCCTCCACCTACTAGCACGGAGGGGTTCGAGGGGAAGGACCTGGAAATCATGTCCGGGGGGTTTCTTATGGTAAGTGAATCTCTTTGAGAGTAACCATAGACCCGCGCTTATTAACCCCTTTTACAATTGTTGAAATTAAGGTTACTGAGGTGTCCGAGTGCGTTATTGCCACTCTCATGGTTTCGAACGTCTTATCATTTAATTGTTAAAGTAGTTTGATGGACAGTAAACTGATTTTAAAATTTTGTAACCTTCTCTCCGTAATATGACAGCCTTTTTGGCATGTTATGTAGCGTTCGGAAGGTATACATCAGTGAGGTCTCGAAGTCTCCAGTTACTTATTAATGGAAGAACGAGACCGGGAGTGACCCCTGGTTCTGTCATCCCCCTTCCAACTGGTGGTACCACCTTCGTGCCGGTGGGGGGTGAAGTTATCCTCAAACGTGAATAGGTCCACTTGTGGACGCTAGAGCTCTGCAATCATCCATTGCGGATGTTTTGCTGAAGCTCCAGACTGCTGAAGTGCTATGTCTCCGGGACAAAATCTCGCCCTGACGGTTACTACTCCCGGGAGAGTTTAAGATGCGTGTCGATGATTGCTCAGCGTTTCGGCTCGAGCAAGCATTCGTTCCGACCATATCTGTGACCTTCGGAACCTCACTGGCCTCCGCCTTCTAAAAGTAGTGAAATGCGTCGGCATTGACCTTCCGAACAGCTATTGCCTGTCTTCAGTCATAATAATGTGAGTTTATTGGTCAAGTCTATTTAAGCTAGAGTTTCTTGTACCTATAACAGTTCTGTTCAAAAAGAAACTCCCCGGCCTTGATTTTGTGGTCTAGACTGGACTAATATTCCCAGTCTTTTGTGTATGAAGCATCTAAGTCCCTCCATACTGTAGGTGGGGGAGGAAAAACCACTTATTACTATAGTGCCGTTTTGCCTCCCTTGCTCCAGTCGAATGTAAGTTGTATTTTACTTGAGGAAAGAGACCTACTTTTTTCCCCTGGCAGAGGTAGGAAAAAATTTGTCTTTCATGAATAATTTCTGGACTCTCAACCTGTTCCCAGCTTTTGATTGGGTTCAGTTGAGAGGGCCACCCTAGGATCCTTCCCGCCTCCCCATAGAGTTCAGACGGCAGACGACCGTCAGTCGATTCAAACGAACACGTCCCCACCCTGACTGGGGGGGGCACTTGTTGGTGTCCCAGGTCAGCCCTATCCACTGACGCACCCGTGAGGCAAAAAGGAGTGACTTTGACATTACTTCCTGTTACTTAGGGTGTGAACATGGTTCCTCATTTACATACATGAACGTGCTTTACCTACTAGGTCTTGTCTTACTTGTCACATGTCCTAAACAACTCTATAGCTGGGTGTGAAACGACCATGATAGTGGTTGGAGCCCAGTTATGTTAGACTCCACTTGACCCTCAGGTGTGACAGATACTTATGATCCCTGGACATATTGGTTACTAAGACTTAAGTATTCGGAATGACAAGGAGACATGGAAAGGTGTGGGCGATTGACCGACCTTGCCATAGACTGGCGGCCGCCGCTCTAGCAACTGATTCCTCGAAAAGAACCTTGGGTATGCCGGCTTGAATTTATTAGCTGACGGTATAAACCGTTTGTGACTACTTCCAGGCGGGGGGGAAATTATTGGGCCGGCGGTGCCCACAGGTAACCGGACGTGTCAACATTGGATGTTGGTTTGGCATGCCCCACGGCCGATTAGGTTTTGCCCAGGCGTCGCTATAACAAGACGGCGAGCTCTGGGGAGCCGGGTATGTGGGATGCGTCGTTCACGTCCGCCGGGGCGTAGCCCGGAGCCTACCATAGTGGTCTCTGGTGCATACCAGGGTACCTCCGACGGGGCCTACTCCCGGATCCGTATGCCTTTGTCAGGTTTTTGGGAGAGGGAGAGAGGAAAGGAATCGAAGAGGTGATGTAGGCTAAGAACGGCGTCCGCCTGTCGTTGGCCGTAGTCGTCTCCTACTATCTAGTATTAACAGATTATCTCACCCTTTCACTTATACTGTGTCTGGTAGAGACTGGTTGAGCATGACTTCTACATCCCTTTTGGTTTCAGAGTTGATTGTGGATGCTGTTAATACTGGAGAGAAAATTACCCGGTAAAAAATATTCTCGGGTAAGCCTTTTATCATACAGAGTCTGAGAAGTTGTCTAGCCCGGACCACCTCGAACAAGGCAGTCCGTATGTCCCTGATTGATCTAGCCGGGTGTGGTAGTAGGAGTTGTTGGAATACTCGAACCGCTTCACTAGCCCTTGTCTCCGTCTGTGGAGGTGTTGGCTTGGCTATGGACTGGGCTGTGTCTCTACTGAGTAAAAATATAGCAAATTTTCTGGGAGCATTATCTCGCAACAAGAACTCGCGTTGGAGTTCAATGGGGTCGGGAGTCATAAATGGTTTTGGAAAGTCCTGGAGTGATAATTGGGGAGCTATACGGTACTCAAATATAGATAAAAGAACACCTCCCGGTTGCGGATTTAGCAAATCAAACTCTAGTTGGCTAGGTGGTGGGATAGTTAGGGAAGGTTGGGACGTTAAGGCAATAGCAAATTGTTGAGCCTCCTGACCCCATTCTACCCATGGCCCGTGCCCGACCTCCCCCAGGTTTATTTCCTGCTGTTCCGCTGGAAAGGTAGCTGGAGTTGTCACCAACCCCGGTTCATCGCTCCTCAAGGAGTCATATCCTTGAACGCCGTAAGGCCGGAAACATTCAGGACACACTAGATCCCCTGAGGAAGGTGGGGCAAGTTGCTCTGGTACATACACAAAATATTGGTAATTTGTAGTGTTGGGAATGGCCCTAATCTGTACTTTAACAACCTTATCTTGGGCATCTTTTGCCCGCAAGTCATTATTCTTATTGATTTCTATTGCCCACTCCTGCAGTAGTGGGACCTCATCTGTGATTGATCTATGCTCCTCCCCTGATGCCGTAGGACCTACTGACCACCAGAGTCCATCCGGCTCTTGCTGGGGTGGGAGCGTGTCTGTTGTCTGATGCGGTTTACCAATGGAATAAACATGTGGTTTAGAGCAAAGAGAAGCAAAGTTTCCTGGAGGGGACCCCAGACTGGTTTCCGCCGGGGAATAGGATCTTATTTTAGACTTAGGAGTGACAGTGTTAGGTTGTGAGTCGAATTTAGACGGTTCTGAGGTCGCAACCATAGAAGGGGCCGAAAGAACACTAACTTTAGCTGGTGACAGGGGACATACAAGTCCACTTGATTGAGCTGCTGTATTAATCAAGGGGATTGGTGGCAGTGGTTGAACGTTAATTTCGTCCGAGGTAAGAGGAGGTGCAGAGTCAATCTAGGGGGACCCCACTACCGCAGGGCGAGACCTTTTAGATATAGCGCATTGCTGCAATACTCTGTGTAGTAACTCATCCAAATGTTTTGCCATGACACATTGACTACGGGGTCTTTTAAGAGATTTGGTTCTTACCTTTCCTACTGTCCCACTACTCCCTACTTGCATAATTGGACCTGGTACTGACATTGACTGGAACCCTATCTGATGCGTTAAGGGATACACTAATTCCCCTTTGCCTTGAGGTACCCGATGCGGGCAAGATGCCGCCACTGATGGTCTACGCTTTACATTGAAATTTGGATCCAGTACCGGAGGCGGGCAAGATGCCGCCTCTAGTGTTCTAGGCTTAACATTGAAAGTTGGATCAAGTACCGGAGGCGGGCAAGTTGCTGCCTCTGGTGTTTTGCGCCTGTCATTTAAAATTGTATCAAGTTTACTTGGCGCTAAGATGTTTCTCTTACTGGGAGTACTGGAAGTTAGAGTACTCGCCGGAGAGTCAGGGTAACTAGACCTGGAAGGTGATTTGTTACTTCCTTGAGAACTTACACTGGGCGTTAATCCGCCCGCCGCTACCGTGCGGTGCTGCTCGAGAGCCATTGCTGTAGGAACTTAACTTTCTTCCTTGTCACAAGGTAAAATACATTTTGAGAGAATTAATTTGGAGCCTTTTAGCATTACTCGTGCTTTAGGGCTCACTCTGGTGTTTGTCCTACTACCTCCAGTATCTGCCCCGGGGTGACCGGGAAAAAATTCCGGCGACTCCGAGGCAGAAACCGATGGGCTCGATAGTGACTTAGACTTACAACCTTGTGGTTTAATGTCGGTCGGACTGGCGTGAATCTCCGCCGTAGTCAAAGTCTGCGTGGGGAACTCAAATTTGACCTGTTAAAGCATGTAACGCACCGGATGCACAGTCTGTGTGCTGTTACTGGGACTAATAAGCAGGTAGGTGTGGCACAAATATTAAACTGAGGCATGGCTACTGAACCCCCCTCCCCGCCGGGAACGGTTGCTTCCTCTGGTTGTGCTGCTCACGGCGTGACACGATCTGGAAATAAAAATCTCCAGGAATCAATGCTCATAAGGATAACCCGAGAGACTTAAAACATCCTGCTTGCTCCGATGCGCCGGAAACTCAGTTTACACAACCAAATGGTATTCCGTCGCATCTGAGTACAAAAAGCCGTGGGAACCCCTCCCTTTAACTGGGGTTGCCACGGGTTGACTGCTTGCCTGTGACATGAGTCACTGACCCTTAAATCATCCGTTTTGTCTTTATCCGAGCGGCTATTTAGATTAGCTGGATAGAAAACGAGATCACGCACTGTGCCACTGAGCGTACTAAGTGAGTAGATTGTAAAAGGGCGAGTCAGTCGATATAATCGTTCCTTCCCGGCGGTCTTAGCATGGCAGCCGGGGAAGGAAAGTAGTAAGACTACATTGGGTAGTTGGGATCAACCGAACCCCCACAAACACAATAGGACGTCTACCATCCCTCACAAATGTAACTGAGACAAATGCACGAGGGAGCCAAAAGGGAAAACACACATATAATTGTAACACAATAATAATAATGTACCCCTAGCCCACTACGGAGACCCCTACTGAGGCTGGCCACGAGGCTCGTAGAATCATCCCTTGGTAGACATCATACCCCTGAAGATCCACACACGTAGCACAAGGAGAAGAGGCACTGCACCACGTGTGGCCACCTTTAGACTAGAGCGTCTGCTAAAAAATCAAATAATGCAACTGCCTCATAGCGACGGCCTGAAGTATTTTTTAGTTACTGCGAAGATAGTAGCCTCCTAACTAGTTAGAAAGAGCAACAGCTAAGGCGCAGTAAAAATAAAACATACACATGCGGCGCTGGTCCTGGAGAACTGTAGGCGCCTGCACAAAAAGTACCCTATTTTAACACTCCCTGCGGGCATACCAATGGGGTAGCCTGTGCTAGCTAATCTAAACCCTGTTCAATACAATTCAGATATATACAAATGAGCAAGGACTCACTAGAAGAGAGCGAACGAAAAATGGGGCGGAGCGCAGGCGACACACATCTAGTCAGGTAGCCCGCGGGGAGTAGAAGAAAGTATGGCGGCTTGGGGAGCAGCGTCAAGGAAGTCCTTACAAGAAATCCACGAGATGGAAAGCTGTAGTCTAACAATTATTAAGTAAAGTTTTACTTTTTAATTTTTACAAAAGTTTTTTCGTAGCGGGTACCCAATCATAAGACGATTCCATAAGAGAATAAGCGTTACCCTTATGACGGATACTCCGTTCTTCCCCGCGGCGGTAGATTCAAACTGGCTACCGCGGGCGCTTGAATAGGCATATCGTCAATGATGGATATATATATATATATATATATATATACAGTATATATGTTTTATTTTGTTATATTTATTTATTTTTTTGGAAGAAGGAAGTGTGGTGCACATGCTTAGTGTAGTGAAGTAGATAGGAGGAGGAGGTGTTTGTGAGAGCGATCGGGATTACTCTCTCGCCGATCCATCCACTCACTCATAGACAACACGCAGCTGCAAGCACGACCTCCCGATATCCATCCTTCCGAATCCTCCCTTCCTCGCGAGGACAGAGTCCACCTGGCCAGGCTGAGATGCGGACACCATCCAGCTCTTCTGAAGTATCAGTAGAGACTGGATGACTCAGTCGTCGACACCTGCCCGGCATGTAACACAGCACCCCATACCATCAAACACATCATAGAAGACTGCATTTCACACAACCCCTTACACCAACAACACAATCTACACTCAATGAGAGCTCTGTGGGAAAGCCTGATCGCGGCCATGGCCTTCCTCAGGGACTCGGGGCTGTTCGGCCAGGCAGCTTAGGGAACAACAACAACAACAACAACACTCTCAGTGTAAGTGAGGCACAAAGAAAATCAGTAGGAGAAGCCAAGCAAATGAAACAGGAGTTCCAGCGACTCCTTATCAAAAGCCCATAGCCTCTCCTGGGTATAACCCTGTTCTATTGGTGCCTACAATCTCCCCCTTTCAACTATTGTCTAATTGCTCTAATTTCTTTCATCTTTAACCCGGGAACTACGGGGAGACTCTTAAGAGTTCCCCCGGCGGACTGCGGGAAGACTCTTAAGAGTAAGGAAAAATAAAAATCAATTTAAAACACCCCCAAAAAAAAAAATCAATTTTGTTTTTATTCTTTTATTTTTTTATTTTTTTTTGCCCCTGGGCCATGCCAAATATCACTCCTCCACCTCCCCTCCTTCCCCACTTTCCTCCCCTCCTTCAGTTATCACCTATTTTCCCTGTTATTCCCTTATTCTGTGGTTTAATTTCGTGCTAACATTAGCGAGTTGGTAGCAGGGCGTTGTCATCACTGTTACCAAGCGTGGGAAAGAGCGAGAGAGAGACTATTGCGGAACAGTGTCTCTCCAGACAAGGGGAGGGGTGGAGGGCAGGGAGGTTGCCTCAGCCATACATTATGTAACTCCCGGCCTGTATCGCCGATTTTGACCATCCAAACACTGTTTCCACTTGTTTTATTGTTGTAACAGGTTAATACCTTTATAATCAACCTATAATAGGTGCATATGGATAAGTATTAATGCTATTTATGGTAAAATAACTATGTTAGTGATGGGAACAGCTCAAATACGTCAGCACTTCATAGGTTAAAGATTTTGGATCTATTATTAATTCAAAATTTGTTTTCCGATCACCAGTATGGTTTCCTTATGGGACACTCTAATGGAGATCTCCTTTCTTACCTTACTTACTCTTGGTTATCCTACTTTCGGGATGCGGGGAGACTATTATTATTGCGCTTGACATATTAAAAGCCTTTGATAGAGTCTTTTTTTTTTCTATGTGAATGAGGGAGACAAAAGGCATAACTGCCTGCAGCGAGTGCCTCCCCTATATTTGAAAGAGTGACAGGGCCAAAATCAAGGGCCGTTCGAGCTAAAATGCCTGGACACACAGAGTTTGAAGCAATTTAAGTCAAAGGAAGAGGGAAAGACTGATTCTGGGAGAGAGTTCCAGAGCTCAGCAGTTGAATAGAAGAAAGTCTGAGAATAGCGTTTCACTCTTGGGTTGGAGAGTTGCACAAAGTAGGGGTGGGATTGTGTTGCAAGGCGGGTACTACGTACCCTACATAGATGAGGTGGTATACACTAGGAAAGCTCCGAGGAACACTGATTATTGTAGTAGTGATAGAATAGCGAGAGAGATGCAATATTGCGGCGAAGAGAGAGAGATTGCAGAGAGTTGGTGAGTGGACGGGAGTTAATGATACGAAAGGCTTTCCTTTCTACTTTGTCTAGGAGTGAGGTGTGAGAGGATCCTCCCCACACATGTGAACAATACTCAATACAAGGACGCACTGTGCCCCTGTACAGAGCAAGAATCTGCGCAGGGGTAAAGAACCCCTTAAGGCGGTTGAGCACACCCAGCTTCTGGGAGGCTGCCTTAGCAAGACTGGTAATATGGTCCTTCCAAGTGAGAGCAGAAGAAAAAGAGACACCGAGAATATTGAGAGAAGATGAAGGATTGATTTTCGTATTGAAGAATAAGGGATAGTCCTCTGGAGGCTCCTGACGGGTAGTAAGATGGATAAATTGGGTCTTGGAAGCATTAAATGCAACATGGTTTTCTCTACCCCAATTGGAAATAGTAGCTAGATCAGAAGATAAGCTTAGTGTTTTATGGCTTCATTACGTTTGATTTTGAAGGACTGCTGTGCTGGGGCATTCTGGAAAAAGAATTGAGTAGTGTAAGGTAGAGTCATCTGCCTATGACTGGAGGTACAGTTGAGAAGATCATTTATGAAAATTAGAAAGAGAATTGGAGATAGGACAGAACCCTGAGGAACACCGGAGTTGATCGGATGGGGAAGTGAGCGATGGCTGTCCACAACTGCAGCTATGGAACGTCCGGAAAGGAAAATAGAGACAAAGGCACAGATGGAGGAATAGAAACAGAAGGAGGGTAGTTTGGAAATTAAAGATTTTTGCCAGACTCTATCGAAGGCCTTCGATATGTCTAGTCTATCTATCTATCTATTGCCTGACGCCGTGATCCCCGAATGGGTGGCCACGAACGAATCGCCCACATGCACCTCTGTCCCCAGTCAGTCGACGCCCCTCCCCCCAACCAGCACCGCCTTCGTTCATGTAGTTCCTCACTCCATCCTTCCACCTCATATTCGGTCTACCTCTCCCTCTCTGTCCCTCCACCTCGCTCTCGTACACCCTCTTAGTCATTCTCTCGCTTTCCATACGTTCCATATGGCCGAACCATCTCAAGTTGTTCCTTTTCACACTTTCCAGCACATCTACCTCCACACCACACCTCCTTCTTACTTCCTCATTAGTCTGTCTATCCCTCCATGTAACTCCGCACGCACTCCTTAAGTAATTCATTTCCACTGCTCTCACTCTTGGTCTGAGTCTCTCAACCAACGTCCATGTTTCGCTTCCGTAAGTCAGTGTCGGGATTACCACACTGTCATGCAAGGACTTCTTCACTTCCATACTGACCACCCTATTTCTTGTTACTGCTTTTAGCGTTCCTACAACCCTCTTCCCCTGTTTTACCCTCTGCCGCACCTCTTCATCCATAGTCCCATCTTTACTCAACACACTGCCCAGATACTTAAAAGAGTTGACGATCTCCATAGCCTGACCGTTCAGCTTCACCTCACACTCTGTGACTTCACCCCTTTCGAAGACCATAACCTTGCTCTTCCCCGTATTTACCTTCAAATTCCGTTTTTCGCACACTGTTCCAAACTCATTTACCAGACCCTGCAACTCCCATTCATTATCACTCATCAGAACTGTATCATCCGCAAACAGCAGTATAGGTAGCTTCCACTCAATTCCCTCCCTTTTCAGCGATACACCAACATCCACTGCTCTTGATAGTATTTCTTTCATGACTCCATCCATATATACAGTAAACAACCACGGGGACATCACACACCCCTGTTTCAAACCAACATTCAGGTCAAAGAACTCGCTCTGCTCACTCTCCACACGTACTGCCGCCTTTGCACCCTTATACATGCTCTTCACTGCTTTCAGCAACTTGCCCTCTACTCTGTATATTCTAAGTACTTTCCACAAACCTTCTCTATCCACTTTGTCATAGGCCTTCTCCATGTCCATAAAGGCAACATACACTCTCCAGATACTTCTCCACAACACAATTCAGGGTAAAAATCTGATCTACACATCCTCTTCCCTTCCTAAAACCTCCCTGCTCGTCGCCTATCCATTTCTCCGTTCTCACTCTCACTCTCTGAATCACTACCCTACTGTATACCTTCCCTACTACGCTTAGAAGACATATTCCTCGGTGGTTACCACACAATCCTCTTTCCCCTTTGCCCTTATATAGGGGGACTATTATGCCAGTCTTCCAGTCATCGGGTGCACTCCCCTTCTCCCATGCTAGTTTGCACATTTTCCATACCCATTCTATCACTATCTCACCACCATACCTCAACATTTCCCCACACACTCCATCTGTTCCTGGTGCTTTCCCCAACTTCACTCTTTTCATGGCTTCCCACACTTCTGACCTCCTGATCCCCACCTCCTCCTCCACTACTTCTCTTCTTCTCCCTCCCATATCATATCCAGCTATGTTTGCTGGCTCTTCATTCCTTACATTTAGCAACTCACTGAAGTACTCCCTCCATCTTTCGACTCTCTCTTGCTTCTCGGCTAGCATTCTCCCATTCTTATCTTTCACACCCTTACTGTTTCCCTTGCTACCTTCCCTAACTTTCTTGACTTCTTTCCAGAACAGTTTCTTACTCTCCCTCCATTTTACACTCAGATTCCTTCCAAATTCCTCATCTACTCTTCGCTTACTTTCCTTCACTTCTCTCTTCACCACCCTCTTACTCTCCACGTACCTCGCTCGTTTCTGTCTCTCGGAATCTTCATTCCCTCTACTACCCAACCACTCTCTATATGCTTTCTTCTTTTCTTCCACAGCTATTCTTACCTCTTCTGTCCACCATACTGTACCTTTCACTCCCCTCCCTCTTCTCCTCACTCCACACACCTCCTCACATGCTGCACAGATCTCATCCTTAAACACCTTGCTCATCTCCTCCACTTCCTCCATAACTTCCAGGTCGAACCCACCTAGTCGTCTTTCCACTGCTCTCCTGTACTCCTCCCTGACTTCCTCCTCCTGCAACCTCTCCATCCTCCTCACCATTCCACCATCCTCTCGCCTCCCTCCAGCTATCCTCACCCACTTCTTTTGTATCCTAACCTTAGCTACCACTACATAATGATCAGACAGACCCCCTCCAATACCCCTATACACCCTAGCATCCATCACAGATTTCTTCATTCGTTCATCCACACATACATAATCAATCAATGACTTTCGTTCCACCACTGTCTTATCCTTCATCGTCAACATCCGTTTCCACGTGTACCTGTGGATCATTCTGTGTCGGAAGAAGGTGTTGGCTATCCACAGCCTCCTCCCCACACATACGTCCACAAGTGCACTACCATTCCCATTCACCTCTGATGGTACCCCCCACCCTCCCACCACTCCCTCAACTTTCCTATCACCCACCTTACCATTCATATCCCCAATCAGAAATATTCTTTCGTTCTTGTCAAACTTCTCCAGGCACGCCTCCACATTCATCCAGAACTCCTCTTTCTTTCTTTCAAGTATATCCTCTGTCGGGGCATACACGCATACAATCACCCACGTTTGTATTCCTACTTTCATTCTCACCCACACAATCCTTGAACCCACAGACCCATACTCTCTTACACATTCCTTCCATTTGCTGCTTACAAACAAACATGAACCTTCTCTCGCTGTTCCTTCACTCACTCCAGCACACACACCCATTCCACACTCCCACTCTCTCACATCTGAACCTTTCCATTTGGTCTCTGTCATTCCACATACATCCAGCCTGGCATTCACTAACACTTCCAGAACCTCTCTCTCTTTTGTGAGAAAAAGTCTCACCGAAGTCCCGAAAGTTGGATGACCAAGAGTTTATAGGTTTGAGTCCCGAAGGGAAGAAGGAAAACCTAATATTTAGTAGTGGCCCCGGAATCATTGACGATGCGCCTTAACATTGTTTATGGCCAATCTTTGAACTCAGGCTTGCCTTTCAAACTTCCCGCCTAAGAGAGAACAAAATATGATTGCCACACATCGTGAGCGAAACGCTCTTAAATATAACAAAACCACTCACGGACTCGTCCTTATGATGTGGGTACCACCACTAGAAAAAACTAGTAAAAAATAAATTAATAATAATAAGTTAAACATGAGCCAGCCTATTGCGCTTCTCAGGCTTCTGCTGTCTAATGTGCACGTCGCCTCGGTCTCTCGGAGCGTACTTCGTCCTTCACTGATATATCAAGACTCTCTAAAATACAGCAGTTGATTGGGAAGGGGATGGAAGGGAGGGCCAGAATCGTCAATGATTCCGGGGCCACTACTAAATATTAGGTTTTCCTTCTTCCCTTCGGGACTCAAACCTATAATTTATTAGTGGCCCCTTCATCATTGACGATTCACCTGATATCACAAGTCTGGAGGGGGACATTCATCAAGAATATCAAAACCACTAACAAATTAATAAGGTCAAATGAAAATCACACAAAAACGATCAATGTTTAATAATAAAAATAGAGAAGGGTGTACAGGCGGCGTTTATTAAGGGTTAGCCTGTTGTGTAATAACCTTTACGTTGGATAGAACAGTAGGAGATCACACACATAAAACTATTCATTTAGTCTATGATAAATAAATAAATCAATATTCGTCTCTTTGGAAATACTGATAAAATTACGACGTATACATAGCCGTAATAACAGGTACTCTATTACAAAATAGATTTGTACAATGCACTTATAAATAATCTTAAGATTACTGAGCATAAATTAATACTCTATTGCCAGACATAAAGTATAAAAATAAATCTTCCTGACTAGACTTACTTCAGTCTTAGGAATGGGTTATCACATGATCCTTAATCTCACAATAATGTTGTATCACATAGGAGACAGATAGGAGGTCTTAGCTAGAGCACTCCCCCCCCCCCCTTTTGTAAAAAAAAACACAGCTTAAAACTAGACTTTCTGCCTTAAAGCTACACATTGTCGAGAAGGTTTCATGAGATTCACGGACAGGTAACGTGTGATGAATGTATGATTAGAGGACCATAAGTTGGTCGCTTGTATGTCATCAAGGGAATAGTTATGTAAAAATCGGAGCGAAGCCGCCCAAATCCTGATATCGTGTGAATGTGCAAGAACACCTAGATTACTTTCCCTGATAACTCCAACTAACAAAGCAGCCAACTGCCGCTTTTGGAGGCGTTTACCTGTCCGCGAGACCCAGAGGGACCCAGCCTAAGTTGGTCGAGATTCCTGCATATATAAAGTGAGCGATTGCACCGGGCAAAGCAAGTGGTGTCTATCGCCCTGTTTAAGAGATGGGACTTCAAACTCTGAAAATACATGATTAGCATGCTAATTTTTTGCAATGAAATTAGGAGCAGGAGCAATATGTACACTCATGTTACGCCTCAAGAATCTTAAGCAAGATGGCTCCGAGCTCATCGCCGCCAACTCGGACACCCTATTACCTGTGGCCAGGGCCATATGAAAAATAGCCTTATTTAGTTTTAACTCATAAGGAGGATTGTGACAATACTTGCGGGAGTGAATCATATCAAGGGTTAAAGCATGAGACCAGGTGGGTGTGAGATGGCGTGGTGGAGGGCGAAGCCGGAAGCAAGGCCGCATGAACCCCTTCTCCTCCGCCTCCGGTACGGAAAGGCCAGTTAAATAAAAAAAAGGCGTCCGAATAGCCGTGAGGTGATTCCTTAATGTGACAACTGACAATTTACGCATTTCAAAAAGATAATTTAAATATTTAAATATCAAAGCCACTGAGGACTGCTTTTGGTCAGTTTCTACAATCCAGGTAGTGAAGGTCTTCCAATGTGATTGGTACTGTCTTTGGGTTGATAAAGTATACTGATTAATCAACTTGCGAGTCACGCTTTCCCCAAACGGAGCTAACCACTTGGCATTCTGAATGTCCACAAGGCGAAAGTCAGCGAGGTCTTGAGGTTTCAATTGTGTCTAAGTGGAAGTACGAGATCGGGAGCGACACCGGGTTCTCGCACCATGTCTTCAATTGGTTGTACCACACTTTGGCCGGCCACATTGGCGCGATCATCGAGACCATGCCAATGATAATCCCGTAGTTTGTGAACTACTTTGCACATTAAGGATGCGTCTGGAGGTGGAAATAGATAAATGGAGGTCCATTTGTTCCAATCTACCAGAAATGCGTCAGGTCCTCCCGCCGGGGTCTGAGGTGTGTGAGGAACTGAGGCAGCTTGTGATTTGCCTCTGATGCGAACAAGTCCATTTGTGGATGGTGTGGCTCTGCAATCATCTGTTGAAAGACAGTTTGCTTGAGAGACCATTCTACTAGAGTGCTCTGTCTCCGGGACAGAGCGTCCACCCATACGTTGGCCACACCGGGCAGATATGTTGCACGAAGATAAATCTCTAGCCTGGCAGCTAGATGAAAGATCTTTTCCGACAACCCTTGTAACACTTGAGATCTCACTGACCCTTGCTTCTGAATGCATGTGACTGCAGTCAGATTGTCCATCCTGAATGCTAAGGACTTTCCCGCTAGGTGTACGCCGTGCTCCTTTAAGCCGTACTGTACCGTAGGATACTGTAATAAAAGTCCCCAGCAGTCCCAAGCAATGTGGCCAAATTGACAGGAGAGACCACCTTTTCACCTCAAGAGATGAGGCAAGAATGGATCTATCACCTTTATTTGTGTTTTTTTTTACAAGACTTAAAAACAAAAAAATTAGCCTTGTACAGGTAGTTACAAGACAAGTACATTACTGACGGCTATAACTGTCGCTGGGACTGGGGAGTTAATTATCTACTGACGGCTATAGCCATCGCTGGGATTGGACGAGTTAAGAAAAACAGGGGGACTAACAACTCTTTGGCATTGATATGAAGATGATTGAATTTGGACCATAGACCCTGACCTTGATGGCCCAGATTCGACTGATACCCCCAACCCCGGGTACCTGACGCGTCTGTATCTAGCTAGACCGTCGGAGGAGGAGCTGTCCATGTCAAAGAGGAGTGAATTACTTCTGGCTTCGCCCAGGCCGCCAGCAGGTTGTGGATTAATTTCGGGATTCGCCATAGTGTTTCGGGTGGCAACAGCTGAAAGTACTTGTTTCCCTCCAAAATAATTTGTTTCACCTTTAGACGACCTAACGGAACCGTCAACCTTATCCAGTTGAGTGAACCCACCAAAGACTCCCAGATTTTCCTCGTGGTGTTCAGAGCGTGGAGAAATCGAAATAGTTTCCTCCGAAACGTATGACGATTGTCCTCGCTCTGACTCAGAGAGAGTAACTCGGTGAAAGCGTTTGTTGATAGGGACATGCCAGTAGGCATCTGTTAGATCTATGGAACACATCCAACCTTGCGGCAGCAGTGTCAGCCTGATCTGGTTCACAGTCAGCATCCTGAATGACTGATTGTGAATATGTAGGTTCACATAAGACAAGTCGAAAACCGGTCTCATCTGAACACTGTCCCTCTTTGGCACCAGGAATATCCGGGAAGTGAACACGGGCTGAGTTGTTGGAATGGGGACAATGATCTGTTTGAGAACCATCTCTCTGATGACGGATCCCACCTCTAAAAAAACACGAGTGAATTCTGTGGGGATACGTAAACGAGATCGCTGGGACTATCTCCATGAGAGGCCTTTCCAGACCACTGTCCTTGCCCATGTGTCTCGGGGCCATGCCCGGTAACAATCCTGGAAACTGCCAGTCACAAGACTGGTATTGTCCGGCAGAGCTACTCTCGGATCTGACTCGCCTTGGCGTGGCACTGAGAGTGAGAGAGCTGCGTGGTGTCACAGATTTTTCATTGGGAGGGCTGTGACTCTGATTTAGTGTTAGTGGGATGAGAGGCTGTGCTATCATTGCTGCTAGGCTTACCCCATGACTGTCCCCTGAACCACTTCCCCCTACCCCAGGACTGACCGTGATCCCTAGCTGTGCCACTGGTTCCAGGGTTTGCGTAAGTCTTTGATGACTGATTTGACTGAAACTGTCCACGAAAGGGACCCTTACTGAATTTAGGTTTAAATGCAGACTCACCCTTCGACTTGGAAGCAGTAGCATTGTGAGAGTCTAATAGGTAATTAGCTGTGTGCCAGGCATCTGTGGAGGCAAGGGTTCTAGTGAATACATCAGATAAAATTAACCTTCTACCTATCTCCACCGGGAGCCGCTTAACCAGATAGACCCTCAGATCTTGACGCACCCGCACCGCCTCGAAGAGAGCCTTGCGAATATCGCCAAGGGACTGAATGGAATTCTGGAGCAAAAAACGCCTAGTAAGAGATAGCGCCTTATGGGTGCTAGCATCTGTAACTGACTCAGTCGTCTTGGCTAAAGAAGTCGCAAGCTGGCAGCTGAGTAAGTATTGAGACGCTAACCTCCAGGCTTTCTGCCGCATTTTAAAATCTTTATCTATTTGTGACTGAGTAGGAGAACAAAATGGGTCTACTAACTGACATAATGATAATTTAGGGGCCCACAAAAAGTATAACATATTTTGCGGTATCCCTTCCGCCTTGCCAACGGGCATAGAAAACCAATGGTAGTCTTCCGGCGGGAGCTGGTGACTGCTCATACTAGTAATGGTGCTTGCAAACAGCTGGGCTTCTTGTCCCCACGCAACCCATGGCCCTGACTTCCCACTATCAATATGGACAACTAAGGTACCTGAATCATCTCGAAAAGGGACTGCTTTTAACTCTGGGGTTATACCTTGCAAAATGTTAACGTCGTTGAACCCGTCAGACTTGTTCCAATCTGAAAATAATTTTCCAGTTGAAGCTGGGGGTAGAGCAGGGCATTGAGCATAGACAAAATATTCAGGAGTTTAAAGACTGGGGATGGCTTTGATAACAACATCTAACTCATCACCTGATTGATTCTTAGCCTGTAACTTCCTAGCATCACTCATTTCTACAACCCAATGTTCCGGTACAGGGTTCTCACCTGCTACCGTGGGCTGTGCGACCTCGGGGCGAGTGGGCAAAAGAATTGACCAGGATGTATCCAGACCATATAAGAGAGGCATAGGGCCCTTCTTAGATGGTATGGAATGATCGAGTGGAGGCGGAATAAGATCCGTGAACAATTTAATATTAGATGGCAAGATAGCTGCGGAACCCGAAGTGGGAGCCGCCGGAGTGGCCGTTATGGGAGGGATTTCGAACATTAACCTGAGGTTGAATTTGGATTTGTCCTAGAGGTCGCACCGCCGGGGCTACAGGTGCTGCCACCTTAACCTGTTGCTCGTCCTTCACATGTTTCATAAATTGTATCCACTCATGAAATTGTTCGTTAGTCACTACTATACCGCCTTCCTGGTTAGATGAGGACGCAGGCTGAGACCCGTCTGAGCCCTGCGTTCCTGAGAGTAGAGAAGATGTCCGTTAGCCAGACGGAATCTCCTCCGAGTCTGCGAATTGTTGTGCAGTGTGACACCCGGTGGCCGGGCTGGGGGGGCTAGTAAAGCCTCCGACCGAGACTCGCCAGCCCGGACAGCAGGTCCACGTGTTCTTGTTTGTGAGACAGGAACACCGGGCTGAGCAAGGTCCTCAAAGCAGAGATCTGGGATAGGACCGGTTTCCATGGGCTCAACCAGTGAATCTTCATAGTGCTCAGAGGAATAAGTTGTATCCTCCAGCCGGCTAGAATTTGTACTGCTGCCACGATCCGTTCCTAATACCGGAATAACATAACTTGGGGCTCTAGCCGTACCCGGTGGGGGATTGTGAACCGAGTTGGTGGGCCTTCGACACTGGTGACAGAGTCTCTTGAAGAAGCGACGAAGATGGGGTGTGTTCCGGCTTAGGTGGTGGCAGCTGAGCTGACTTTTTCGTCGACGACCTTTTGGAGCTCTTCTTCTTGTCCTTTGACCTATCATCACCCTTGGCTAGAGTGGCGGCAAAATCTGGACGGCGCTTTTTCGACTAATGTTGTATAAGAGGGGAGGATGACCTGGGAGCATCTAATGGTGAGCGGGACCTATCACGCCGGGAAGATGAAGCAGACACCCCCGGTGAAGTCCTGTCCGAGGTCCTGGGTAGTTTGGGAGGGCGGGAGGGAGCATCGCGAGTACTAGAGGTATCTGGCCCATTCGTAACTGTCTTTTTCACACTAGAGCTACTGGCTACATAGGAAGAAGGCACTTTCCTCAATAAATCCTCTAATAAAGGATCATCCAGCTGTAAAGATTTATGGGCTACGTTTTTGCAGTAAGTTACGAAAGTTGACTGGATATGGAAAAAAAATTCTTACATTGCGCATCCGAGTGAGTAACGAAGCCGTTTCTAAGTACTGAACACTGTGGACATGATTTGGCTAGCCACCGACAAGTCACACACTTAAAACATAGTTTATGTCCAATCACAGCTAAATTCGCACAACTAGAGCCAGTGCAAAAAGAATACCCACTCGGATCCATGGCTCCCTCTCGCCGGGGAGATGCAGTCGATCCTCCTAGGCATCCAGGGTGCAGACCTGAGGGAGAGAAATGTCAAGAATCAATGTTCATAGGGACACGCTAGGCTGTTAAAGCTAAAATAAATCTCCAACAATAAAGAGAAAGAAGAGTTGAATAGCACTATTTAATAGGGCCCCTTCATCATTGACGACTTCGCCTATTAATAGTAATAGTCTCCATTCAACATTCTGCGCCAGCATTTTGAATAGCCTGCACGGAAGTATCATGGAGTACAAAGGAGTACAAAAGAAATCAAGCAACAACAGATCTAGTGACCCTTCTAGGTTGCTTGTCCTCCAAAACACTGAGGATCAAGTGTCCAAACAGTGGGTTAGAGTGGATAAGGGAACATTGGAAAGGGAATTACTGCCCTGAAACTAATGTCCGTGGCAGGATTAGGAAGTTAGTAGGGGACAGATGGGTTAGTAACTGAGGGGGGGATAAAATAAAGTTATTCATTTACAAACGCAGTCAGTCGCGGGTTTGATGCGAGATATTTGTCTAGGCGGAGTTTAAATGAATCAACGGTGATGCAGTCTATAACGTTTCGGGGAAGCCCATTCCACAAGTTGACAACTCGATTGAAGAAGAAATTCTTAGATTCGTGTGAGTTAAAAGATTTACCAATAATTTTGCAACCGTTTCCCCGCGTGTAATTAGATTGGTCGATAGTGAAGTACTTACTACAGTTCATATTGTCGATGCCTTTGATAATTTTGAACACTTGAATTAAGTCACCTCTTAATCTGCGCTGGGTTAAAGGAAATAGATTTAATTCTCTAAGACGCTCTTCGTATGGTTTGTTCTTTAGGCTAGGTATCATTTTGGTAACTCTACGTTGAACTCGTTCTAGCTTGTTTATATCTTTTTGGTAATAAGGGCACCAGGATTGAACGCAGTATTCCAGAAGAGGGCGGACTAAGGAATTGTAAAAGGTTAGGATAACTTCTTTGGATTTATGCTCAAATGACCTGCCTATAAAGCTAATTATTTTGTTTGCCTTCTTAACAACTTCTGAACATTGTTGACTCGGTTTTAGGTTACTCGATATTGTTACTCCCAGATCGGTTTCTCTGTTTACATTCTTAAGCTGAGTGCCATTCATCGAATAGTTTGCTTTCTCATTTAGGTATCCGATATGTAGTACTTTACATTTATCCGCATTGAAACTCATTTGCCAAATTTGGGCCCAACATGAAAATTTATCTAGATTGTGTTGCATATCGTCAACTTGTTCTTTTGAGAGTACGCTATTTGCAATTTTTGTATCGTCAGCAAATTTTGAGATTGTACAGGTGAGACCCTCATCTATGTCATTGATGTAAATTAGAAAGAGAATTGGTCCTAGTCATACCTAGTACTCGTCATAAGTGCACGCTTAATTCCCTTATGGGATCGTCATTTTGATCGGGTACCTACAGAAAAAAACTCCGTAAAAAATAAAAATGAAAAAATAACTTAATATCTGTTATCATATGACTTGCCATATGCGTGGATTTCTCATGTTTCGCTTCCCCGACACCAGGCCCTCTAGCGGCCATCTTCGTCCTTCCTACTTCCGCGGCCTTACGATCAACAGGGCTCGCGCCGTGTCCGCTTCATTCGACGTTCGCAGAGCTTCTAGTGAGTCCTTACTCATTTGTATACATCTGTGTTGTAGTAACAAGGTTTAGATTAGCTAGCACGGCTGCCAGATTGGTATGTCCGCAGGAAGTGTGTGTTAAAATAGGGTACCATTTTCACTGGCGTCTACGGGTCCCAGATCGTCGTACCGCGTGTGTTATTGTTGTGATACTCCTTTAGCTGTTGTGTTTACTTAGCTAGGAGGCTACCAATCTACAAGGCATGATACAGACTGTCAATATTGAGGAAAGTACATGCCATATTCTTCATATATCAGCAAATGCTCTGGTTTAAGGGTGTCTGCACGTGGTGCTCCACCTTCCAGGGTTCGTGTTTTGCTTGGGCCCCTTGGGTGGGCCTCCCTCATTGGTGTGCTGCTGCCGGGTGTCGGAGCGTCGTCTGCCAGGATGTTCTTCGTACCTCGTGGTCAGCCTAGTTAGGGGTCTCCGGCGTAGGCTTCAGGGAATTTAGGTTTCTAAATTCTCTGTCATTTATTTTATGCCTATGTACGCCCTATTATACGTTCATGCATGAGGGCATGTTCTTTTGGGGTAAGGGAGACGTCCCTATATGTCATTATATTACTGTATATGTGTGGGACTTCGGTTAATGGGGTTGTGCCATCCCCATTTCCCGGTAGTTTTTGTCTGTTCCGGCGGCCCCGTGAGGTGGGTCCAGGTTATCCGTCTCTAACGGGTAGGAACATTCAGAAGATCCCGGCGGGGTTTAGCTGAACCACTCTCTCCCGGCGGAATTGCATTCCTAGCAGGGCTACAAACTCGGCCCGCCGAGTCAACTCACCCTGACTGACCCAGTAACACGTTGAGACTTTATCGCCTTCGGCACCACGAGTCGAGTGTACAAGAAGTGGTAAGATTAGTTTTGCAAACTTTCTCATTTATGATCAGACACTAACAAAAGGTCAAGGGACCTGTGGCTCTCGTCACAGGTAAGTAGTTGAAAGTCAGCTAGACGGATCTGGCGGAAGGTTAGAGTAGTGGTACACTATAGCTAACTTTCCGGCGGATTCGGGTTAGGATGTTTAATACCTCACAGGTTATCCTTATGACCATTGATTCCAGGAAATTTTTTCCAGGCCCCAGAGACTGCTTCTCCAGCGGAGTTGGCCAACTGATCCCGGCGGTGGGGGGGGGAACCTCTCATTACGGCACCATGCCTAGATTTGAACTATGCGTTACTCCTACCTGCTCCCTTTTGCCTATTTTTGCTCACAAACTATGCATAAAGTGTGTAAAGTGTTTAGATCGTTCTAGAGGATTGTGGTTATCTAAACGATGCTCTATTTGCTCTGAGTTCAAAACCGCCTTAGTGGCTAAGAAAGACTTATCGTGCCTGGCAGCATTACACAAGATTAAAGCCACATTTAATTCTTATGCAAAGGACACAGCCCATAAGGCACTTCACTGCGATGACGAAGTCCTATGGGAGAATCTCATTATTAAGTCACCACTGGTTAAACCCGGTTCCTCTAAATCTGTACGACCCAAAGTCAAATCGAAAGCCCTCAGCAAAGAGGTAGTGAGTAGTAGCAGTGAGAGCGAAGTCACCGAGGTTCCCCCCTCTGACCGTACCAAGAGGAGACGCTCGCCCTCCCCATGGCGGAAATCGAGGTCAAGGTCGAAGTCCCCCCACAAGCACTCTCGCCATTCTACCTCGGACTCACAAACGCCGGAGAGAGGACTATGAGGACACGACGAGCAGCCGGCAGGACACTCCTCAGCCGCCGCATCCTACCCCCTCCCCCCCCCTCCGACACGCGCTCTACGTGATTCGGGGGAGCCGGAAATAGGATCGGATATATTGGAATCTACACCTAGTCATGAACAATCATTGAGTGTGCCTCCTAATGTTACCATTGCCATTCCAAAATTGAATTTTGTTCCCCGTAGTGTTAGATCGACAGGACCAAGTAGCGTTCTAGCCGACCAGTACAGGGGTTATCCGGCGGGGTCCCATTTCAGCTCTCAAGTGACTCAAGACTCCCAGCCCGTGGTGGCAGGGGGTTATTGGCGTCAGTCTGAACCCTCTCTTTTTAACGTCATTCCTGAACAAACTGAGGACGGTAACATAGAAATGTTACCATCATCAGTGCCAGATTTGCCATGGCCCCCGGCGCCAGCGGATAACGAAGTAGAGAGACTAGAGAATTCGGAGGAGAGTGAGGAGCTGGCGGATGGTGTGTTCTCCCAAGCTCCTCAGTCTCTCTCAGGTAATGATTCTGAGGCTAGTTCCCACTCATCTAAAGACTCTCATGGTAAATGGATGACTTCGGATCAGATAAGTGAGTTATTGCATAAAGTTATGCAACATTATCAAACCCCTGCCTCTTCGGATCCCCCGGTCAATATCTCAGCTGCGCCCCCTAGCACTTCTGTTGTCAGACCCCTATCTCCTCCTGAATTAATTCATTCTTGTCCAACTCCGGTGGTAGCCTCGTCTCCAGGCACTACAGTGCCGGCGACGCTAGCTATATCCACCCTGATGGTTGTTGCTGATGTCCCCCTATCTCCCTTAGATAAGGTACCTCTGAGGAAGGGCCCTGTCGGGAATTTAGATAAAGAGGTTAAATTGCATATCACTGGTACATGAAATATCCCAACAAATAGTTATAATATAATTACCAACGAGGTATTCGTTGGGTGTAATCCAGTCCCCCACACACGGCTAATTCAATTGCATGACATGTAGGAATGTTCACATAATACAATATCGATACAATGAACTTAGCTTAGACTCTAGAGGACTGGTGATGTAGGACTGTTGTTATAGATTAATATTTGTAGCACATGGTGAACTGTGGGTTGAGTCAGAGCCGGGGGGGAAGATGTTGGCTGTATGGTGTTGATTGAGAGACTAAAGGGCCGGCGTCCGATCGCTTCGCAAAATTACATATGGCTGCCGGCTCATAATAATTATAACCCATAACTTGGTTTCATGATACATCTAGAGCTGATGTAGATATTTATACATTACAGTTAATATTTAACCTATACTTAAGAATAAACTACAATACACAAAGAACCAGCCGAAATCGTACATGCGATACGATACCGCCAAATTCAAATGTCCTATTGGACCTAAAACTGTCGGGATCATTACCCTATTCCCGACATATTGCCCGCCACCAAAAATGATATACAGGAGCTATATACAGAGAAAAAAAAAAAAAAGGACATCGAAGTCAAAGATCACCTTGTTTGATCTTTGATCTCCAAAGATCCACGGAACTCATAGCCGCCCTCCTTTTGGGACGAGCGCCACCTGAAGCCTGAGGAGGATCATCCTTCTCATCATCAGCTGCCCCACCTTGGGGAGCACTGTCACCAGCACTCTCCCGCGGAGGGGTATCAGTAGAGACGCAAGGATCATCCGACAGTTCTACATCCTGCTCCAAGGGATATAACCTTACGACTGGGCGAGTAGTAACCCCAGTCGAAGTTCGTATTCTAGCAACCCTTATAAGACCATCAATGCCCTGGAACAAATCGACAATCCTCCCAAGCTTCCAAAATAACCTTGGACGCTCATCATGAATCAGGAAGTTATCCCCGATACGAGGCCATCGTTGATTCGTCCCTTTGATCTTATTAGAGTGACGCTCGCGAAGAGACAGCAAATATTCTTGGGTCCACCGGTTCAATAGATCGTCTGACACCTTGTTTACATACTGGAAGCGACGACGTGTGGCGTCAGCATTGCCGAACGTAGGGTCATGCAGATCTTCGTCATTTACGGACGACCTAGGAAAGGTATTAAGGGTTCGTCTAGAAGGCGAAATGGGTAAGAGGTCATCAACATCTGCCGAGGTATAGGTCAAGGGCCTGTCGTTGACTGACATCTCAATTTCTACTAAGATGGTTTGCAACTCCCGTCTGGTAACCAGTGCCCTTCCTAATACCTTCTTCATGGCAGATTTGACGATACCGATTGTTCTCTCCCAAATCGCCCCGAACCATGGTGCACATGCTGGTATAAATCTCCACTGACAACCCTTTCCAGTGAGGGTAGCCACAACCTGCGGGTCATCCATTAAACTCTGGAGATATTTAGAGGCCCCGACAAAACAAGTCGCATTATCGCTCATAATAATTTGAGGGAAACCATTGCGGCCTGCAAAGCGTCTTAGAGTATGCAAAAAACCCTCACTGGATAGGTCGTCAATCAATTCAATATGAATCGCTCTGGTTACCGCACATGTGAATAGAACGGCATATACCTTTATGATATTACCGGGCGATTCTCTAACATGAATCGCTCCGGTGTAGTCTACCCCGGTTACCTGAAATGGTTCAGTCCTTTGTACCCTGAACTCAGGCAAGGGAGGTAGATCAACGGGGGAGTAAGGCTTACCCTGTAATCTTTTACAAATAGTACAGCTATTGTGGATCCCTTTAATTGCTTGTCGCATCTTAGGGATCCACCAACGTTGTCGCATATACGCCAGGGCGAATCAACAGTTTGGTAATCAAATGAGAGGAGCTAAGGAGGACAGGATATTTCGCAGAATCAATAATGTCCGCTTTTTGTATCCTGCCTCTACACTTAATTATGCCTCCTTCCATATATAATCCTAGCTGCTTCATTAAGTTAGAGGGTTTGGCCTTTGACTCCTTGCTCAGGATTTGATGTTCAGTAGGATAAGATTCCTTTTGTACTAAACATATTAGTTTCGCTTCTGCTGATCTCAATTCATGGAGTCTGATATGCTTCGAATCTTCACTAAGGAAAGACCCGTGAGCCCGACTTCTCATGTTGTTAATGAAACGGTATATCCATGCAAATACCCGTATTACTTGATCATAGCTGCCCTAACGTTCCCACTCTACCAACTTGTTATCCTGATGTGTAGTACTCACATTCGAACTACTTAACACATCATCTTGGGGCCGACTTGAAGGATCAGATATGCATTCCCTGAAATCCTGAGGCCCTGCAGTTGGAGATATAAGCCATGGAGGTCCATGCCACCAAATAGAGGACGACATAAACTGTTGCGCCGAGATCCCCCGGGAAATTATGTCACTGGTGCTCACATAGCGAAATTTAGCTGTAGGAACTAAGTTATGTATCTCATTAGTGCGATTAGAGACATAAACAGGTAACACTTTCTGGCTGTGTACCCATGAAAGTGCTATTTGACTGTCGCTCCAGATATAGACGTTATTAATCTGTAGTATGTCTGCATAAGCATCCAGTGTAAACTTTATTAGACGAGCAGACAGAAGCAATGCAGTAAGTTCTAATTTAGGAACTGTAATTTTCTTTATAGGGGCTACCTTGCCCTTTGCTATAGCCAGCGTCGCTTCACTACCATTGCATATGTATATGGCAGTACCGTACGCACTATTACTAGCATCAGAAAAGGCATGTAGATCCACCTGTTGACCACTAATAACCTGACGATTAAGTTGGACCTTGCAACATGTGGAAAGGTCCGACCGAATCAACCGCCAAGTATCTTGTAACTCAGTCGGGAGGGGCATGTTCCAATCTAGTTTTAGCCGCCACAGTTGCTGTAAAAACATACGAGCATGGATAGTTACAGGCAGCAAAAAACCTAGGGGATCAAACAACCTCGCTGACAAGCTTAAGCAGTTTCGCTTGGTCATAAGCTCACTGCCGCATGGGGTGTGACAGAAGGATATACAATCTGTGGTAGTGTCCCATTTGTGGCCTAAAAACTTCACCTCACTATTCTCAGTAGCTACACCGTCAGAAGCAAATTGACCTTTCAAAAGATCACTATTAGTGGCCCATTCTCTTATGAGCCTTGGCAAATATATCGCGGATCTCCCAGCATCTCTTGAGCAACAAATCTTCATTGTCTCCAGTGCCTTGAAGATTGTCCACATAGATCCCCTGCTTGATCTCATTCTTGAAGTCAGGATCTAGTCCAGCCTCCTCAAGATGACGCAAGATAGTAGCGTTGAGAAGGAACTGGGAACAAGTCGCCCCGAATAAGACGACTCTGAACCTGTAGACCAGATACTCTGAATCTAGATCCATTGGGTCCCGTGGCCATAAAAATCTTGTCGAGTCCCTGTCTTCACGATGGAGTTGAAGCATCAGGAAGGCCTTCTCAATATCGGCGACCCATGCAAACTTATGACATCTGAAGCGCAACATAATTTGCGCGAGATCAGAGACCTGGGACGGACCCATGTACAGACAATCATTCAGGCTATAGGAGCGATCACTGGATTTAGCAGAGCAATCATACACAATACGAACAGGAGTGGTGGAACTGTCCTTTTTAATCCCATGGTGAGCAAGGTAATGGATGTTATCCCCATACTCACTGAGATCTACTCTCTCCACAAATCCACGTTGTACCTGCTCGGCTAAAACTGCCGCATAAGTCTCGCAATAATTTGGATCCTTGACAAACTGCTTCTGAAGGCCACGTAACCTACCAAGTGCTAGATGGAAATTAGTAGGTAATTTACTCTTGTCATCATTCCAAGGGAGCCTTACCACATACTGACCCCTGCCAGAGTCATACGTTACAGTCTCTTCATATGAGCTTAACGCTAGCTTGGACTCCCGATCAAGTTCATGTGGGTCAATTCCAATATTGTCCAAGTCCCATAGCTTATCTATATCAGTACATGTATTATCAGGCACATTTGGCCTAATATATTTATCTATGGGGCTTACTGCTACCTTGAGGACCGTAACCACCTCCACCTGTGTATCTTGAGAGGAAGTGGCATAGGATCCAGAAATGGCATACCCTTAGATCGTGGGGAGCATTATTAGCTTATCTACCCGCCGATATCCAGGGTGAACCAGGTCGTAGTAATAATCAGCTCCGACCAGTAGCATAATACCATTGTTAGCAGAGAGTTGATTATCAGCCAGTTTATAACCCTTGCTTCTGAGATATTTCAACTGTGGTTGAATCTCTGATGCTATATAGAAACTGGGTAGTGTGTCGACCACAACAGCCTTGATGGGACATACCTTTCTTCTATAAACATAGGAAATCTCCACTATATCATAGTCACTGGAATCTACTTCACCAGTGAAACCATGGAGACGCAAATTCTCTTGACCCTTGCTGGTACACTTGAGCTGGGGTAATGATGACCGCAGAACGAATAACCTCTGTGAGCACTGGTCAAGTAAGGTGCGCATCATTATAGTATTATTATTACTCCCCACTACTGGCAGCATCATAGTAGGAAGCAATTGACAGTCTCGAGAAGCAATGGACATGGCAGATACTTTATCACCCTCGCTCTTACCTTTCTCATGTGACTCTTTGGGGGTTCTCCCCTTTTCTTTGCCGTCGTGCCGATCAGATTGGGTGCAAAGGGAAAACCAATGTTTCCCCTTGCAATACTTACAAGGTTTGATGTAGGAATTGGTGCAATTACTGTTGAAGTGGTCTCTTGCCAGACAGCTGGTACATAACTTAAGCGATTTAGCCTTGCCAATCTTCTGTGTAGCCTTAGGATACTTAGGACACTGGTACCACAGATGACCGTGGACACTGCACAACTTGCAACCTAATGATATTGGCCTTTTCTGTTTAGGAGAAGTCTGTACTGGGAAAGCTGCAGTGGATGGCGACATCTCCACTTGTCGGTAGTGTCCAGTACTCTCCATATTGAAGACTTCAGTCTGGTACACCTGCACCAACGCTTCCAAGTTTAGTGGAGAGTCGCTTAGTTGTCGTCTTACGATTTCTTTTAGGGGAGAGGGTATCTTGTTCAAGATATTTACACTAAATATCTCCTCCTTGGTGATGGCCATTGTCTCCATAGATCGGAGGAGGGCTCTCAAAGGAGGCATAGTACTCCTTTAGGTCCGCCACATCATAGGATGGAGGATCTAGTGTGAAGAATTTAGTAATTAACGCGGTCTTGATGACTTCCTCTCTCCCGTAAGTTCTCTTCAGCAACTCCACTGCAGACTCATAGCTTGTAGCTTCTAGCTTGTACCCATCGATCAACTTCAATGCCTCCCCTTTCAATTGGCCACAGAGATATGTGAACCTTTGGATGGATGTGAGTGTTTTATTCTGATGGACGGAACACTCAAAGATATCCCAAAATCCAGTCCAGGTAGCCGAATCCCCGGAAAAGGTAGGCAAAGTAAGCTTCGGCAGGTTAAAACCAGTCGCCTTTGGTGTACCGGTATCCTTAACAGGGGTTGATTCTTGTGTGGAAGATAGTCTGGCTTAGGCTGTATTAACGTCCTCAAAGTACTCAAGATCTGCCGACATTTCTTCTTCCACATCGTCAGTAATTATCAATAAACCATATACCTGCTGACCATAACTATCGTAAGTGGCTAGCGATTTAGTAACAGTAGCGAATTTACCCTTAATCTGATCAGCTGTGGCACTTAATAAAAATTCATCAAGATCTCTTAAACACCTATTTAAACTTCCCTTCATCCCTCCCTTAAGAATCTTAAGTTTCTTTAAATCTGTCATCGTTAAGTCTATTAGGCTATTAACTCTCTAAACTATAAAGCAAACTATTACACAAATTAATTTAAATTAAAAAATGTGGCAATAGCATTGCCACTCCCAATTTGGAAACGGTCATTAGGCTACATGCTGCAGTAGGAATAATTAATTGAATAAGAAATTGACAAGTAGCAGAAACAAACTAGGGCTAGAGAAAGAAGGGTAAATGAAAAGAACTGACTAGGCTAGTATTAGGCCTAGCCCAGCTGCCCATCCCACAATCATGAGGTCTGTTGGCTGTCAATCGCTTAGGAATCAACAGAGACCGAACCCCATGACCGTAATTAGGCAACTAGGCTATAAAATTTAATTAAACGAGTCACATGAGAACCCTCGCCACCGGCAAAATTGAGAAAAGAGTCTCATATGGCCTAAAGGCTAAACTGAAAGTCACCAAGTAGGCTACCACGAAGAGTGTCATCAAAACAACCACAGACACTCAGGAGGCCTAACCACAAAAACCGCGAGAAATGGTAGAAAACCGTGACACCCTCACACACATACCTAGCCCCGCAAACCCCCAAACAAGGTAAGTAGCACCACGCCGAAAAAAGTGGGAAACTAGTTCCCCCAAACTATAACAGTGACGGGGCGCCACCGAAAAAACACAGGGATAGCCAGGCAACGTAGGCAACATAAAAAAACGCAAGGGCAGTCTGCCCAACTTCTAGCGCGGCAGCCATTTGTAACACCAAGCGAAAGCGGATGCAAACATAACACTATTACTGCAATAATGTAAGTACTAGAAATCGAAGGACCATTATTTGTCGGGAATTTAGATAAATAGGTTAAATTGCATATCACTGGTACATGAAATATCCCAACAAATAGTTATAATATAATTACCAACGAGGTATTCGATGGGTGTAATCCAGTCCCCCACACACGGCTAATTCAATTGCATGACATGTAGGAATGTTCACATAATACAATATCGATACAATGAACTTAGCTTAGACTCTAGAGGACTGGTGATGTAGGACTGTTGTTATAGATTAATATTTGTAGCACATGGTGAACTGTGGGTTGAGTCAGAGCCGGGGGGGGGGGGGGGAGATGTTGGCTGTATGGTGTTGATTGAGAGACTAAAGGGCCGGCGTCCGATCGCTTCGCGAAATTACATATGGCTGCCGGCTCATAATAATTATAACCCATAACTTGGTTTCATGATACATCTAGAGCTGATGTAGATATTTATACATTACAGTTAATATTTAACCTATACTTAAGAATAAACTACAATACACAAAGAACCAGCCGAAATTGTACATGCGATACGATACCACCAAATTAAAATGTCCTATTGGACCTAAAACTGTCGGGATCATTACCCTATTCCCGACAGGCCCCATGCCCCTCCTCTATGGTGCTGACAGCTCTTGGGTACCTGTGTTACCAGAGAATCCCCTTTTAGCTCAACCTTCGGTGTCAGGGGACCCCCCAGTTCCCGGCGAGTGGTCCATTGAGATCAATAAGACCAGTAAATTTAGGGCTAAAGACGAGGCAGGGAGGGTATTGGATGTACTGATTAAGGGTGTACCAAGTTCGTACAACCCGTCTTATTTTGTGTATTCAGCCGGGCCGGCCATTCCTCCCGCCGCATCTGCACGACTATTTACCGATTGGTCTAAGGCTGATGGCATCAACGATGTCAAAGCCTTGAATGCTCTTACGCCGGAGTTGGGTACAACCCCGGTCCTTGACCACACGCATACTCCAGTCCTGCAGATGGGGCAGGTAGGAGTAGGCCCTTGGTAAGATTGGGAGTTAGAAGGTCAGGTTTTTGCTGCTACTATTACCTCAAAATCTTCTCATCAGATTCCCAGGGAAAATCATGCTTACTTTTCTTTGCCGGTAGCCAAAGCTGAAGGAGTGTCATCAGACTTACTTACATTTCTGGCAGCACCCAAAGTGTCCTTGCATCCCAGGAGCGGATCCAGCTCAGGCTTAAGGGAGGGTGGCTGATATATATACATGAGGGGCGCCATAACTTTATATGTATTGTATTTCAGATAAAATGCAGTATATATCAGATGTAAGGGTGCAATTTTGGTCACTAAGGGGGGGGGGGGCGCCCCCCCCCCCCCCCACCGCCCACTGGATCCGCCACTGTGCAGCAGCATGCCCTTGATGAACCTTTTTCTCCCCCCCCCCCCCAGCTGCTCACCTGGAGTGGGATTTTAAGCTACGAAATGAGGCCTACCGGATGTTCTCTCAATACTTGGTGAGTCACCAAGTAGCCGCCTCTCTTTCACGTACAATCTCGGCCATAGCTGACCCCCAGATTAGAAAAGCTACTGAGCTGTCTCGAAGACTCTTGCTTCAAAACTCCATTCAGTCACTAGGGGACATTAGAATTGCAATCTTAGAAGCGGTTCGAGCCCGCCAAGATTTGAGAGACCATCTGGTGAAGAAGTTGTCGGCGGACATAGGTCGCCGGGTAACTCTCTCCCCGGTTCTTACTGCCACCCTCCTTAACTCTGACACTTGGAGTCTAGTGTTTAATATGGTGAGTGGGTGGAAGCAGGTTACCTCCCAAGCTAGGAAGGACCCGGCTAAGAAGCCGGGCGGTAACAAACCATACCAGCCCCAAGCTAAACAGTCACCAAGGGACCCCAGACCACCTCCTCAGCAGGGAGGTAATCAGCACAAACCCAAACATAAACAGTCTGGGTATAAGGGTAAGGCCCCCTACAAAGGTACTCAGGGCCCAGCATCAGCCAAAACTGGTCAAGCGTCCGATACCAACCCACCTCCCCCTCCAAAAAACTAGCCACTCATACTCTCCACATCCCAGTGCCGAGCTCAAAGACACAAGATTGGAGAGTTGCCTTGAAGGACGAGCCCCGGTTGCACCTGGGTTCATTCCGTTCTTTCCGCTCAGCCTGGCCCAAGTGTACATGGGCCAGGAAGGTAGTGAGCAAAGGGATCACCTGGCGGTGGCGCCGGCGGCCTCGACTGCGTCAGCCGCGGGAATATACCAAAGTGTTTCAGGAGGAGGAGGCCCTACTGCAGGAAATAATTGCCAAACAGGTCCTTATTCCGGTCAATGCCAATCAACCAGTGTTCACGTCAAGACTCTTCTTAGTGCCAAAAAGGGACAGTGTGCAGATGCGACCAGTTCTAGATCTCTCGCACCTAAACACCTTTATAGAGAATTCACCCTTCAGGATGTTGACTGTTCAGCAACTCAGACTCGCACTTCCTCCGCAAGGTTGGATGTGCTCGATCAATCTCAAAGATGCCTATTGGCATGTCCCTATAAACAAGCGGTTCCAAAAATTTCTCACTCTGAGGATCTGGCACGAGACTTATGTTTTTCAAAGGATGCCGTTCGGGTTGAACCTAGCACCGAGAGTATTTACCAAACTCGTCCGGCAAGCTCTTTTACCCCTGTTAGTTCGCGGCATACAGGTGTTTTGGTATCTAGACGATTGGCTAGTAGTGGCAAACTCTTTGGAATTATGTCAAGACCATGTAAACCAAGTGTTAACTCATGTACAAAACCTAGGGTTCAAAGTGAACTTGGCAAAGTCTCACCTTGTCCCCACACAGTCTATTCAGTGGTTAGGGCTCATCTGGGACACTGCCTCTCTGACTCTTACTCAGAGTGTGGACAACCGCGGCAGATTTCGCAAGAAACTGTTCCGGTTTCTCCACAGTCTGGATACGCCCAGGAAAACGTGGGATTCCCTGATCGGTTCTCTCAACTGGGTTCAATTAACTGTCAAGTTGGGCCGATTGAAAGCCAAACGATTAATCCTGGAAGGCAACAAAGTGTTCCCTCTCTAGCCGGAGAAGAAATTATGGCCAATTCCTCCATTAATCCACAACTTACTCTCGGTCTGGACCAAGCGGGAAGTCCTCTACTCTGTCGTGACATGGGTTTCTCCCCCTCCTACGGTGTGGGGAGACACAGATGCCTCGGGAACACTAGGTTGGGGGTCAAGCCTGGGCCACCAAGGTCAGGGCATCTGGTTGTCAGACAGCCACTCCCATATCAACAAGCAAGAGCTTTTAGTCCCCCTCTTTTTTCTCCGAACTCACGGCATGACACTGAGAAACAAATCAATAGCGTTCCGAATGGACAATCAAACTGCAGTTTTCTGTATTCAGAAACAAGGCTCAGTGAGGTCACGAGAGTTGCTGAAGGTTTCAGAACAAATTTTTACCCTAGCAGACTCACTAGGAATTTCCCTGCATGCAACATACCTCCCCGGCGTGGCGAACGTCTGGGCAGACACTCTCTCTAGCCGGCGGAGCACTCTAGTAGAATGGACAATCAAACAGGCTATCTTCAACAAGATGATTGCAACGCCGGCCCGTCCATAAGTGGACTTGTTTGCGTCCACAGAGAACCACAGAATCCCACTCTTTCTCACACGTCACGGGGTAACCCCGGCGGGGGGACCCGATGCATTGCTGGTGGATTGGAACAGTGGACCTCAATCTATCTGTTTCCTCCACCAGACTCTGTGTTAATGTGCAAAGTCATTCACAAGAAATGGAAGACGAACCAGAGGAGACCAGGCTTGTTGGGGATTCCATCCTACGAGGACAGGTCGAAGAGTTCTGCGACAGAGTCCCAAATCAACGAAAAAGATTTTGCATCCCAGGAGCTAGACTGGACGACATTGTGGAAGCCTTCGAAGATACCACAAAGGATGCAAATGAAAATACCCTTTTTGTCATCCATGCTGGTTCAAATGACGTCATGCGCACCAGATCCGAAGAGTTGATGGAGAAATATCGCAAGATGATCCAGCACTACAAAAACAAGTCAAGGAATATCATCATCTCAGGCATTCTCCCCAAGATCGACGCACCTGACAAATTCTACGACAAGGCCTTCAGCACAAATAGCCGACTAAAATATTTGTGTCTGAGGGAAGAAGTTGAATTCATCAACCTCTGGGACAACTTCTACAACCAGCCTACTCTGTTCCGCAAGGATGGCACTCATCTAAACCCTGTGGGTTCAGCATGCATGGGTCGTCTCCTACACGAAGCAGTCCGCAGCCATGGATCAAAAAACGCCATCCGAGAAGAAGCAGCAGTGACATAAATCATCCAACGCCAAGAAAAAAACAGAGGCAACCGAGGACCACCAGCGATAAGGACCGAAGACAGCGAGGACCGAGGACAGCCATGAACATAAATGTAGATCCGACAAGAACCAAAAATATTATTAAAGAGCGTTCCGTGAGTTCTAAAATAACAAATTTAAAGTGTTCTATGCAAACGCTCGTAGCATACGCAATAAATTTTCAGATTTAGAGGAGCTAGTGTTTACAGAAAATTATGATGTGATTGGCATAACAGAATCTTGGCTCAATACAGAGGATAGAGACTTTTTAGCAGAGTATTCACTTCCCGGTTATGTAATGTTTGAGAAAAGCCGAATAAATCGAAATGGAGGTGGCGTTTTACTTTATATCAAAGAAAGTCTTAACCCTACCCTCTTGTCAAAACCTCAAATTGTGAACGTCGACGCATCTTTTGTGCTAATAAAGAATAATAAAGGTACAAAAATAATACTTGCATTAATATACAGACCTCCAGCTCAATCAGTGCAAACTGACCGAGAAATTTACGAACAAATTGCAGATGTAAGTAACTCACAAGATACCGTAATTTTTGGCGACTTTAATTTACCTGTGACCAAGTGGGGCGATACTCTTACTTCACACTCCGGACATGACTTGTATACGAACTTGCAAGAGAGTTCGCTTTATCAATTTGTTCGAACGCCAACCCGTGGTAATAACGTTCTTGACATTGTACTTGCAACAAAAGAAGAATTAATAGAGAATTTGAATGTTGGTGATGAATTCAGTAACAGCGACCATCGTACGATAACTTTCACTTTAAAGTTTACTAGTAACGAACCAAATAGTAGCATCGAAAAAGTCCCTAATTTCAAGAAAGCAAACTTCCATAAACTTAGAGCTATGTTTAAAGAAACTGACTGGAGCTTTTTAATTCACAATAACGACATAAATACATCTTGGAAATTATTCGAAGCCACTTACCTAAAAGCAGTGCAAGACTGCATACCATCGAAAATACGGCGTCCAGGCCATAATAATAAGCCCAAATGGTGGAATAAAGATATTTCAAACTGCCTGCTTGCTAAAAAATTTGCTAATGATAGATTAAAATCCTCACAAAATGACGAAGAACGGCTGAAATTTGTAGAACTACGACGCAAAGCCAAAAAGTTAATTAAGCAAAGTAAAAAGACCTTAGAGTTACATATTGCGAATCAAAGTAAAACAAACCCGAAAGAATTCTATAGTTATATCAGAAAGAAAAAAGTAGTTACTTCAACTGTTGGACCGTTAGTCGATGAAAATGGAGAATACACCAAAGACGAAGTACAAATGAGTAATGCCCTCAATACCTTCTTTGCATCAGTTTTTACAACAGAAGACCTCAGTGATATCCCTACACCATCGCCGATTCAGATTGATAATTCAGATGTTCTAAGCAATATCACCGTTACAGAGAGAAGTATTGAATTGTTTAGATAAACTCAAGGTAAATAAAACGCCTGGACCTGATACAATCTCGCCTAGAGTTCTAAAGGAAGCTAAGGATGAGCTCTCCAAACCACTGACATTACTATTCAATAAATCCTTGCAGTCTGGAACTATGCCCGATCAGTGGAAACTAGCCAACGTAACACCGATATTAAAAAAAGGCACCAAATCCCTACCCAGTAACTATCGTCCAATTAGCTTAATCTCAGTTGTATGTAAAATGCTAGAAACGGTCATACGAGACAGACTCGTAAATCACTTAGAGGAAAATAACATACTTAAAGATACTCAACACGGCTTTCGTAAAAAACGTTCCTGTTTAACAAACCTCTTAGACTTCTTCCACGATATCCTCAACCTCTACGATGAGAGTAAAGCTGTAGATATTATATACCTTGATTTTCAAAAGGCCTTTGACAAAGTTCCCCACAAACGTTTACTGCTAAAACTAAAAGCGCATGGAATACAAGACGGTGTGTTGAAATGGATAGAAAATTGGCTCAGCGACAGAAAGCAAAGAGTAGTCATAAACGGTAAGGCATCTAAATGGACCAATGTAAGTAGCGGGGTACCCCAGGGATCGGTACTAGGACCAATTCTCTTTCTAATTTACATCAACGACATAGATGAGGGTCTCACCTGTACAATCTCAAAATTTGCTGACGATACAAAAATTGCAAATAGCGTACTCTCAAAAGAACAAGTTGACGATATGCAACACAATCTAGATAAATTGTCATGTTGGGCCCAAATTTGGCAAATGAGTTTCAATGCGGATAAATGTAAAGTACTACATATCGGATACCTAAATGAGAAAGCAAACTATTCGATGAATGGCACTCAGCTTAAGAATGTAAACAGAGAAACCGATCTGGGAGTAACAATATCGAGTAACCTAAAACCGAGTCAACAATGTTCAGAAGTTGTTAAGAAGGCAAACAAAATAATTGGCTTTATAGGCAGGTCATTTGAGCATAAATCCAAAGAAGTTATCCTAACCTTTTACAATTCCTTAGTCCGCCCTCTTCTGGAATACTGCGTTCAATCCTGGTGCCCTTATTACCAAAAAGATATAAACAAGCTAGAACGAGTTCAACGTAGAGTTACCAAAATGATACCTAGCCTAAAGAACAAACCATACGAAGAGCGTCTTAGAGAATTAAATCTATTTCCTTTAACCCAGCGCAGATTAAGAGGTGACTTAATTCAAGTGTTCAAAATCATCAAAGGCATCGACAATATGAACTGTAGTAAGTACTTCACTATCGACCAATCTAATTACACGCGGGGAAACGGTTGCAAAATTATTGGTAAATCTTTTAACTCACACGAATCTAAGAATTTCTTCTTCAATCGAGTTGTCAACTTGTGGAATGGGCTTCCCCGAAACGTTATAGACTGCATCACCGTTGATTCATTTAAACTCCGTCTAGACAAATATCTCGCATCAAACCCGCGACTGACTGCGTTTGTAAATGAATAACTTTATTTTATCCCCCCCTCAGTTACTAACCCATCTGTCCCCTACTGGCTTCCTAGTCCTGCCACGGACATTAGTTCCAGGGCAGTAATTCCCTTTCCAATGTTCCCTTACCCACTCTAGACCACTGTTTGGACACTTGATCCTCAGTGTTTTGGAGGACAAGCAACCTAGAAGGGTCACTAGATCTGTTGTTGCTTGATTTCCTTTGTACTCCTTTGTACTCCTTTGTACAAGCTGAGGGATTACCGGGGCCGAGTCGCACTGATCGTGCCTCTTTGGCCGGCCCAGGTTTGGTACCACCAATTGCAACAGTGGTGCAGGACCCCAGTGTCCCTCCCGGTCTCCGCTTTCCACTTGGAAACGATTGGCAACCTTCGGACCTCGCTCAGTTTTGCCTTATGGATATTTACAATGCCAAATGGTTAACTCAATTTGGGCCAAGCGTCACTAAGAATTTATTGAACCAGTACACTCCGTCTACCAGGAGACAATACCAATCCCATTGGAAAACTTTTACAACCTGGATTGTTGAGTCAGGGCAAACAACTGCCTCGGGAGCATTAATTTTCAAATACTTAGACTACCTTTTCGAGCAGATTTTTTTTTCAGTCGTAACATTAAAAAATCATTTGTCTGCCATTAGAACCCCCTTCCTTGATCTCACTGGCCTTTCCATACCGCAGGCGGAGGAGAAAGGTTTTATGAGGGCATGTTTCAAGCTACGTCCGCCTCCCCGGCAGCTCATGCCCACCTGGTCACTTGATAAAGCCTTAGAATTGCTTCAATCACGCAAGTATAATAATGCGCCGGATTTTGACTCACTTTTGAAAAAGGCTGTCTTCCTCATGGCACTTGCCACCGGGAACCGGGTGTCTGAGCTGGCGGTGATGAGCAACGAACCAAACTGTCTCAGGTTTGGGAGACTGCACGACCATGTTCAAATCTCGCCGTCTCCCTCTTTTATTGCTAAGAATGAATATTCGGACCATGTTTTTTCTGAATTTTCCGTCCCGGCCTTAAAGAGAGGCCTCACTCATCACCTTTTATGTCCTGTGCAAGCACTCACAAAGTTTATGAGGGCTGCGCAGCCTCACCATCCAGGTGCTTTATGGGTAAACTGAACAGGTAAGCGTGTGACAAAACGGAAGTTAGCTTCCTTGCTTGTCGAGGTTATCAGGGAAAGCAATCCCGGCGTGATAGGCAGGGCTCATGATATCAGGAAATGGGCAGTATCCCTCAGATTTCTGCAAAATTTTTCAATTGATGATATTGCTAAGACTCAACTTTGGGCTTCCAATCATACGTTCCTTACACGCTACCTGTCTGTTGCTCTAGATAAGCCAAAGCGTACCTGTGTAGCTTTACGGCAACGGGTACAGTAGGTAATGTTCTATTCTAAGTTGTTTTGTTTAAAAAAGGGGGGGGGGGTGCGGAATAGCCCATATCCCCTCTGTACCCTTGGAGTTTGTGATGTATCACGAGCTGTGATAGGACGGGTTCTACAGTCCAGTATTAATTTTATTGTATTAATTCTAAGAAGATATATCGCATAGTTGCAACTATGTATGTTTTTTACCAAAGTGTACAAATATATTTACTGTACAAATAGTTTAAGGAGGGAACGAATAACTGCTGCAGAGTTATAGTTCTAGGGGACACAAGCGTGTCCACGTATTTCATGCATACGATCGATTGCAACGATCTGACCATGAGCAAGCAGTTTCTTAATGCCACGCACTGCTTGCAAATCTTTTATACCTTCTTTATGTTGTATTGCATATAATAAAACTTAAGAAAATGTTATTCGGATTCTTTTTCCCTAAGGTTAGGATATTTTACGAATGTCCCGCCTCCAGTCTTGATATTCAGGCGAAGTCGTCAATGATGAAGGGGCCCTATTAAATTATAGGTTTGATTCCCGAAGGGAAGTAGAGAAAACCTAATATTTAGTAGAGCCCCGTAATCATTGACGACTCGGGCCCTCCCACCATCCCCCTTCCCATTCGTTGATTTCCATAGTTTATTCTTGGTATATCAGTGAAGGACGAAGATGGCCGCTAGAGGGCCTGGTGTCGGGGAAGCGAAACATGAGAAATCCACGCATATGGCAAGTCATATGATAACAGATATTAAGTTATTTTTTATTTTTTATTTTTTACATAGTTTTTTTCTGTAGGGTACCCGATCAAAATGACGATCCCATAAGGGAATTAAGCGTGCACTTATGACGAGTACTCCATGATACTTCCGCGCGGGCTATTCAAAATGCTGGCGCAGAATGTTGAATGGAGACTATTACTATTAATAGGCGAAGTCGTCAATGATTCCGGGGCCCTACTTAATATTAGGTTTTCTCTACTTCCCTTCGGGAATCAAACTTATAATACAATCTTGGTTCCCCTTACGTTAAGTATCATTCCAAATGCTACTTTTGAGTATTGTGTAGCATACCAGATGTTGTGTGAATTATACCTTCTTACCTAACTGACCCAATCTTATCTAAGGAAGAACCTGATTCCGGCGACCACCGCTAATTGAATCTATCGTCCTCTTAATCCCGGCGGACAGCGCCATGCTATAAAGCTACACAGTTTACTGAGATGCTTAAGATAGGAAGGGGTGAGTTCGTACTCGGCTCAGCCGTTTAATCCCGGCGGATGTGGCTCCCCACTGAATCCACCAGGGTAACGTTCTGACTAGTCTCAAGCTACAAACGTATTCTGCTAGGCCTTGAGGCGGAAATGTCCTGAGGGCGTCGGCCAAGCCGGGAACCCCCAAGACATGTGAAGTAAAATTTCAGCATCCCGAAAATTTACCACCGCCGGCAAAACTAAACAGAAATATTCCAACCTATCTTGCACCAAACAAAGATTACCTGAAATCAACATTACTCTAGATGCCTCCGGTAATTTCCCGGCGGGGAAACCGCGTGAAGCAACTAGAGGCACGTTGTCACAAATCTCACTTAACAAATCCCGCCGGAAGGGCCATCCTCCCATATTAAAAGATAGACCAACGTGCACACATTATGGCATAGTTTTACATTAATTAATCAATCAATAAATAACACATCCTAGCCATAACTCAAAAACCTACAGGAGGCCAACTAGATGGGGGCAGGTGTCGGGATTCATAATATCAATGTAACAAACCTGCAATCCAGCGTAGTCCTCTAAACCCATCACATAGCGAACAGGAATCGTAGACTGAATAGCGTCATGACCCCGTGCTAGACCCCTCAACTAAGTGAGACAATCTAAAACGCACGTGTCCTCGTGGTGTAGACAAAAAAACACTAGACCCCCTTAAACGGGCAGAAAAGCGGGCCCCGGTTCACTAAACGAAGCTTCATGCCTAAAAGAATAAATTAAAATTAACTAGGACAATAAAACACGCACGTGGGAGCCTTGCCTTATCACAACAAGGACTCCTCCTGACAAAACTAACCTCTGCCAAATACCCGGAGAACCGTCTACTAAGGCAAGTGAAAGAGGTGTAGGAGAAGGTGCAGGAGAAGAATGAAGAAGGGCTGGGCACACCCCGTAACACGTCCGACCTGGTCGGGGCCTAGGAGAATAAGGACGAAGTACGCTCCGAGAAACCGAGGCGACGCGCACATTAGACAGCAGAAGCCTGAGAAGCGCAATAGGCTGGATCATGTTTAACTTATTATTATTAATTTATTTTTTACTAGTTTTTTCTAGTAGTGGTACCCACATCATAAGGACGAGTCCGTTAGTGGCTTTGTTATATTTTAGAGCGTTTCGCTCACGATGTGTGGCAATCGTATTTTGTTCTCTCCTAGGCGGGAAGTTTGAAAGGCAAGCCTGAGTTCAAAGATTGGCCATAAACAATGTTAAGGCGCACGTCAATGATGAAGGGGCCACTAATAAATAGTAAGATATGAAAGAAGATCACCAGTAGAGCGACCCTTAACCCGTTGAGCCCCGGCTAGTTATAATATTTTGTTCACCCCAGTCCCAAGCCATTTTCACTTATTTTTTTTGTTTGCTAAAATGGAAGACAAGGATGAGAAATGAAAAAAAAAACAAAAAAAATCACCTCTGACATTTTTTTTTTGGGGGGGGGGGGGGGGGCGGGGGGGGGTTGGGGGGGGGGGAGCTTCAAAAAAATTTGTTGAGCCAAAATGGAAGAGAATGGTGAGAAATGAACACACAAATAAAAAAAAACTCATTTCGGTCATTTGGGGGGGGGGGGGGTTTCAATAGTTTGTCTCCCCCGCATGACCACCCGCCCGGGAGCACTAGGGTAAAAACTGAGTATGGCATTATACGGCATACATCCTAAGGAGTATCTCACATAAATCTCAAGCCTCTAGCTCCCATACGACCGGAGTAATGAAGGTTCAAAGTGGCGGTAAACTAGGGGTGTAAACTATCCCCACTAAGCCCACCACCACCAGCCGCGCGGCTGTCTCGGCCCGCTCACACCTACTGGCCCGGCTCCCCCACACACTACGGTACCGCCCCCTCCTATTCTCCCGCCATTTCCTACCTTACGAGCCACGTAAGTGTTTTTTATATGTCGGACGCACGTGATGCGTCGCTGGGAGTTGGTGATCAAAGACTGCCGACGCAACACGTGCGACGCTGGGTCTCAACGGGTTAAGGAAGCCATACTGGCGATCTGAGAGCAGATTATGAGAAGAGAAATGCTTAAGAAATTTGGAAGCAAGAATAGTTTAAAAAACCTTAGAGATATAAGAGATGAGAGCAATTGGACGATAGTTGGAGGGTTAAGAGCAGTCACCCTTCTTTGGGACAGGTTGAATGAGAGCAAACTTCCAGCAAGAAGGGAAGACGTTAGAGGAGAGACAGAGACAAAAGAGTTTGCCTAGGCAGGAGGTTAGCACGGAAGCACAGTTTTTGAGTACAACAGGAGGAACACCATCCGGACCGTACACCTTCTTAGTATTAAGCCCAGAGAGGGTAGAAAGTACATCTTTAGAAGAGATTAGGCACAAATAACTTATTTCCAAACTGTAAAGGAGAGATTTATTTCTCAACTATGGCATCTTACTATAACTTTTAGTAGCCAAACTAGATTGGATACTAAACCGCCGAACCGGTCTACTTCCAAAACTCCCATGCCCCACTGCTGGGATTGAACTCAGGACCAGTCAGTTACGAGACCGGCACTTTACCTACTGAGAAAAGAGAGGTACCCCACTTGGCTGAGATATTTCAGTCAAGCGAGTTTTTACATCTAGTATCTGATCACAGTTTTAGTTCCCTTTACAAAACCACCCTCCTTTAGCTTTCATCCCTGTATCTATGCCTTTATCTCTAATTTCCTTTCTGGCCATTCCATAGCTGCAGTTGTTAACGGCCATCGCTCACTTCCTCAAGCTATCTATTCCGGTGTTCCTCAGGATTCTGTCCTATTTCCAGTTCTTTTTCTAATGCTCAATAATGACCTCAACTGTACCTCTATAGTTCTATACACTCATATGTTGATGACTCTACCCTACAATATTCTACTGGTATTATACGTCACACCACGCAATCACTCCAAAACTCACTTGATAAAGCCATAGCGTGCCTATCTTCTGATCTGTCAACTATTTTCGATTGGGGCCGAGAAATTCATGTTACTTTCAATGCTTCCAAAACCCAAAATCTCCAGCTATCTACTCCTTGACAGTCTTCCACACAGCTATCCCTTTTTCTTCAATAACACACAAATCAACCCTCAGTCTTCTCTCAATAATCTTGGTGTCTCTTTTTCTTCTGATCTTTCTTGGAAAGACCAAACCACCACACTCTTGCTAAATAGCTTCCCAGAAGTTTGGTGTGCTCAACTGTCTCCGTGGGTTCTTCACCCCTGCACAGCTTCTTGCTCTGCACAGGGGCACATTGCGCCAATGTATCGAGTACTGTTCACATGTGTGGGGAGATTCCACCTATACCGCACTTCTCGAAAGGGTACAGTCCTAGATATTTTGTCTCATCAATACACCTCCTCTTACTATTTTCCTACAATCTCTCACTACACCCTGCAATGTTGCATCTCTCTCACTCTTCTACCGCTATTACAATAGCCAGTGTTTTTTCAGAGCTCTTTCAGTGTATACCGCCTCCCTTCTAAAGAATGAGTGACACCCGCCTTTCAAAACATTCCCACCCCTATTCTGTCCAATTCTCTAACCCAAGAGTGAATCAATTTTCCCAGTCTTTTTTCTACTCAATAAGGAAGCTCTGGAACTCTCACCCTCAATCTATCTTTCCCTCATCCTGTGACTTATTTTGCTTCAAGCTCCATTTTGACTCCAGCATAACTTGAATTTGGCTCCCTATCTCTCTTTCAACTTTGGGGGGACACTTGTTACAGGCAGCATTTCCTTTCGTCTCCTTCATACACAGAGAAAGAAAGTGTAAAAGATAGAAATGAAATAAGAAATAGTTACCACCGTAAAAAAAATAAAAAAATAAAAATGGGAAAGCAAATTAAAAGTGGCAGCTCAAAGGTAACATTTCACTGATAACGTGGTAGTCCAAGATCCATATAAATTAGTCTAATGACTACAATATTTAACAAAGGTATGAGTTACCATTGCAGAAGTAAAGATTTTGGTCTTATGAATTTAGTCTGTAGAGCCTAGGTTTCAAATTGTCATTGTTTTTGTTTATGTGAGAGTAATATTAAGCTTGTACATCATTGTACGACCATCCATGACAACATAGGGATATTGCCATATCAATTAGTTATACATTATTAGTTTTATTATGTTAGCTAATATAGCACATAATTCGCTGTAAGAGATATATATGCTATGCCAAGTTTTATAGCTAGACTGGATGCAGGTCCAGGTCCATATATACCCAGTTCTAACCGAACTGGGTACGACAGTGACACATGCAGTATATACAACACACTTGTATTACAACATGGCAAAATATATCACAAGGGAATGAGTTTACAAGGTTATATTCATACAATAAGGCAGACACAATAAGACATATGTACAGTTCAAGCAATACATGGGAGTTAGATATTGCTACATTAGTTAACCCGTAAACAGCGGCAAAGCTCACAAGAGGTTTTACTGGGCGACAGCGGCAAAGCTCTTAAGAGGGAGGCCTAAAATTTTTTTTTAAACGGCCCCAGTAGCCTAAACAATGTTTTTTTTTTTTTTTTTTTTTTTCCCTTATACCTCATATCACTCCTCCACATCCCCTCCTCCCCCTTTTCCCCTCCCCCTTCAATTATCACCTATTTTCCCTGTTATTCCCTAATTCGTTGGGATATTTTGTGCTAACATTAGCAAAATGTGTGGAGGATGTGCTTACGTGCCTAGCGAGTGTGTTATACAACCGAGTGTGTGAATGAGTAGGCTCAGTGTGGCTTGAGGCCTCGTGGAAGGAGAGGTTGCCTCAATTTTCTCCATAATTCATGAATGGGCTGGTCCATCTATATTCGCGATTTTGACCAGAAAAATGATATTTTCACTTGTTTTATTGTTGTTACAGGTTACTATCTTCATAGTGAAGGTAAAATAGGCTCATATGAATAAGTAATAACGATATTTATCGTAAAATGACGATTATAGGCCTGAATGGAGCCAATATGCTCGCCCATGGGCAGCTAGTTCAATACCCCCCCCTCGCCGTTGCCGGGTTAACCGAGAAGTGCGATAGAACTCACGGAAGTATGTGTATAGCGAATGCGATAGGCCTCACAGAAGCATGACCATGAAACAAAAATAAAAAATAAAAAACGCCCCAGGGGCTCTCAAAACAAAAGAATATGTCATTATTTGAGATAATTCCTCTCTAGTACTTCTCACCACTTATCCATATGTTTTTCACCCCCCCCCCCCCCCTTCCCCACCTTTTACCCCCCTCCCACCCACCCAAAATCTTTCCCCACTTATTTTAACACTACTTAAGGTTCATATATTCATCATATAAATAAAAAAAACGCATATTAATAAGATATAATGTTATATATGGCGAATATAACGAATTATGTCAGACATTAATGTAATTAATTTGTATATAACTACGTTTGTCACAGGCCATTGGCACGCTTGCCGGGTGAGCTGGTCTGGTCTGGTGATTGTTCGGGAAGAGCACCTTTTCAACGCCCCCCCCCCCCCCCCTCCCCCCCCTATTTGTTATTGAATGAGTTTTTGGTTAGTTCCTGTGTTTTTGTTTCAACTTCTTTTGCCTTTCTATCCAAATTCTTTGTATAGTTCTTTTTATATTCTCTCCGTTTTATTCTTCTCTGAGTAGTATGTCAGCTAATATATTATTTGTGTAAGTCCTATCAAATAAATTGTTGATGTTGTCTTAGTAATGTTCACACTATAGTAAAAAATTATCAAGATTTTCAACTTCTTCTTCACAGTCAATGCACTTTATGTCTTGACTAATAAAATTATTCTGGTCGTTTAGTTTCAATGTATTACTCCTACACCTGAAAAAAAGTTATTGATGCTGGGGTATTATCATAACACTGCTCTTCTTTTATCTCACTTTTCTTTACTTTATATAATTTAACTGTTATACCAGGTTTTTACTGGGGTTGTATTGACTAAATAGGTAGGTTCTTACTCGACTGGAGGAGAATGAGACCACACAAGAACACAAGCACGAAGGTAATAGAGGATAATATAACACAGAGTACAAACATAGATTATTCTTATTCAACATTGATCATGTGTATAGAGATACAGAATTACATTAGACATGGATAGGCAATATTATAAAAGCACGATCGAGGATCCTCTAGGCGTCTCAAGGAGAAGATGTTGAGCAGGTTCCAATGCGGCTGCGTGGCACTCCCGACGACGTCCTGGTCCGTGGTGGTGGTCCTGTCGTGTGACGGTGACTGAAGGTAGGGAATTAAGACTTCCTCGATGATCTTCTGAAGGCTTTGATGTTGAGGTCTTACATGAAAACGAGCCATCCCACCAGTGTCTTATGCTCTCGTATTGTAAGGACTTAGTAGGGAGTTGTTCCACCAGTGTCTTACACCCTCCACTACAAGTCCTGACTTAGAAGGAAGCCGTTTCACCAGTGTCTTACGCTCTTCCAACTAGCCTTACTGTGTTTGTAGGCTTAGTAAAGCTAAAGTGCATGGCCAGTGCTGCATACTCTAGTTATAGTAATTCCTATACCAAGGCAATGTTCTCGAAGTTGGGTTGCACTAGTGTGGCCCACCAAGGTATCTTCGAGAAAACGTGCCGAGTAGTTCTATCAGTGTCTTACTCCCTCAAGGCGATTTTCTCGGTAATTAGCCCAAGTCTTCCAGATACCTAGCCTGCCTGTGTGGTCAAGGATATCGTTCCGACTGTGCTGATGGTGATGTGGGCTGGAGAGGTCTTACCAATTCCGTCGTTCCCCTCGTTTAGACATCTCGCTGCTAGAAGGCCGGATGTGCTTGGAGTAGGGTCTGGGTCGACGGTGGTAGCCCTTCTCAGATTTCGCGCCACGGCAGTGGTGCGTCTCCGGGCAAGATGGGCGTGTGGTGTGTTTTTGTCTACGGATAATTTCTCCTTCCTGGTGTTTAAGCTGGACATCTCTCGTTGTTATGTAGTTGTACGTGGAGACTCTTATCCGTATGTCTTTTCCTGGGGCCGGGGGAAGAGGTGAAGTGATGCTGGCAACCCGGGCAGGACGTGGTGAGAAGGCTCTTATGCCCTCTTGTTGTTGTTGTTGGTGGGGCTTCGTTGCTTCCTTTCTTTTCTATGGTGTTTTTTCCCCCATCTCATTAACACTGGATTTGGTTTCAAGTTGTTGTTTCCATCTTTCTGTGTCTTTCTTATTTACAATATCTGTTATTTTCTGTTTTGATAATATCTTTGTTTCTGTTTCACTCCTATTGATTTCTTGATATATATTGTTCACCTCTTTTAACCACTCATCTTTATTGAAAGTTCTTTTTATTTGTGTTCGTATACTGCCTTGATCACTGATTCTTCCCTTAAGTTTATGTAGTTAACAAAATTAATTTAATTTTTCATTATTCTTGAAGTTATATCTGAAGCTTCGATCTCTCCTCGCAGTGTACATGATGGAGAATGGATGGGTGCTCTTAATATGAATATATAAACCTCATTTTCTATTGATTGTAATTGTTTTAATTCTGTTTTGTTAAAGTTAATGTCTTGGTTACCATATAATATTGCTGGAAGTGCCACTGATTTCCAATAAGCTTTACCTATCATAAATTGATTACAACTATTTGCAATTATTGAAGGTACTTGGATAGCTAGTGTTTGTGGTTTATTTATCATATACTGTACTCCTTATGACATTTACAAAGTTTTTTTTTATCTATTATATTGATGACTAAGTAATTAATTTTATTTGTAACCTTCATTCCACATATTTCGTTGGGTTTATCTTTTTTGTTAAGTATTATAATATTGCTTTGATTTTCAGATTCTTCTATTGTCTGCCTTATGTTTAATCCATCGTCAGCAAAGAACAAAGTGTTGAAATTAATAGATAGATCCCTAAATCCAATTCCTGTATCTTCGAGAAGTAGGCTAATAGAATTAAGTAAGTCACAAGTTTGAATAATGATGTTGATCCCGTACATCCTTGTTTCATCCCACTGCTAATTTCTATTTCTTTTGATATATCATTGTTGAGTTGAAGTACAGTCCTTCACAAGAGAAAATTAACTATAATGATGGTAGACTAAACTAAACCTGATGAAATATGTCGTTAAGTGTAGCTGGTTGTAAAGGGGGAACTATAAGAATATGACTGACACGATATGAGTATATACAGTAACTGACACAGAGTGCCACAGGCTTCCAAGAATATTATTATGTGTCTGGGGATAGGACTTGTGTGTATTGTTAACTGGAACATGAAGATTTGGCAAGAAGGGTCTTAACCCCTTATTGGCCGCGCGCGACATAGGTCGAGTGAAATAAATTTGGACTATGTGGCGGCGCACGACATAGGTCGTGTGGCAATTTCAGCACGTAATGTTGCTGAGAGAGAGAGACAAGTGGTGGCAGGAGAGTAGCGAGCGTATGACTGCTCCAGACCACCGCGGCGGACCTACTGACATGAATCCCACCCTCCTCCACCCTCTCACACTCGCTACATAGTGAAATGTATGGGGAAAGTACCGAATTACATGGTTTTTGCACTCGTGTTGCGCGGTTGTTGCAAGAAAACTAGCGGTCATACAAGGATCGTTGTGGTGTCATTGGAAAGCTCTGTTTATGCCCTTTCAGGGATAGATACTTGTTTTACACTCTGGGTCTTATTTAGGCATGAAAATGATCACGTAAACAGCCCTATTTTGGGTAAAAACACCCCGCTGGTGGCTACATATTATATACCGCCTAGGCCGCTCTTAAGGTGTTAAGGAGCCTTAAGACAAGGTTATGGCTGTATATCTTTATTAGGAGAGAGCTAAGTCTATTTTGATCTGAAGTTCGGGAGGGTGAAGGGGATCTGTCCCACCGTGGATTGACTTCAGGAATCTTGGATGTATTGGGTTGGTGTTGAAGGGGGAACTATAGGAATATGACTGACACGATATGAGTATATAACTCTGGCAGGCTTATGGCCCACAGTTCTGGATACGCTCTGTCGTGGTCTTCTTTCTGGAACAGGTTGCTTTTCGTGGGAGGACCAGGTGGCCAAAGTCCTTTGATTCTATGGCCAAAAAGTGTTCTTGCTACCACCTGACTGAAATGTCTCACCGGATTGGCCTTGTATACATCCGTAGCCCAGACCCAAACCAAGGCTAAATCAGTTGTTGAGTCAGAGGAATTTATAGATGGTTTTGGGGAACAGACCCAAACAAATCCTTTGATCGGCCTATTACACGAGCAATTGATAAGCCCCGAACAATGGTACAAGAAGTCTTGGTTGGGCTTGATCACCGACGGTAGTCTCGGTTCCGGCGGAAATGTCTCTGATGGTGCTGCTCCATGACAGAAGGGCCTGGTGGTGTTGGCCTGCTGTGGGGGGCGTGGAGGTAGCCGCTATGGTGGTGGTGGCTGCGGGGTGTTACCTGGTACAGGCAAGAAGGGTCCGCACGGTTGGGGGAGGGCTGGTAGTTGTGTCCCTCCATTTTGGGTGTTGATATAGCTGCTATTTGTACTTTGGTCCGCGGCTTTATTGGGGTGTCTTTTCTATCTCCCTTTTCTGCTGCTGTATAATAATAATAATTTTACATATTTATATTGCAGTGTGGAATCCACAAAGTCAGTTAGTCAGTGGCAGTGGCACTTTAATTCACACCTAATATAATTTCCATTCATCATAAACAAACATATACTTGCCTTTTTGTTAAGTGAAGGACAGAGCCTCAAGAAAGCCCTGAAGGTGCAAGAGCTGATGTCAATGATTCGCCTCCACCCATATCCCACAGTGAAGCAGACAATAAGGGAAGGAGAGGAGAACAGACACCCTGAGCGCTCAGCCAATCACGGGCTACCATTCTCTCTCTCCTTACCTTGCAAGCTTTGAGTTTCTCCAGGATCACATAATAGATCGGTGGGTGGAGCCACTGCTCTGATTGGTGCAGAGAGAACTGATGATGCTCCAGTACCTGTCTCAGCAGTCAATGAGAAGGTGGCTGGAACCTCAGAAGCAGCCCTTCGATCTGGGAGTGGGCTTTTTAAACCCCGGGCATTACGAATGGTATAAAACCTCAAATATTACAAATTTACAAATTTACCGTAGCTTGATAGAAGTCTGTCGGGATTTTATAAGCTTGAAGTAGGTCTGGGGAGGCATTTGTTTAACTCTAGGTAGCAAACTATTACTAATTTTCTTGAGAGTGGCAAAAATTGATAAAACTGTGAACAATGATAAGAATAGTACATCACCATAACCCCCGTCCCTGTGCAGGTCGGGTGAGGTAGTGTTAACACAATCTGATGCCACGTATTTGGGGTTAGTAGATTTTATTTAATTATTATCGAGGGTTTTGATTGATTTTTATATTATCGAGCAATATATTTTTAGTTTGCTCCCTAGACTAATAAAAACACCTTTCCAGCTTATGTTATCATGTTCAGACCCTCTTGACACTGAACAACGCCTTCAGTATCCCCTTCAAACTAAATATGTACTTTTTTAAATTATAAAATTTTCCGGCCAGAGGCTGGTTTCCCTTAAATTTCACGCTCGTTATTGCTCACCCCCCAAAAATTCACATTTGAATTGGGTGAAGCATCTTGTAGTCGCAAAATAATGAGGTGAAACATTTCAAAATCAGAAAACTAATGAAGTGAAAGAGTGGGTGATCTCCCCAGATAGCATACCATCCACATCAGTGCCATGGTCCAACATGTGTCCCTGAAGGTCGTCCGGGTACTGGGCCGCTCGACGTTTGAGTTCCTCCACAAAGGTACTGATCAAGGCATCCATCATCACCGCCTGGAATATGAACATTTATCCAGTCAGTAACTATAGGGTATAAAACAAGTAGGGAAATTGAATAGAGGATCATTGGGTGTATTGATAGTGATTTACCTTTCTAATTGGGTATATTACCACTAATATACCTTTAATTGGATAATTTTGTTTCCTTTTTCATACCAATAAGTATAAGGGACAGTAGCTAAATATGTGAATTAGTATCATATCAACAGTGTCCGTAAGGTCACTTATCCACAGTCTATTATAGGTGCTTTAAAGTATAGATGACGGTTTTAGATTATATGGAAATAATTATCATAATGACAATATCTGTACAAACAATCTCTACAAACTATGCTTATAGGGACATTATTGCTGGTGTCTCAAAGGTATATATGTATATATGTATAAATGTAGTTACACACAATATATACTTTCTTCGGGAAAGAAATTACACCAAGCAGCTGCAATACAAATGCTGGAAAAATAATATGGGCGAGTATCCATACTGTAAAACAGGGTATAAAAAATATTAGTAATGTGCCTTACACAATACATACATACCGTTTATTAAAATATATAATTAACTCCTCAACGGTCTTGATACAATCCCAGCCACAGATGCAATCCCCTCATGGTCAAACTCCAAGGCAAGAGACCACCGTTGGAGTTAACCAGTCGAGGAACACTTCAAAATCCTTTAGGAAACATCAATATTTTATTTCAAGTGAGATAATTCCCCTCCATACCTGCTATCACTCCTCCACATATGTCCCTCCCCTTCAATTATCACCTATTTTTCCTCTTATTCCCTTGTTTATCGGTTTATTTTCAGCGCCAATATCCCCTACCCGGTTTCAAGGTCGAAGGGGAGGCATATAGAGATCGTAGCAAGAGAGAGACTTCACTAGCAAGACATTAGAAGGATTGATAAGTGAGAGGGGGAGGGTGTACCGTGTGTGCCGCGCCGGCTCTCAAGTCATGAATGAACCGGTCAGCAATACTTAGTCTTTTTCACCTCCCAAATACTATTCCCACTTGTTTTATTGCTGTTCCATGTTAATATCTTCATATTAAATGTAAAATAGGCGCATATGAATAAGTAATAACGATATTTATCGGATAATGACGATTTTCGTCGGGAATGTATCAAAATATCTTCGCCTGGCGGGCAGTTTCAAATACCATAGCTTTGCCGGTTAAAGGTTAACTGCGTTTACAAACGATTAGCACTCTATACTGTGCTATTCTTTCCTATTTTCACATTCAATAGGTAGTTTACTTACAAGCAGCCTCCTAAGGATCAATATATATGTTGTTGTTTGTTTTCCATCGTATTCTTTATTACCCTCTCTCTCACTGACCTGTTTAGAGAATATCTGCAGCAGTTTTGAGTATCGCCTGCCACCTTCCGTGACAGCAAACTGTAGGAAAAGACAGGGGAGGCACGTGGGGATTCGCTCGTTGCTTGGCTTGGCGAAATCCCAGGACAGTTCGTCGTACCGCAGGCTCAACACCACCGTCTGGGAAAATATATATATATAATTAACACATAAATTAATTAATACTGCCTCACAAATAATTTCTTTGATTTTAGATCAAATCCAAGTACCTGATCCCATAACTATCCAAGTCAACCCTACTTCCGCGCAGCTCCCTCCACGTTCGCAGAATTTTGTTCATCCATCCTCTCCAAATACCCAAACCAACAAAACCTACTCGTATGCATCTCTACGCTGTTAACCTCTGAAGTGCGCATGGGGGTAAATGGAAACGTCCCCCTGTGCTGACGTATTTGAGGTGTTTCCGTCACTAAAATATTCATTGTGCCATTAATAGCATTAATACTTATCCATATGCGCCTATTATGGGTTGATTATAAAGGTATTAACCTGAAACAACAATAAAACGAGTGAAAACAGCGTTTGGATGGTCAAAATCGGAGATATAGCCCGCGAGTTGTATAATGTATGGGTGAGGCAATCTGCTTTCCCGCCAATTTCCCCCAAGGCCACCAAGACACAGTCGATCGATACTCTCTCTCTCTCTCTTGCACTCGCTTTCTATCAGTGATGACCACACCCTCCAATCGGATTTCTAATGTTAGCACGAAAATATACCTCAGAATAAGGGAATAACAGGGAAAATAGGTGATAACTGAAGGAGAGGAGGAAAGTGGGGAAGGAGGGGAGGTAGAGGACTGAGATTTTGCATGGCCCAGGGGCCAAAAAAAAAAATACAAAAAAAAAAAAAAAAATACAAAAATATATTTTTTTCGATGTCAAAAGTTGATTTTTTTTTTCTCTGACTCTTAAGAGTCTCCCCGCAGTGCGCCGGGGGAACTCTTAAGAGTCTCCCCGCAGCTCCCGGGTTAAGGGGAGTTTACACATTCAAGAGTGGCTAACCGAGTGAACCAGATTACGTATTCTGGATCACTCGGGCGAAAATGACCGTTACAAATGTAGAATAATAAAGAATATTTCAGAATTATAAAGAGTATCGGGTCGAATGGGTACCAAATGATGGACCGAGTCTTACAGAATCAAACCCCCAAAAATCGAAAATGGCAAAAGGAATTAAATCTCTCTTTAATTATTAAACAAAATATCATTATAACTCCCAAGACGTCGCATCATATTGGCTACTGTTAATATATAAAGCCATCTTGTTATGACTATTGGTTCAACAGGTGTATGGGGGGGGGGGGGGGAGATTCGTATTTTTATCGTTGAGTTCATACGGTCTCATCCTTTTAACCCCTTCTGTACCGAAGACGTCTTATACAATTCTATTCTAACTATATTTAGCCGATTTTATGCAGTGTAAGAAGAATCTGTGGTAGAAAAAGGGTTAAGTGAGATAGTTCGTAGCCTGTTAATTGTTGGAGGCCTATTTGAAACTGAATAAAATCGTCTAATAGTAGCCAGAATATGATGAAAAGGGTGTCACCGGTACTGAAGGGGTTAATATATTGACAATTATATCTGCTGATAGACGATTTTATGTATAAAGATCTTCCCTTCCCCTTTCCGTTTCCTCTCTCCACCTTTCCCCTCCCCTCCCCCTCCTTTCTCCTTCCCTACCCCTTTCACTTCCTCTCTTCTTCCCCTCTCACCTTCCTTTCCCCTTCCCTACCACTTCCCATCTCCGTCATTTATCTTTCTCTCCCCCTTCCTTTCCCCTCTCTTTTACTTCCCCTCACCTTCATTTCTTCTTACCTCTCCCTTTCCCCTCACCTCCCTCTCCCTTTCCCCTCACCTCCCTCTCCCCCCCCCCCCCCTTTCTCCTTCATTCTCCCTTCTTGCCGCTAATGACCATTGTCCGCGGATTGGGAGGGAAATTCTGGAGACTAACAATTTGTTAGTAGTTTTGGAAAATACAACGTCAAGGTTATTAACCTAATTGCAATGACTACTTGTCTATTTTGACTGCTATGTCGTCATCCCAACCGCGGTTAAAAAAGAAAACGTCTAGAGTCTACTCCTTAACTTGCTCTAGGAGACATTGTACATTAACCAAAACTACCACCGAAGCTGAAAAATGCATAGAAGAGAAGAAAAAGGGATTTACCTGAGATACAGCTGACAGCCTATACCGTTTTCTGTCCATGTTGACACCTGATCGAACCTGAGCGCATGCACCGTTTTCCAAGCATCATTTTCACTCGCGCCCTCATATGATTCAGACGTCTCTGCCTTGTGTTCTTCTATCCACCCTGTCACTGTCATTTTTCGGCTTCCTTAGCCTTCTTTTATATTAGACAGATGCTACGTGGTTTAGGGCACACGTGAAATGGGCTCCAGAGTGCTTAGAATGTATCATATGGAGGTCACGTGTGCTTCCTTCCTGTTTTTTTTGGCCGTTTTACGGTGTATGTCTGTGTGCAATGGAGTGCCTTGGACTTCAGGAATTACTCAGGTACTCAGGCGGCGACAGGTCTTCCGACCCCTCACAGTTGCTTGCCCTCCAATGTACTAGGAGTCCACCGGAGTCCAAAGGCCATCGGGCAACACCCGTCTTCCGTCCCCTCACGGTTACTTGCCCTCCAGTGTCCTAGGAGTTCAAAGGAGTACAAAGGACATCAAGCAACAACGAGTCTTCAAACTCCTCTTGGTTCCTTGCCCTCCCAAGTGGCCTACTGGGTGTCCGAAGGGGTACAAGGGAAATCAGGCATCAACAGCTCTTCCGATCCCTCACCGTTACTTGCCCTCCGTCTTCGTGGTGCAGTGCATAGTGTGTTGATTTTCGGTGTGAGCATCCTAGGTTCGAATCCCCAGACTGCCACATGTGGTTGTTAATTTCATTAATCGATTTTAGGAGTAGAGTTGGTTGGTGGAGAGAACATAATAATTCATTCGGGTTCAGTAGTAGTTTATCGAGAGGCCTTCCCCAGGGTTAAGTGCCCCATTAATTACTATTTCCTTTCACCTATGCATAGCCTCTGATAGTGCAGTTGGGATATTGTACATGCTAAGATTGGTATGCAGGATTCGAAACTGCATAATAAATCGTAGGCTTGTGCAGTATTCTTTAACTGTCTTCGTGGTGCAGTGCATAGTGTATTGATTTTCGGTGTGAGCATCCTAGGTTCGAATCCCCGGACTGCCACATGTGGTTGTTAATTTCATTAATCGATTTTAGGAGTAGAGTTGGTTGGTGGAGAGAACATAATAATACTGCTGTTTCTAGTGTCTCACAGTCCTTCTGTGTGTTACAGTTGTGCTATGGGCATGGATTTTCTCTTCCTACATGGCCCACTTCCGGACATCTTTCCTTACTTGGATGCCGCGCACAGTGCTTGTCAAGCTGACCTTTTTTGGTTTCAGCGGTGTTGCAGTCTCCTCCTCCGCTTTCTCCATCTCGGTGCGGCTCCTGCTGTCTCTTCCTCTGCTTACACCGACTTTCGACGGTGAGGTGGGGTTCGTCTTCTGCTCCCCCCACATTGTTCCTCTGCTTCCCTCTTCCCCTCTATCCAGGGGGGAGCTCCCTGTTGCGGATGCGCTCCCTGGCTGTCTCTCCTCCGACTGCCCTTGGCCGGTTGCGATGGGTACTGTTCAAGGAAGGCTCTGCTCAGCTTGTAGGCCCTCACATAAGCTTGGTGATCATGCTCAGCTTGTAGGCCCTCACCCAAGCTTGTCGTTCATACTCAGCTTGTTGGCCCTCACACAAGCTTGGAGTTCATAGGGGTTGCCCACACCCTTGTGGCCTGTTTCCCCTGGTGTGTCTTCCTTGCTGCCCCCTCCCTTGTCCGGTTGGGTTGGGTGGTGTTCTGGGAAGACGCTGCTCTGCTGGTAGACCCTCCCACAAGCTTGGAGGTCGTACTTCGCTTGTTGGCCCTCACACAAGCTTTGACTTCCTAGGGGTTGCCCACTACCTTGTGGCCTGTTTCCCCTGGTGTGTCTTCCTTGCTGCCCTCTCCCTTGACCGGTTGAGTTGGGTGGTGTTCTTGGAAGACACTGCTTACCTTGTTGGCCATCGCACGAGCTTGGCGGTCATCCTCAGCTTGTTGGCCCTCACACACACTTGGAGTTCATAGGGGTTGCCCACTACCTTGTGGCCTGTTTCCCCAGGTGTGTCTTCCTTGCTGCCCCCTCCCTTGACAGTTTGGGTTGGGTGTTGCTCTTGGAAGACACTGCTGAGCTTGTAGGCCCTCACGTGTGCTTAGAGTTCATGGGAGATGCCCACAACTTTGCGGCCTTTTCGATCCACAGTATGCTGTGGCTCCATGTTTGCTGTGCATCTGGGACCGCTGTACTCTGCGCTCTGTCTAGTGCAGGTTTGTTTGCTCCGGGTACCGCCTGGGTGCCACATGCCTCCCTGTCGGCTGCCCCTGTTTCCGGCACGCATCGTCGAGCCGTGTCACAGTCGGAGTGCTGTACGCAGTCCGCCAGCTCGGCCGGGCCTCATCGCATCGGCCCCGCTGGAGCGAGGCCGGTCAGCCCTCTCCCTCTGGTCGCGCTTCGTCGGGGTGGACTACCCCGGCCGGGTGGTGGCGTGCCACGCCCTTTCCATTGGAAAGGGGGGGGGGGAGGGGTAGTGGTTGCTCATGGTACTCAGAGCCATTTCGGAGGGGCTTCCACGTCTCAACACGTGTCAGCTCTCCAGGTCGGTCTCCTTCTCGTCTCTCAGACAGAGTTGCTTACCTTGTCGCGGGAGTCCCCACTGAATTTGTCTCCCTTGCGCCCATCACCGGCCGTGAGGAACGTGGGCCGTACGGTTCCCAAGAGGACTCTACCCTAGAGACGTGGTTGCCATGGTCGTGTCAATGCATGACAAAGGGTAGTTCCGGTGGTACAACCCGACCACAGGGTTTTCCTTTATTGTGTGTTCCTGGTACCGTAGACTGCCTGTATCACGCTGAGTCCAGTGCTGGTTCTGTTGGCCCTCGCCTGTTCTCTTGTGAACGCACTGTTTCCAGTGCTGTTGGTACTCCTGGTCCGACTGGTGCTGCGACCTCTGTCGTTGGTGATGTCGCTAGAGCTACCGGGTGCATTTTGGCACTATGCTGGTGATACAGGCTCTGGATCCTCTCCTGCGAGACGGTATCCAGCTCCTGTTTTTGCATGGACGTTTGGCGGATAGTCTCCAACACCCAGGCACAGCACAGGCTTGGAGCTCCCACTCGTCCATGGGACTTCAACGTCTGGGCTGGTGGTCGGGCACATGCCCCTACACGTTGATCCTCTCGACCTGTTGGTGCCGGTGCTGGTTCTGTCGGCCCTCGCCAGTTCTCTCGGGGGCACGCAGTTTCCAGTGCTGTTGGTACTCCTGGTCCGACTGGCGCTGCGCCTGCGACCTCGGTCGTTGGTGATGTCGGTGGAGCCCCCGGGTGCATTTTGGCACTATGCTGGTGATACAGGCTCTGGATCCTCTCCTACAAGACAGTATCCAGCTCCTGTTTTACCTGGACGTTTGGTGGGTAGTCTCCAACACCCTGGCACAGCACAGGGATGGGGCTCCCACTCGTCCATGGGACTTCAACGTCAGTGCTGGTGGTCGGGCACATGCCCCTACACGTAGATGCTCTCGACCTGCTGGTGGCGTTGTTCCTCCTGAGGGTTCACGCACTTGCCCTTTGGGCGAGTCGGTGACTTTCGGGGTGGACACTCTGCCGGGGGGTCCATTGTCTCTGCGGTCAGGGGCCCTCCACATCTCCCTTCTGTCACGGGTCGCTCGGGGCACGCTCTCTGCAGCCGTGTCCTGGCCTGCCCCTCTGCCGACGATCTGGGTGGTCGCAGATATGTCGTGTGAGGTGGCTTAGGGCTCCCGGTTGTCCATTGGGCATCAATGTCTGGGCTGACGATCTGGGCACAAGCTCCTACCCGTCTATGCTCTCGGCCTGTTGGTGCCGTTGTTCTTCCTGTGGGTTCACGCGTTCGCTCTTTCGGGCGAGTCAGTGGCTTTCAGGATGAACGTTCAGTTGGAGGTCCATGGTCTCCGCGGGCTGGGGTCCCCCAGGTCTAATACACTGTTGGGGATCGCAGAGCTGTTGTTCTTCCTGGCGGACCGGCATTGAGTGTCCCTGCGCGCTTCCTACCTGCCTGTGACTGCCTGTTGTACGGACAGGCTGTTCTGGTCGAGTGGATGCTGACGTATCCGGTCTTCGTCGGCCTGACTGCTTCTTGGGGGGGTTCCGGGGCTCTCCTTGTTCGCCTCTTGGGGGTTGCACATATTGCCTTTGTCCCTCTCCCTCTGGCAATGGTTCTGGTTGCATTCGCGGACGTATATGGGGCAAGGTTGCGGCGCTCTTCACATTCCTCCTCTGGTCGCACTGTTGCTGTGCGACATCCCCCTGAAGCTACGACAGTTCCGCGTCTGGGTCTGGTTATTGCCGCCCCCGTGGCTGGCACGGACTTGGTGCACCCGGCTGCGGTGAGGGTGCTCGTTTCCGGTGCTCCTGCCTGTCTAGCGATTCCTCTTAGGCCGAGTTGGCGACCTCGGGCCCTCGTTGACGTTCGCGAGCTCGGTGGTTCCCGGTCCACAGACGGGTCCTTCCTGCCTTCCTCTCACTTTCCTGGTCGGCCTCTCCATGGTCTTCCGTGTCCCGCTGGACGTCTCTTCCGCCCTGGATGCGGGACATAAGACTTTAGCGCTGCTTTCTTTTTCCGCGCCCGTCACTTCATGTTTCGCTCTGTGCGCTGGCGCTTGTCAACCATCCAGGTGGTCTTTGTGTCTCTGGCTGGGCTGGTCGTTCCACCGACCGTGCTGATTTTCTTCCTGAAAACTGCCTTCCGGGCACGACCGCCGCCACGCCAGCCCCCTCCTCTGTGGGTTCTGGACTGGACTCTGGTCCTTCTGGCGTCGCGTATATCCACACAGGACGCGACGTCGGGGCTGTTGCTCGGGAGTCCTTTGTCCATTTTGGTGCTGGTTTCTGGTAGTCGGGTGGCAGGACTGGCTGCCGCTGGTCTTCCGACGTGGCCGTGCTCGCCTTGTGTGATGCCCAGTGTACTCCTGGCACACATATGTGGAGTCTGTGGTGCCGGCTGTGTGGGTGTCACCGAGGACTGATGTGGGGTTGTCGAGGGTGCCGATTGGCCGCCTCCTTTGTCGGGTACTTCGTGCCGGTTTACCTGCATGTGGGGGTTCTGCGAATGTTCTTAGATCCTTTGCAGCCTCCCTACGGTTCCTGCACTGTCGATCATTGCCCGACATTGCCTCTGTGAGGTTGTGGTCATCGGTCACACCCTTCGTCTCCTCCTACATCTCCGTGTCCGTTGTCTGACCCGCCGGGCTGGTGGTCGCTCTCGGGAGTCTCGTCTCCTGGTGCCCTGGCTGGGTCCCTGGGCTCCCTCCTCGTCATTCTTCATTTTTCTTTGTTTTCTTTGTGAAAAGGGAGGGGGTACGGGTTACGGACACTGTGGTCACAAGCTTGGGTATATTTATATATTCTCCATAAAGAATGTGTCCCATGTGACCTACTTTTCCCATGTATGTATGTTGGTATGCTGTAAATATCTGCGCTTCAGAAGTAATGGATTTTTGTACGGTACTGTTGTAGATTTTTCAAGTTTTCTCCGAAGCTATGAATGACAAAGTCACACTGACAAAACTGCTCTTTATAACTACTCCTCAGTTTTTCACTCTTTTTATTAAATTATCTTGTTTATTTTGTGTTCCTTGATATTTCATATTTTTTTTTTGCATTTGTATTTGGTAATTGGGCTTGGATGTCCTCCTCCAATTTGTTACGCTGCCTTGACGTTGGATTTGCCAATACTACTAACAAATTGGGAGGTTTGACGTACCTCCCAACTTACCAAATAGGAAAACCTACTATTTGGTAGTAGTCTTGGAAAATCCAATGTACATAGTACCCTGCCACAAGCCGGACCCCTGCCCATCCTCGCTCCTCTGTCTACATGGAATAATGATGCTTGGAAAACGGTGCATGCGCTCAGGTTCGACCAGGTGTCAACATGGACAGAAAACGGTATAGGCTGTCAGCTGTATCTCAGGTAAATCCGTTTTTCTTCTCTTCTATGCATTTTTCACCTTCGGTGGTAGTTTTGGTTAATGTACAACGTCTCTTAGAGCAAGTTAAGGAGTAGACTCTAGACGTTTTCTTTTTTAACCGCGGTTGGGATGACGACATAGCAGTCAAAATAGACAAGTCGTCATTGCATTTAGGTTAATAGCCTTGACATTGGATTTTCCAAGACTACTACTAAATAGTAGTTTTCCTATTTGGTAGGTTGGGAGGTATGTCAAACCTCCCAGTGTATCAGTCACCCCTTCATCTGGGGGTGGCCGGAAATTGGGAGAGGGGTGCCATTGTACTGTAGGGAAATATTTTTTTTTCTTTGTTAAGAAAAATACTCTGATATGTTTATTATGTAAAACAGGAGTAGGGTAAAGACCGTATATCCATCTTCGCCCTTTTGAGACCTTGTATATGTACGGTCGAGGTTAATAAGTGTTGTCAGATATTTCACAAAGTTTTGGACACAGACTAATTCTCTGAGGGATAAGCACTTTTCCCAGTAACTATAAAGATACCAATAACACTTCTTGAGCGAAAACCACTGGAATCTATGACAACACTTAATACCCCCGATTGTACTTGTATATAAATTGTTATATGCTATCTCAATAAAGAGTCAAATCAAATCAGATCACCCTTCCACTTCCCCTCTCCCCCTTCCTTTCTCCTACCTTCCACCCTCACAGAATACAGCATAATTTTGCCAAATGAAAAAGAGTGTAAACTAACGCCATGCGAACACAACCGAAGGCAACCGGATACAACCGACCACCATATGAGTGTCTGCATTCGGGGCTATATTTTCGAACATGCTCGAAAATATGGCTCACTGACCAGAGTGTTGCGGATTATTGCCGAGTGTCTCAGACCTTTGTACGAATGCTTACTACTCTTCACAAGTGTATTGACGAGTGTATATACTCGGCAATAATCACCGGGCCACTCTTGAATGTGTGAACCCCCTTTAAAGTATATACTCATATTCCTAATACTTAACCACCTCCTTAGCTCGTTCTTACTTCCCATAACTTTCAGTTTAACCCCACATATTCATCTCGCCACTTAATGTTTTATCATTTTATCCAGCCATGGTTCTAAAGCATAAGTCACACACTTTTCCCCTCCAGCGTAGCAGAATCCTCTCATGGTTAACTCGGCAGCTGCGCAGCTATGGTATTTGAATGTGCCCGTGGTGTGAAGGTATTCTGATTTATTCCTCACTAAAATCGGTAATTTACCATATATATAATTAATACTTATCCATATGCGCCAATTTTACTTTTAATATAAACATATGAACATGGGAAAGCAACAAAACAAGTGGTAACAGCAATTGGCTGGTGAAAATTTTATATTTTAGCCCCACAGTCGTAATCTGGCCTTGAGCAGTGAGAGACTAAAGCCCTCACTCTATCATGTCTCGCATGGCACTGAGAGACCAGAGGAGCTTTCAGACTGGCTTGGAGGGTTGGAGTGACACTCCTCCACCCTCTCTCCCACCCGTCCTTCCACGAAAATAATCGATAAATATCGGGAATAATAGAGAAAATACCTGATATTTTAGGAGGGGCGGGGGGGGGGGGGGGGGGTGGAGGAGGGGAAAGGACACATGTGTAGAAGTGGTAGCAAGTAATGGAGGGAAATTATCTCACCTAAATACAAATTGCTTTTTTTTGGAGTGCCACTTGGGTGTTTTAAATGTTTTTTTTTAGGTCTAGGTTCTTAAGAGTCTTTCCGCAGCCCCCCAGTAAAATCTCTTATGAGTTTTCCCGCAGCTGCCGTGTTAAGAGATGCAACCCTTCGCTAAATGTAGACTATTTTAGTTGGCTTAACTCTTTCAGCATAACATTATTTGAATCTTATTCTACCACATAATGATTTACTATACTTAGGAAGGACATAATTATATTAATCAAACTATCACCTTTTTTATGTGGATGAAGGAGACAAAAGGCAAAGCTGCCTGTAACAAGTGTCTCCCCCAAAATTGAAAGAGTGAAAAAGCCAAAATCAAGGTACAGTTGGTCAAAGTTCCAGATGACCCACCCTCGCTCTGGGGCTCGCAGAATTATCTGGCAATACTGGTGTAGGAAGGAGGTGTGTCTTACAAAGATTGGGATTGCTAGATCTGGTTTCGGCTATATCATTGTTAGAACATATACTAAACAAGGGAAAGTAAGCCTATCTCACATAAAAATGCATACATCGCTATGTATGTCCCTGAACATTCACCCTAAGTTCGTAGATTTGCTTAAATATTCAAGTTATTATATCCACTGATTGACAACTACACCAGTATTGCCAGCTAATTCTGCGAGCCCCAGAGCGAGGGTGGGTCATCTGGAACTTTGACCAACTGTATGTTAAAGTCAAAATGTCTGGACATCCGAAGCTTGAGGAAGAGAGAATGACATACTGAGGGAGAGAGTTCCAAAGCTTGCTTGTTGAGTAGAAAAAATGGGAAAATCGGCTTAATTTTTGGTTTGAGAGTTGGACAGAATAGGGATGGGAGTGTGTTGGAAGGCGGGTGCCCCTCACTCTGGGTATATACTGAGAGAGCTCTGCAGAACATTGATTATTGAAATAGCGGTAGAAAAGTGAGAAAGATGCAACATTGCAGCTTGTAGAGAAAGATTGTAGGGAATTAGTGAGAGGAGGTGAGTTGATGAGATGAAATGCTTTTGACTCTACCCTTTTGAGAAGTGCGGTATGGGTTGAACCTCCCCACACATGCGAAAATACTTGATACATTTTTTTTCTTCTATGTGAGTGAGGGAAACAAAAGGCAGAACTGCCTGTATCGAGTGCCTCCCCCAGAGTTGAAAGAGTGACAGGGCCAAAATCAAGGGATTTTCGAGCCAAAATGCCTGGACAAAAGGAGTTTGAAGCAATTTAAGTCATAGGAAGAGGGAAAGACTGATTTTGGGAGAGTTCCAGAGCTCAGCAGTTGAATAGATAAGACTGAGAATAATGTTTCACTCTTGAGTTGGTGAGTTGCACAGAGTAGGAGTGGGATTGTGTTGCAGGATGGGTACTACGTACCCTACGTAGAGGAGGTGGTATACACTGGGAAAGCTCTGAGGAACATTGATTATAATAGTAGCGATAGAATAGCGAGAGAGATGCAACATTGCGGCGTAGAGAGAGAGATTGCAGAGAATTGGTGAGTGGGTGGGAGTTAATGATATGAAAGCCTTTCCTTTCTACTTTGTCTAGGAGTGCGCTGTGACAGGATCCTCCCCACACATGTGAACAATACTGTTATGCCCTGATTTTATACAGGATTAACTTGGTATAGGTGAGTTCTGCAAGATTGGGTTATTGGATTTCATGCAAAATACATAAAGGGAATCAACAGAGGACATAGATAATCTTGGAGAAATGGTTTGTAATACAGCTTTATTCTAAATAACACTCGGGTATAAGGTACGTAATAGAATTCACACGAACAATAGATGTTGGAGCACTCGGATAGGTTATTGGACTTATTACAATCTCCTAGCACTTCTCGCGGATTTGGATAGAGACTCACTTCCCACTTCCAATGTTCAGGTATTATTCTTCTGATCACATTACTTCAACGATACGTAGGGTACACGAATCACATGGGCTAGGTATCTCGTTAATTAACTCTCTGGTAATATGACTCGAAATCAAAGATGCAATTATAAGTAATATGGTTATTTCCCAAGAATTAACGTGAAGGGAATAACCGTAGCTAGGTTCACTGGTATAGTATGTTCACTTGGTTGGGTAATACTTAAGACAGAACATCAGTGATTCAGGTTTCTGGTTAATAATCACAATCACTTATTTCGGAATTGCTTTTACTCGAGCCGTAGTCCAATTTATTAAGACTTATTTCTTCGGCGAGGTTAAACCTGATAGCAAGAATAATTATGGGAGTCAGTTCCCCTAGTTTAACTTCACTGATATATCTTAGCGCACACTAGCATAGTAATCACTTTCCTCTTAGCACCAGAGAAAATCGAAACACAACTGAATACACAGGATAATTGAGTTAATGGTACCGTATCTGATACTTCGAGAAATAGCACTGTAATCGAGTTTCCTGGTTATCTTGAGTTGGTGATGTTGGGGGCTAACAGTTGCTCTGGGGCCGTTCAAGTTATCCGGGAGTGTAGAGAAGGGTACAGATGGGCTACTTGCTTAACCGGTGCTGACGCCCCGATATGTTACTCTTGCTGGGGACCTTAAATACACTGTTTCAGGTTCAACCGGATTAACAATGCATCGGATGAACGTAAGGCAGTCGGGAGAAGCGACTTGCTTATCTATCACTAGTCTTTAAAAAAGGTTCAAGGGGCGCGGGCGGCTTTTCGCCTTTAAGTCAACAGACAATTGTTGCCAAGGAGTTATTCTTGCAGAGTCCTTAATTAAGAGTTTCTCGCATAATCCCTTCTAACATAACAAGATCTTTCTGTCTTAGACCAGTTATGAGTTATGATTGCTTGTAAACCCAAGTAGAAGAGGGCACACTATAATACGTTTATAAGACAATCAACAATCGGTAAATTAGTTGTTTGCAGATACAATATTACCGTCGGGGGGTCCGGCTGAAATAAAATATTCACAAAAGGTTAATTCACTTCCTCACAGATTTACACAGACTACGGGCACCGAATTATCGAGAATCTTGAGGGGTGGAGCACAATAGACTTCAACCAGAGCGGCGCAGCCGGTGCTTTGATATCCACTGATGAACTGCCGAGCTTCTTCTTGGGGGGGCTTTTATAGGTTGTGATCAAGGGGGGAAGAAAATGTTCTAGAATTGGGATGTTGGGGGTCGGCAGAAGTTAATTTAATCTTTTGACTTAGGAGGGTAGTGAAAAAGGTCTTTTATCTCGTTAGTATGTAGGCCAAAATATGATTTGTTATTGTTGACATCTTTCTCTTGGACAAGTTATTATTAGAGTGGTATAGAGTAAGATTTGGTCAAGGGGGCACTAGTTTATTGGGCGCCTTACTGGCCCAGGTTGTAAGGCATTATAAATCATTTCACATAAGTATCCTTCTCTGGTCTAGCTGAAATGCTATTAGGAATCTAGGACGGGTTAAGCAGAATTTTGGGGTTTAGTTAGGAATGGGATAGGATAGTATTTTGGCTGGTATTAAAACTTGTAGTTCGTTGTAGGTTGGAGGCTCCCGGGTTTTGGCAAGAAGTAGGCCGGGGGTTGGGGTGGTCCCCTTGGGTAGGGGCAAGCCGTGCCTTGAATACTGTGGCATGGCGTATTTTACGTTATGTTGTTGTTGTTGTTGTTCCCCAGGCTCTCTGGCCGAACAGCCCCAAAGTCTCGAGCAAGGCCAAGGCCATAAATGAGCGCCCCCCACAAAACCCTCCCTGCTTACCACTAACAAAGCCCGGGTGACCGAAGCCACTCCAAGGCAGGGAGCTGAGGAGGGTGCGGAAACGCCCGGGAAACCAAAGCCCCACCCAAGGCCCTGTGCCACTCAGCAATTATGAAGGGAAAGTTGAGGGGCAAGGGAAAAATGTGACGCTTTGGCTCCCAATCTTGGCAGTAGGGAGGTCAATCCACGGAAAAGATGCCGTCACTTGAGATCTAGAAGATATATAAGTAAAAGGAACAGTCAGAGTAAGCTATGGGTATGGCAGAGATCGCTCAGCTCTTGATCTGTTATACCAGCCCATCACCACATGACTAGAACCCAATCTTCTCAGCATCAGCTAGAAAAGGCCCTAGAAAGCCACCTTTGGCAGGGGGATAGCTCCCCTATTTCAACTCCTTTCGGGGTTGGGAACCCGCGTTATGTTATACGATCCTTTCACTCATATTTAGACAACTCATAACTCAATTCATACTTGTGACACGACCTTTGTATATGCCAGTACAAGGAGCTGTTAGCTGTGGTCCAGAGGCAAGACCACAGGTGTCCTTATCAATAGCTAAGGTAAACATGCTGATTAATCATTACATTCCTATATTAACGACTTGCTAACCTAAACACCAGGAGACCCCTGGACTGGAGTTATGCACGATTATTCACTCGTCATGTATTATTATTCACTCGTCATTCAGGATTATTCACGCTTTCATCATTGGCTATGCATTCTCGGAAGGCGAGGTGCGGTTGAACCTAGGCATGACGGTGATCACACAAGGAGAACTCGACAGACACGAGTCGAGGGCGGAGGTCCACTCACCACGCTCTCACACACCCCTTTCACCATTCTCACCATTTCATCATTTCACACCTGATTTGATTCCTGACTGTGTTCCTGCATACTTATACAAAAAATAAAGGAAAGGCTGATCGCACGGGTTGATTAATTCCAGACTCCTAATATGTCTATAAACTATTAATGGTGGCAGTTTTCTACAAACATTATTCATCACAGAGAGGCCTACTGAAGATCCACCTCAACACGGTGTCATCGGAGTAAAGAACCTCACATGGTGGCAGCGGTGGGATCTTCAGTAGGCCTCTCTGTGATTCATTATGCAGAAGCCACACTTAATTCATCTATTAATACTTCCATTGCTGATTCTCCACATTTCATTGTTTTTGGCAGAGATAAGAAACTACCTTTTACTAATTTATAGAAAGCCAATACTCCTGTGTATAATTCGGATGATTATTTGTTATATCATTTGAATAATTTTCGTACTATTTACAAGAATCTTCGAAATAATCTCACTCACTCTAAGGAAGAAATGACCACCATAGCTAACAAAAATAAATCTAATCCGAATATCAATATTGGAGATATTGTTTTTCTGCGAGATTTTTACGTTAAAGATAAATTGCAACCAGTCTTTGATGGTCCCTACATAGTTTTGACAGTTGAAGGAAATAGAACAACAATTAAACATTTAGATGTAGGTAATGAGAAACGAGCACATGTTGATCATTTGAAGAAAATTCGGCGTACTCTACCCGGATACGTAAACACGAATTTCGAGGAAACACTAATGAAACCGAAAAAGATAAAGAAAAAGAAAAACGAACAGAAAACCCCCCCTAATGACAGATATGACCTTTGGTCACGCGCCATTGCTGCCGTGTCATCTTTGAAGGGTGATTTTGTAGCCCAGTGTTGGTTAGACAATCTAGATATTAAGGTAGATACGTTCTACATGTAAATAAACTCTGATTCTCACGATTGATGGAGCGGTAGATCATGCCGGCTCGTCCACAGTTCAGTCTCTCTATCACTCTTGACCAATCAGAGCTTCTAGAATTTAACTTCAAATAATTAATAATTTATTTATATACTCTATTTTTAGTAGTACATACAATTTTAGTTTTTCTTACTCTCATTACATCCCCCAGGATGGGTTCTACACTTTAGTCAAAACAGCTGAACATGAGTACGGATTGAACCCCCTCTTTGGAAAGGATAATTTAGATTTATACTATCCATTTCTTGAGGTACACATTAATGCTGGTGTTTTTTTTTTTATTATTTTAATTCCATTTGCATCTGATATGATTTTGACTAGACAAGAAATTATCCCTCTCCCCACCATTATCCAAGGCGAACTTCTTGAGATTAATTTCCCTTCAGACAATTTGTTATTGTCTACAGGTAAATACCCTGATGAATATCTGGCTTTAGTAGACACTTCGGTCTTTGAGAAACATTGTCACACTATCTTAGACGTCATTACTACCTGTCCTGCTCAATTAATCCAATTACTCCCCCTGAATTATGATGATTGTAGTCGTGCTATTAAGAAAAATGAACATATGCTAGATTATTGTCAATTCACTCCCGCTCCTCAGAAAAATGTCTTCCATGCACACATTTTGGATACTCATTTTCTTTATTTTGTGAGAGCAACTACTCTCCTTGTGACTTGTCCCGATCGCTCACTTTTCCACAGACACGCAGTAGGTTTGATTTACATAAAGGATTCATGCATGATTGTCTGTCCTTTCCTCACTATTTACCCTTCCACATTTCACCTGAGTTCAATTTCTATTGACAGTCGTCTTTTTGCTGAAATTCCTCCCTCTGTTAACATCTCCGGAAATTTTTCGTTTCCTAAGGTTGTTTCACATACCATCACCACTTTGAATCTAATTAACTCATCTTTGGACTCTCTGTCTTTCACTCACTTTGTCAAGCCTTACTATGTATACCCTCCCATTGGTCTACTCATGATTCTTTTGATTATTGCTATTATCTTATGTTATTGCTCAAACTCTCGCCTAGCATCACGTATTAGTAAACTTGAACATTTCGTGAAAGCACTAACATGATAAATGTGGAAAACTAGTTACATATGCACAAGAAAATGTAATTTTAGCATAATCAGACTTAGAAAATATAGTCTATATGTTTAGTACAATCAGACTTAGAAAATATAGTCTATATATATTTGACACAATCAGACTTAGAAAATATAGTCTATATTTTAGAAAAGAATTACATTGCACTATCCTAGAAAATACATACTATAAACATTGATTTGTTAATGTGGAAAGTTTCCTAATTTGAAGATTGAACTTTATATATTTGGTACTTTCTAAATTTTCAATTACTTAGTTACTATAGGACTATGTACTTGTTTATATTATTGATTTTTTTTTAATAGAATAATTACTCTTAATTTTACAATTTTATATGTAGGCTATATATATATCTTTATGTATGTACCATTTTCATCACATCTCATCTATTTTATTATAGAAAATCTATAAAACCTCAGCCTTTATAATCTTTCATTAGACTTAAGCATTTATTTTTGTTTTTATTTCTCTTTCACTTATTTCACTCTTTATTATAATTTTAGAGCTCCACTTGCAGTTTTGTTTTGCAGTGGGAGCAAAACTCTCGTAGTGGGGGCGTGTTATACGATCCTTTCACTCATATTTAGACAACTCATAACTCAATTCATACTTGTAACACGACCTTTGTATATGCCTGTACAAGGAGCTGTTAGCTGTGGTCCAGAGGCAAGACCACAGGTGTCCTTATCAATAGCTAAGGTAAACATGCTGATTATTCATTACATTCCTATATTCACGACTTGCTAACCTAAACACCAGGAGACCCCTGGACTGGAGTTATGCACGATTATTCACTCGTCATGTATTATTATTCACTCGTCATTCAGGATTATTCACGCTTTCATCATTGGTTATGCATTGGTTACCCCTGTGCAGGGGTAAAGAACCCCTTGAGGTGGTTAAGCACACCCAGCTTCTGGGAGGCTGCCTTAGCAAGACTGGTAATATGGTCCTTCCTCGGAAGAAAAAGAAACACCGAGAATATTGAGTAAAATACCACAGAAAGAGAGGTCTACCAAACTCCAACAAGGAAAGTCTGCAACAATTGGCCATGCAAGGTCGCATTCTATCACCCCTCATCAAAGAAAATCAAAGATAACAAGAGGGCCTAAAACAAACACTACTAGGAAGCGGTCAGCAGCGGAGCAAAGAAAGGAGGAGCAGACAACACAAGTGGTACACACCCCAACAACTAAACCTTCGGTTCCTCAACAACCCCGAGGACAACAAGCCAACAAAGATGCCCCACACAAGACTATAAATACACACCGCGAGACGAAAGAGAACGAGTGTCGCATAGCAGTAATCACCACGGCGTGTCCGGTAACACCAGGGAAAGAGTTGCCACAACGTTCATCACTGCAGCCGACAATGAAGAAGCGGAAAGTACTATTTTCACAAAGAGAAGAAAACGCTTATCCTATCAAACATAAATAATCATGTACAAGTTACCAGAATATCAGACTAAAACCATGCCTAAACTGTCCAGACAGGTCACAGGTAGGCTACTCTGTAAAAACATTATGAACACTGTTTGTACATCTAAGTTTCACTATTAAATTATTATTATAATTTCTACTGAACATGTGTATAATATTATTCCAACTATATTTTGTCAAGTTCTTCATAACTAGAATAAGTAACCAGAGTGTGTTTGTAACGATGCCTTCTTGTGTACCTCAGCACCAAATGTTTTCCCATTATGAAATAATTAATATATGATCCTTTTTTTTTATACTTATAATACACGTATCCACTATGTATTTTCATATGATGTTTTTCCACGATCAGTTCGTTAATTATTATCAAGAACACATGATCTATAGCCGCATTTTCCTTTACCATCATTATCTCCGATAGACTGGAAATGGTGTCGTATTTCACACCCAAATGCCATAAAAGGGTGTCCAATATCAAGCCAACTCAACCCTGCTCTTCCACAGGGTCGAAACTCAACCCGATTCAGACTTTCGGAACTTGATAACAGTTTTAAGACTTTTTGTATATATCCATAATTATATAAATAATCGATTTGGATGTGATAATTATAAATGTACCTAGCTATATCCTCAGAATGTCCAAAAGAAGCGTCATATTCCTATAGAAGGCCGATAACCTACCGGAGTTATTATATATAATACCTCAAAGTAAGCGATTATATTATAGGAATAGTCATCACAATTTTTTACAAATTCAACTAGATCAAAATAATATCGAAATGATGGATCATTAATTATTGATCTTGATATGTAGGCCTAAAGCGTGTTGTTTATAAACATTGGAGCACATGGCCGCAGCCGCGGTGCCACTCCATTCGCGCCTAATCACGATTATATTTTGGTGTATTCTTACTTAAATTTATATCATTCGGGTTGATTAGGTTACACAATACAATATTACTAAGTAACAGTACATGCATATGTATAAATATCATAACATTTGTCAGAGTTTAGCAAAGCACCACGGCTGCGTGGGGAGTGCTGAGAGTAGTGAGGGAGAAGTGGCCGAGCTGCGGAGCATGTGCTTGTAGCCTCGTGACCTTGACGTCATCCCAAGAGTCAAGTTCAGAAAATCAGTGTTCGTCACGGTAATTAATCCGTCACTCCTCCTCAGAATTATTGAAATGTCTATGTATGCGATTATTTCTTGCTCTACTATTAAACAAATAAATATGTTGTATAATTTCACCTAATATGTAATGTCACAACACATCTTAAATTGTATATATTCAAATTTATTGCCGATATGTTCTGTTGTCGATTATTCCAGTCCCTGACATACCTCATGATATTTGGTATATTACGCTAATTCGCTTTTATTTTGTCTTTATTTGCTTTGTAATAATTATTCTGCAATGCATATTTACTTTCATTCTTAAAAATAGTCAGGAAAGGTTGTCCATATAATGTATATATTTAAAAGTCTGGATCGCCCCTTGTCATTTTGTGCCACCACACTTTAATGAGAGTGGGTTATCAGACTTTGGGGTGACACAATATGCAGCTTTTATACTATGTTCTTTTTATCTTAGCAGATGCTCCCTTCTACTAAAAGCATCAACATATAATCTAGACTTATTATAAGAATATTATTACTATTTAGTTCTCACAATATTATTCCTGATCAAGACTATTGCTATAGTCACGAATAATTGAACCAACCATATATAGGCGTTTTTTATGCCGCCTTTTGACTTTCACATTAACTTCGAAATCTTCTCAATCTTCTCCTGGCGTCATAAAACACGAATGAATTTCGTTGTCAGGCGTATGATTCACAGTTCAGTTGTTGGGCGTTGAAGCTTTACAACGGCGCCTCCCTTTTGCTTTTTTGATTTGTTTTTACTTTATGTTCAGTATGATTTATCTTATCCTCCAAAAATATATATATTTACCCTATCTATGGTCTGTCCATTAAACAAAGTTTCTAGGGGTGAGGTGGGCAAAGCCCCCCTCAACCTATTATTGTATCCCATGACCAGCGTTGGGTAAATTGTTTTGTTAATGGTCGTGGAATACAATAATTGGTTGAGGGGGGTATTGTCATCATTTCGGGTGGATGGGACTCGTAAGCCTTGGTCGGCAACCCACCTAGGGGGAGACCTTATAAAAATCCGGGTGGATGAGACTAGTCAGCCTTGGTCGGCAACCTGTCTAGCCTCTAGGAGAGTAAACCTGATACAAATCTGTACTGCTAATCTAAGTGTAAGGCAGGTTAGTGTATGGACTAGCCGAACACCACTGTAGAAAAATAGTGCTAACAAGATAAATAGAGGGCCTCGGAGTCGGACGGATCCTAAATTGAGTGGTCAATCTTGTAAATCCAGCTGTTGGGTAAATTGTTTTGTTTGCCGGCTGTGGGATACAATAATAGGTTGAGGGTGTATGGTCATCATATAATGTATATTACCAGCAGGGGGCTTAAAACAGCTGAATGTGGGATAATTTAGTAAAAAAATGAGTCAAATAGTGACTTATGTAAACAAGGCGGACGATACGCCAGCTAGGCTATAACCTCATCCTTACCGGCCGTAGGATACAAAAGCGGACGGTACGCCAGCTAGGCTATAACCTCATCCTTACCGGCTGTAGGATACAAAAATAGGTTGAAGGGGGCCTTTGCTCCCCCTCACTTATCATATATATTACCAGTAGGGGGCAAATAACAGCTGGTTGTGGGATAATTTTGTAAAAAAATTCAAATTAGACGCGAACGTAATTGCGAGTGTAGGCTACGACTTGTAAACAAGGCGATGCATAGCAGCGTATGCCCGCTAACACAACCCTTAACCAAAAGTCACCTACTAGGCAAGGATGTAGTATTCGGGCATACCACCCGCCTTGTTGTTGTTCCCCAAGATGCCTGGCCGAACAGCCCCAAGGCCTCGAGCAAGGCCAAGGCCACAACCGAGCGCCCCCACAGAACCCTCCTGCCGACCATAATAAAGCCTGGGTCGGCTCCCCGCCACTCCATGGCGGGGAGCTGAGGAGGGTGCGGAAACGCCCGGGAAACCAAAGCCCCACCCACGGCCCTGCGCCCCTCAGCAATTATGAAGAGAAAGTTGAGGGACAAAGGAAAAATGTGACGCTTTTGCTTCCAATCTTGGTAGATTGCGAGGTCAATCCTCGGAAGAGACGCCGTCAATTGAGATCTAGAAAATATATAAATAAAGGAACAGTCAGAGTAAGCTATGGGTATGGCAGAGATCGCTCAGTTCTCACTCCCGCCTTGTTTAACTTACTTACCAGTATAACTATGCGAGAAGGATTACACTACGCGGACGCTCCTGATCACGTTCTCGTCTACTTTGACTGCCGTGGGATACAATAAGTTGAGGAGGGGTTTTGCCTCCCTCACTTATGACTTATTGTCATCATATATATTGCCAGCAGGGGCAAATAACAGAAAAAATAGCCGTCAAAATAAACGAGAACTAATTAGGCTAACCGCGAGTGATCAACCTATATAAATTTGACGATCGTACGCCTGGATACTACATCCGATAATTATAGGGAATAGACTCGCAGCGTTATTATACATAATTTATTAGGGAAAGTGAAGCTCTATGGAATCCTTATAATATACTCACATGGATTCCGTTGTGGGAGAATAGTTTTGATAAGTTTTGTAACTCTCGATTTTGTCGATAAAAATAAGTCCCGCGCGTAAACAAACTCTTCTTCTTCAGTCCCGCAATCTTGAGAGCTCTGCTACGGACGTGTTCAATGTTTACAAAAAGTGTTCGGAATGGAGTAGGCTACACTCGCTACGGTAAAGTGTTATGTTCTACAAAGATGTTTCTGTATGTCGAATATACACATTTGCAACATTACATTGTGCTTTTATTTAATTTTCATAGTTTTCGCGGTATTTGTTCAATCCTTTCTGGCATTTTTCTTTCCCATTTCCCTTGTAGTTTTAGTATTATTACATATATTTGCTCTTGCGCACGACTCGGCGCATATTGTTGCCATTCCTTCTCTCAGCTGACAGAAACGTCAAACAGCCCGGCAGATTTGTAACTGTCATGGCCGCTTGTACAGGTTGTGGTCTCTCCTGTCAACAATTGGTGGACATTTTGCGAACTAAGGAAGCTACATGTGATTTTCTTGTTCAGCATAATACTGGTAAGTGCGATACATGTGGTAGTGAGAGCAAGGGCTAGTTTTGTATCCCACGTACTGAGTACTATGAACATGCAGTAGCTGGCATGCAAGGGCTAGTTTTGTATCCCACGTACTGAGTACTATGAACACGCAGTAGCTGGCATGCAAGGGCTAGTTTTGTATCCCACGTACTGGGTACTATGAACCCACAGTAGCTGGCATGCAAGGGCTAGTTTTGTATCCCACGTACTGGGTACTATGAACACGCAGTAGCTGGCATGCAAGGGCTAGTTTTGTATCCCACATACTGGGTACTATGCACCCACAGTAGCTGGCATGCAAGGGCTAGTTTTGTATCCCACGTACTGGGTACTATGAACCCACAGTAGCTGGCATGCAAGGGCTAGTTTTGTATCCCACGTACTGGGTACTATGCACCCACAGTAGCTGGCATGCAAGGGCTAGTTTAGTATCCCACATACTGGGTACTATGAATCCGCTGTACCTGGCATGCAAGGGCTAGTTTTTTATCCCACGTACTGGGTACTATGCACCCACAGTAGCTGGCATGCAAGGGCTAGTTTTGTATCCCACGTACTGGGTCTAGGTTAGGTTAGGTTGGGTTGTTTGGTTAGGTTAATATACTAGGTCTCGGAAACAAGATTCGTAGTTGCGGTAGTATTTACAAATGCTTATTATACTAACCTTTTAAGCCTCTCCAAATTTCAAACATCCAAGCACAGTTTTTACACATTTTACACATTTTTTACAAAGTGACCTTTTGTGTCTCTGAAATTATGGAAAATCCGAGCCAACTTTGGTCAAAACTTGACTCAGACTTTTAAAAAGTGCCCCTTTGTGTCTCTGAGATAATGCAAAATCCGAGCCAACTTTGGACAAAACTTCGCTTGGATTTTTTCAAAGTGACCTTTTGTGTCTATGAAATTATGGAAAATCCGAGCCAACTTTGGACAAAACTTGGCTCAGATTTTTTCAAAGTGACCTTTTGTGTCTATGAAATTATAGAAAATCCGAGCCAACTTTGGTCAAAACTTGGCTCGGATTTTTAGAAATTGGTCTTTTGAGTCTCTGAAATTATGGAAAATCCCAGCCAACTTTCTACAAAACTTGGCTCGGATTTCGGAAAAGTGCCATTTTAGGCATTTCACACATTCCTATTCTTCATTATTTTACTATATTACTTTAACCCCACATTTTCCCTGATCTTCATAGCCCTCCCCACTATCGGGGGGAGTTATCTTAAGATTGTTGGATAATGGGGTTCTATAGGGTTTCTCCCACAGTGGAATTATAACTAATAGCATCAAAACTACCATTTCCCAAAAAAATTGGAAAAAAAACTCGCAAATAAGGCTGCAAGTCTTTTCACTAAAATTACCCTACATCCTTCCCATCCACACAAATTTACAAATTACCCCTTAAAATTGCTTAACTTTATGCATAGCCTAATTCCAAAGACCGTAAGACAAACTATTCATTAACACAATTAAGAATAGCCCAGGTCTAGGTGTATAGAACAAAATAATGGTATCCTATTATATTTTCTGGCAAGGGTTGCGTTAGCAGGCGTACTGTCACTTAGTAGCTTGTTATACACCGAGTCGTACATTCGCAGCTAGGCCTAGCCTATGTTCGCGTCTAATTTGTCTGCCTTTTCTTACAAAATTGTCTCACGGCCAGCTGTTATTTGACCCTTGTTGATAGGCAACTGTATGATGATAACAATAAGTTATGGGGGGCAATCCCCCCTTACCTTTTCTTGTATCCCACTGCTAAATAATGGTTTGCTCCCTCACCACCTATGACTTATTGTCATCATTATCATCATAATTATATATTACCACCAGGGGGCATATTAACCCCTTCTGTACTGGTGACGTCCTCCTCGTTATATGCTGGCAAAATAATAATGATTTTATTCAACTTAGGAATGACCTCTAGCAATTAATAGGCTATATATATATATATACAGACTATCTCATTTAATCCTTTTGGCTATCACAAATCCTTCCTAAGCTGAACAATTTTTTTTAATAGTTTCCAGAATATAATGAGAAGGACATCACCGGTAATGAAGGGGTTAACAGGGTATGTCATTATAAGGACATCACCGGTAATGAAGGAGTTAACAGGGTATGTCATTATGAGAAGGACATCACTGGTAATGAAGGGGTTAACAGGGTATGTCATTATGAGAAGGACATCACCGGTAATGAAGGGGTTAACAGGGTATGTCATTATGAGAAGGACATCACCAGTAATGAAGGGGTTAACAGGGTATGTCATTATGAGAAGGACATCACCGGTAATGAAGGGGTTAACAGGGTATGTCATTAGGTTAGGTTTGGAGTTTACATCTTCCTCATATACGTCAACTAGTAACAAAACACCTCACTCTACCTCTCGCCCCAAAAGCCATAATTCAAACCCCTCCACCTCTTACACTCATTATCCCCTCCCGGACGCCTGGCCCCACCCAACAAACCATACCCCTCAAGTACCAAGCCTAGACCTCCTTATTTACTGATCACTAACCCTAAGAATGCCAACCCCTCAACCCCAAACCCCAAACCCCAGAGTACCTCCAACTACCCCCCACCAGTATCACCATCACCATCGACATCTTCCTCAACCTCATCAACCCCAGTGCTAACAACTACCACGACCAGATCAGGCCGTCTGTCTAAACCCCCGGCTCGTTTTTCCTCAATTCGTCAGCAACCTCAATACCCCCTACCGGTTCCGAAGAGAGTCAACCCCTCAACCTTACACCATCATATGTTTTTGGCCGGAGAACTACGAATGGCAAGTATGACCGAACAAAATCTGATGCCAGCACCCACGAGTTCAAACACCACTTCCCCTGTCTTGTGGTCAACTGAAATTTTACCCTCAACAGCTGACCGGGAAAAGAAACCGCAACTCTCTCAAAACCTCAGTTCCCCTCTCCACTCAACAGTGCCAACACGGAAATTAACCCGGCAACGGCGAGGGGGGGGTATTGAACTAGCTGCCCATGGGCGAGCATATTGGCTCCATTCAGGCCTATAATCGTCATTTTACGATAAATATCGTTATTACTTATTCATATGAGCCTATTTTACCTTCACTATGAAGATAGTAACCTGTAACAACAATAAAACAAGTGAAAATATAATTTTTCTGATCAAAATCGCGAATATAGATGGACCAGCCCATTCATGAATTATTAGAAAATTGAGGCAACCCCCTCCCTCCACGAGGCCTCAAGCCACACTGAGCCTACTCATTCACACACTCGGTTGTATAACACACTCGCTAGGCACGTAAGCACATCCTCCACACATTTTGCTAATGTTAGCACAAAAATATACCAACGAATTAGGGAATAACATGGAAAATAGGTGATAATTGAAAGGGGAGGGGAAAAGGGGGAAGGAGGGGATGTGGAGGAGTGATATGAGGTATAGGGGAAAAAAAAAAAAAAAAAAAAAAATGTTTAGTGCTACTGGGGCCGCTTAAATGTTTTTTTTAGGCCTCCCTGTTAAGGGGAGATATCCACTTGAGGGATTTTTTTCTTGACCCCTTTCTCCCTCATGTTTAGCCCCATTGCTTTTGATATTATAAAACGTTTGCCCTATTAATTTAGCGATTTTAACACCTTACGAGCGGCCTATGCGGTTTATTTATATGTACCGCCCAGCGGGGTGTTTTTAGCCAAAATAGGGCTGTTTACGTGATCATTTTCATGCCTAAATAAGACCAAGAACGTAAAACAAGTACCTATCTCTGAAAGGGCATAAACAGAGCTTTCGAATGACACCATAACGATCCTTTTATGATGGCTAGTTTTCTTGCAATAACCGTGCAACGCGAGTGCAAAAAGCATGTAATTCGGTACTTTCCCCATATAATTCAGTATGTAGCGAGTGAGAGAGGGAGGAGGGAGCTGAGATTCGTGTCAGTAGGTTCGCCGCGGTGGTCTGGAGCAGTCATACGCTCGCTAGTCTCCTGCCACCACTTGTCTCTCTCTCTCAGCAACATTACGTGCTGAAATTGCCACTCGACCTATGTCGAGCGCCGCCACATAGTCCAGCTTTATTTAACTCGACTTATGTGGTGAGCCGCTAATTAAGGGTTAAGAACTTTCACCCCATATTAAGACCTTTCGTGCAATTCAGGTGTCAATTTTATCCTGGCGAGCGATAGCGAGCCTGTAATTTAAGAGGAACCGGCCTTCGGCCGGGAAATTTTTCTACCGAAAAATGTACAAATTTATCTTGAAAGGGACTCAAGGGGGTGTAATTTTAAACTTGATGGAGGTCTAGGGAACAAACTAAATACCTCCCCTTAAGAGCTTTGCCGCCGTCGCCCAGTAAAACCTCATGAGCTTTGCTGCCGTTTACGGGTTAAACAGCTCTGTGAGAAAGAACATGACGTCTTCTGTGAAATCAAGCGAATGTAAACCTGCCACACACAAGATACCGAGAGATGGCCCTTACATCAAGACACTTACCTGGGTCAAAGCTAATGGGGACACTAAGAATGTTCGCTTCATAGACCAACTGGACACTGCAGTGAACAATAATCAAGAAGATTCCTACCTAAAGGTGTGTACTTCAATAGAAAAACCAGCCGACAAAAGATCATTAATGTGGTGGAAACATCTGGCTGCCTGCACACATTTTATACGGTATGACGGCATTTGGATTCTTTATTTACAGCCACGGGGTCGTGACTTTCACGAGGAAGAAGGTAGTGAAATAACAGAGAAACAGTTAACCAAGCATTCACCACCACCAAGCCGCTTTCCCTCTCATCCTACCACACCTCCTCACCACAGTGGAAGAATGGGAAGCAGTTCACCACCACACCGCCAGGGGAGCAACAACTCAAGGTCATCTCCCTGTACCAACAATGATATACCCTGCAAATCCGGAACACGAATTGCCACCATCAATATGACACGTCCTCCAACACCAGAAGGGAACTTACTCATCACCATCAACAATCCCAAAGTCCAGAGAAAGGAAAACAGTAGACAGAAGAAAATCTCCCATCCACCCCCAACGCATCAAGGGCTCAACCCCCGAACCAGACAGCCGTGCTCGCAACATTACTGACGAGATGAGATGCCCTCCAACACCAGGGAAAGACATAATCATCAACTGGAACAATGCCAAAGCACTAAAGAGTGAGAGAAGTGGGAAAGACAGCCGACACCCAGAATGGCACCATCCATACCGGACATCCCCTCGCCACTCTAGACCGCAGCCGCCCCGCCACCATGTTCAGAAGAACCGAGGTACACAGTTAACCCCTGTCACCCTCCGTCCAAGCCACACGGAGACAACCGCCCTACAACACCCTACCCCTAGGCGCCTTTCTGATGCTCATTCACACCACCGCCAAGACGCTGAGAAAAGAGGTGACCTCAGCAGGAAATTCTAAGATCAGTATCCAATTGTTAAAGTACTGTTCCTTGTGATCCATGGGCGGAAGGACTGTAACTTTGGAAGGCTTTTTCTTGTGATCCATGGGCAGAAGATCAGCTGAAAGGATTGGAGGCACAGTAGTCATAATTGTTCTTGTGACCCATGGGCGGAAAAACAATTATTGATACTGGAGCTCACGTATACACCTTTTTGCCTATAAAAAGTAGTTCCTTGTGACCCATGGGCGGAAGGACTGTAAGTTTTATAAACCACAAATTGTGCATCAAAGTTCTTTTTAACACCTTACGAGCGGCCTATGCGGTTTATTTATGTGTACCGCCCAGCGGGGTGTTTTTAGCCAAAATAGGGCTGTTTACGTGATCATTTTCATGCCTAAATAAGACCCAGAACGTAAAACAAGTATCTATCCCTGAAAGGGCATAAACAGAGCTTTCGAATGACACCATAACGATCCTTGTATGATGGATAGTTTTCTTGCAATAACCGTGCAACGCGAGTGCAAAAAGCAGGTAATTCGGTACTTTCGGTACATAATTGAGTATGTAGCGAGTGAGAGAGGGAGGAGGGAGCTGAGATTTGTGTCAGTAGGTTCGCCGCGGTGGTCTGGAGCAGTCATACGCTCGCTAGTCTCCTGCCACCACTTGTCTCTCTCTCTCAGCCACATTACGTGCTGAAATTGCCACTCGAGTTATGTCGAGCGCCGCCACATAGTCCAGCTTTATTAAATACGACTTAAGTGGTGAGCCGCTAATAAAGGGTTAAAGAATTCGAGTTAAGCTGTGCCAACCCCGTCACGTCAGGACAACCCACAGCCTACGCATCTACCCAAGACTTGGATTACTAATTCTACACCCTTGGATTACTTACTCTACACATCGAAAGTGAAGTTATTATACCGTAAAAGTTATAGAAGATCTAACAGTGGAAATATATACTTATTGTATTATCAGAGAGAAAGTATATAAGGATCAATCATGAAAAGTAGTTAATAATAAATCTACGGATATATAATAATAAGTATTCGGGAAACAACGGATACTACGCATGTATGCAAAAAGTAAGAGAAAGGAAGTACTAGTGAAACCCAAATAAATCAGGGAAGCGCTGATAATAATTCTGTCAAAGTTAATAACAAATAAATTCATGTTAACTATTGCGTAAGCACTACAGTGAATTAACATCAGAAAAATAATTAGTTTCAACTACCAAATTCAGAACAACTCTACGCAGGTAACAACAAAAAATTCACACTTATAATTACTACGTAACCTTCCTAAGTACAAGTGTAAATCCTCGATTGAAAGGAGTGCTATTCTTATCTCTGAAATAAATACAGGACAAGTGTAATCTTTCAGTTAGAAAGCGGTCCCCAATACTCACTTAGATATTGTATAGAATAACCCAGTCTTGCGAGTCAGATGTAGTGGAGCCTCGTTCGTGCACTTATTGTTTTGTTCTTGACCATTGGTGTTCTAGCTTTTACGTATGCGATATTCTTGTGCAAATAAACGGAATATGAATACAAGTCTTTGTGATAATTATCCGCTATTGTCTTTCTGTATCTGTGGCAAAACAATAAAACTTCTCCAGTTAGGAAGAGCCCACTTGATCAACACCAATTAAACCCCCTGTAATGCCCTCGAAAATATCCCACAACCCCAATAATGTACTACCCGAGTTGACGTCAGGTATAGTGTAAAATAGTCGTTGATGGGAAGTCCAATAAACTCATCACGTGAAACACCACGAGACTATCACCTGGTTCTTACAAATCGGACTAAGGTTACTATACTTTTGTACGTCCGTGGTAGTACACTGGGTTAGCGCGCGGGCCTGGTTGACCTATGGGGGTCATGGTCACTAACCAGGGTTCGAACCCCACCCAAGGCATCTCAAAACCTGTGGGTTTTTAGGAGGGTTAAACTCCCTTCAGAGGTTCGAGCCCTGCACCAGGCCCCAGGAAAGGTTGACCCTAAGTGGGCCTGGGGAGTTGTCAGGACAGAAAAATTCCCTTCACACCCAGCATTTCATTGGTGGCAGTCACGGAAAATGTAATGCCCTCGAAAATATCCCGTAACCCCAATAATGTACGGCCCGAGTTGACGTCAGGTACAGTGTAAAATAGTCGTTGATGGGAAATCCAATAAACTCATCACGTGAAACACCACAAGACTATCACCTGGCTCTTACAAATCGGACTAAGGTTACTATACTATTGTACGTTCGTGGTAGTACAGTGGGTTAGCGCGCGGGCCTGGTTGACCTTTGGGGGTCATGGTCACTAACCAGGGTTCGAACCCCACCCAAGGCATCTCAAAACCTGTGGGTTTTTAGGAGGGTTAAACTCCCTTCAGAGATTCGAGCCCCGCACCAGGCCCCAGGAAAGGTTGCCCCTAAGTGGGCCTAGGGAGTTGTCAGGACAGAAAAATTCCCTTCACACCCAGCATAACATTGGTGGCAGCAGTGGTTCTTGATTCGGATAAAAGGTTGCATTACATTGCAAGTTTGGAACAGCCAGAACACGATAACATCATGGCGCACCGTTCTCACATCCCCATCCCACATTATGATGGGGAGACTTACGAGATCGAAACGTTCATGAACATAGTGAAACCCGTACTTGACCTAGTTTATACCACGGACGCATTAACGCACCTGGGAAAAGCCGTTTCCCTGGTTGCCTACCAAGTGCACCCTGCTCTCACATGGGACGAATTTCGCCCAATAGTGATAGAGGCCATTAAGCCTTCGTTGGGCGTTTTCGTGGCCCACACCCGTCTCCAAGACACTAAATTCGAAGGCGATTTAGATGCCACAGTGAATAAGATCGCCCAACATATCAAAGTGTCTTTCCCCACATTGACCAGAATCCAGCAAGAACAGCAGATTCTGGTCAACCTTGTATCAATATTGCCCTCAGCAGTAAAGGATCATTTCCGTGTGCACGATTTCGTCGGATATCAAAAAGATCTCATCACGATCCGATGTATTTTGGCCGTGCACACAGAAACACCCACCCAAATCGCTGTAATCAAGAGGTTCCCCACACACCCGCAGCACCTCGACAACCAAAGCCCCAAGGCTCAAACCTTCAACTCCAAGAATGCCTACCCATCCTCATCCTTCCACAACAAACCTACCTACCCTTCCGGCAAGCCCCAACCCAGTAGGCCACGGTTCCAACCTACCCAGCCACGCAGAATCTTCAACCGGAACAAAACCTACAACACCTACCAAAGTAAGAACCCTACATTAGTGATAATCAACCCCTATGATTTCCCTGCCTGTAGTGCTAAGTGTGCCCTCCATCAAATTCTTGACTCTGCCAAACCTCGCCCCTTTACTCCTCGCATTTCTGTAAATGAAGAGGAGTGGGGACAAGAGGAAGAAATGGAGGAAATGCACACCGAAGACATAGCCCATATCATGACCTCAGACGATACCGAGGAAACCCTGGAGGAGGTAGATACCGACCCCCAGGATTTTTAAAGTATCCCCCGCCCACGATGGCCTCGGCGGGGGACGCCATAACTGATCGCACTGCCCCCATTTACTACATGGCCAAAATCAAGGACATTCCTGTCCGCTTGTTAATCGACACGGGAGCTGCTAAGTCATGTTTTTTCAAGTCTTATTATGATCAACACCACCGACTATTTGGCCCCTTGTTACCTACCAAAGCAGAACTAATCTCAGCTGCTGATACCTACTTAAATCTCCTAGGAGACACTTTGCCCCTGTCAGTAACTACTCCTGCCCCCCATGCCCGTTGTTATCACCCGTTCACAGTATTTTCCTCCCACTGTAAACATTACGATGGTTTCCTTGGACTTGACCTCCTTCAAAAACTCCAGGCCCAGGTTGACTGCGGCCAGAGGCTGATCTCATTCAAAAAAAAAAATCCAACCCAAAGCCTCTGACAAACCCATCACACAGAAACCAGTTCACAAAAAGAAAAACACCTCCACCCTCAACAAACTCTGAGTCAAGATTACCAAGTTGCAGCTAGCACTAAGGTAACTCCTAAACCCTTGCCCCGAGTTCTCTCAAAATATCACTCATTCCGTTGAAAAAATGCCTCAGCAAACGAAAGAAGACAAGTCCAAGCAACTCAATGATGTAAACCCCCCCCATTTCTCCTAACTCTGTCCAGGATCAATCCTCCCATGTTTCCAGGACAGACTCTTATGTATGTAAATACCATTCTACCAAATATTTATGTACACATGTTTCCAGGGAAAATGCCAACCTATGTACCCAACCATGTTTTCCCCATGCCCCCAGAAATGCTCACCTATTTCACAACCAACAAAATTTCCCTTGTGACAGCTTTCCGTCAGTAGCTCCCTTCCACCCCCACACAATTCACACCCTTAAAAAACTTCAAAACCCCACACTAGACTCACCCCCTCATGACAGACAAACCCACCAATCCCATATAACCTCTAAACAAACCGTCACTGCCACCGACAAAACTCCCCAAATTCGTCCTTTTAACAACCACAAATCAGTACATCAGTCCTCCACCAATAACCCATGTTCTATACCTAACTCTTCCCCCACCAACCCTCCGCAGTCCCACCAACAAATTCCGTTTTCTAAATCACTCACACCTCACCACTCTGATCCTCCCACACGCGCCGTTAATCCCCCCCTCACGCGTGACCCCCACCAAAGTGATTCCCCCCCCCTCATGCGTACCGAGCACCTGCTCACCAGTCGGTCCCCCACCATCATTAGCCCAGCTGTAGTTCAAGATAAATGTCAAATTCCCCCCCGCCATCAAAAATGGGTTAACCTTCGACCCATACCCCAAACTCACATGATATTTTCCCCCACTACCACGTCCACCAACCCCAATCGTTGCCTCCTACAACCCGCCATCATTTCCGCTCGCATAAACCACATTCTAGTGGCCAATATCTCTGAAGAATCCCTGACATTACCAAAAGGCCTCATCATAGGAGACCTCGAAACATTTGATGACCTCCCCATAGATTCCAATGAAACCCCTACCAGTCTCAAATTACCCCCTCTCCCTGACACATTATCCGACCACCAAAAACACAGCATGTACGAACTATTGCTAGAGTTCAGTGACGTATTTTCCCAACAACCCACTGAAATAGGGCAGACCGATGTTGAACAACACATCATTAACACCACAGGCCCCCCCATAAGACAACCATCCCGTAGAAAAAATCCCATACAACGCCAGGAAGAGGAACGCCAAGTCCAAGAGATGTTAGAGGCCGGAATTGCTACCCCGTCCATCAGCCCCTGGTCTTCCCCTGTTGTCCTAGTAAAAAAGAAAGATGGGTCAACCCGTTTTTGCGTAGATTACAGGAGATTGAATGACGTAACCATTAAGGACGCTACGCCATTACCCAGGATAGACGATTCCCTTGACTCCCTATACGGATCCAGATGGTTCACTACCCTCGACTTGCAAGCAGGGTATTGGCAAGTGCCCATCAAGGCAGAGGACCAAGAAAAAACAGCATTCTCCACTAGTGGTGGCCACCACTACGAATTTAACGTCCTACCTTTTGGCCTCTGCAACGGACCCGCCACTTTCTCCCGTTTGATGGAAGCGGTATTACATGGCCTTACCTGGGAAACCTGCCTAGCGTATCTAGACGATATCATTGTGTACTCACAAACCTGGGAAGAACACCTCCTCAGGTTGAAACAAGTTCTTCAAAGAATCCGAGCCGCCGGGCTGAAATTGAAACCCTCAAAATGCGAGATTGCACGAAATAAGGTAGATTTCCTTGGCCACGTAATATCTGAACATGGCATTGCACCAGACCCCAAGAAACTTCAAGCCATACAAAACCAACCCCCACCCACCACCGTTAAAGGAGTACGTTCTTTTCTAGGTTTAGCCACATACTACAGACGTTTCGTCCCACACTTTGCCGCAATAGCCAGACCCCTCCACCAACTCACCCACAAGGACACCACATTCACCTGGACACCTGAAAGAGACCTCACTTTTAACACTTTGAAACAAAAGCTGATCCAAGCCCCTATTGTCGCTTTCCCTGATTACCATAAACCTTTCCGTCTTTATACCGACGTATCTCTGTACGCCATTGGTGCAGTTTTAGCTCAAGTAAGAGACGGAGAGGAACATGTGATAGCGTATGCCAGCTCCACACTCAACCAAGCCCAACAGAATTATGCAGCCACCAAGAGAGAGTGCCTAGGGATCATTTGGGCACTCAACCACTTCAGGTCATTTGTGTTGGGCGCGAAACTAGATATAATAACCGACCATCAATCTTTGCAATGGTTGCGTAGGTGCGAAACCAACTCAGCCATCTTGGTACGCTGGAGAGAGACACTAGAGGACTACGATTTTACAATACAGTATCGTCCAGGTAAACTTCACACCAATGCAGACGCCCTGTCACGTTTGCCAGTACCGAAAGACCCCCCCACCAACCTAGCCGCCTTACAAAACACTGAGCTCTTACATACCCCCATCAACCAACATAATTCCCCCCCAGCCCCCTCACTAATTAAATCTTGGGAAACAAGGATCAGACCACCCTGGATACCGTTAAATATCTTCAAGAAACTGACTCGCTGGGGAGATCAACTTGCCACAGACTCCGGTCACATAGTCCTAGACCCCACCATTGCCCACGACTACATGATTGCCATCCACGAGGGAAACGGCATACACCTTGGACAAAAGAAGATGTTAAAAATCTTCGCGGATCAGTACTGGACCCTCATCTCCTCCAAGATTGCACAACGCGTGACAGAATCCTGCAAACCTTGTTTATTGGGGAAGGATAGATCACGCACCCCAGGCCCAGCTGGTACCATTTCTGCCAACAAACCGTTCCAAGTCCTATCCCTCGACATCATGGGCCCGTTTCCTTCTTACGCTGGCAACCGCTATATCGTCACATTTGTTGACGTATATTCACATTTTTTAATAGCCTGCCCAGTTAAAGACCACACAGCCACCACCGTCGCCGCACTGCTTGCCACAGAAGTGTTCCCTATATTCGGCCTTCCCCTTGCTCTTCTATCTGACAATGCCCCCGAATTTAGTGGACACGTTTGGCACCAGTTCACCCAACAATGCGGTATTAAGATCAAACACTCATCCCCGTACCGGCCTCAAGGAAATGCTATATGCGAACGCAGCCATCGCACCATCAACAACCAGTTACGTACCAAAATGATTGCTCTTAACACCTCAGACTGGCCATCGCAGATAAAAATGATACAATGGGGCATGAACACCTGTCCCCGAGAGGACGGTATTTCACCTCATGAACGTGTTTACGGCGTACCCCCCCTGTTACTGCCGTTCCACCATCACGCTCACCTCCCCTCCAACACCTCCACAATTGACCCATTGCAACATCTGCAAAACACCCTCCATACTGCCCAAACCTGTCAAGACACCAAAAATGATAACCCCGATGATAAAAAAAACTTTCGCCATCCATGACACCGTAATGGTAGCCAACCTCCCTGTCACCAACAAATTAGGCCCTTGCTATGTCGGACCCTACACCATCATCAAAGTCCCAAATGCCTATCAAGTCATCATTGATTATCACGGCGTGACCCGCACGTTCAGAAATAGATTCGTCCGAGCATTTAAACCTCTAAAACCACAAGACATTACCCCACCCCACACGTCCGACCCTGAATTGAACACCCCTACTACCCTTCCCACTCAGGCTATGAATGTTCCCCTACAAACCCCTAAAGGCCTAAACCCTCCAGCACAGAACCTGCCGATCATTCCTCAACCTACCCCCCAACCTAACCTCCACAAACCCCAAGCCCCCACTATCACACCTTCCTCCACCATGACCAATTCCTTCACTTCTGATAGTCAAGTACCTCCCCAAAATATCAAAGTACGAAAACCTCCACCCACAACCCCGACCACAACAGAAACCTTCCTGTCTAGCCCTGAAGTACCTCCACCAGGCACCACAGTAAGAAAACCACCACCCCCACCTAAAAGCAAGTACACACCCAACCGCACCACACAACCTACCCTAGTCACCTCACGCTACAACTTACGCCCACGACTGAAATCCTTTAAACCCTCCAGAAAACACACCCTGATAACAAAGTTCCGTAGAGCTGCCAGACCAATATCCTCCTCCTCCTTTTCTTTTTCGTCGAATTCTCCTCCACAAAGGGAAAGAAGACGAATAATCACAAGCAAACACCATCACCCCTCTAACTGTATTCCAAAAATAACCACCCCCACCCTCCCACGAGAGCAAATACCTTCCCCTTTAACCTCATCCCCTCTCAACCCCCACCTCATCACCCCGAATGACCTTCTAGATCTGCCCCCCCACCAAACCACAAAACCACCTATTTCCACCACCATCAAATCACCAACCCCACCAAAGAACGCACCCACACACTTTCCTACCCCCAACCCTCCAAATTAAACCTCCACTCACTACCCTCTCGTCTAGCCCCCCCCCCCCCCCCCGCATCCACCCCTTTCCCCTCCACTATCCCTGCGACCCCACCACGCATCAACCAACCTCATCATCTCATAAAACCCCAATCAACCTCCCCCTAAAGACTACCCTATGCCAACGACCAACCCCTCCTCACCCACCACGTCTACCACACAAGTAACTCCCAACCAAAGCCCCTCCAAAATGACGTACCGACCTCCACACCCCCACTTAAATCCCCCCACAAAGTCGCCCCTCCGAGAACCCCCATCAATACCCCCACCCAATCCTCTCCCATTCCTCCTACCACCCTCACTCGACAAAAACCTCCACACGCATCTACCTCTCAAATAACCCCCTACATCACCCCCACTAAATGCCCTCCACCTGTAAAGCGTTCTTCCCCTCAATATAAAACGTCGTCGAGCGACTCAAGTCCCACTACAAAAATCTACCTTCCCACCAGAACCTCCAAAGGTAGAATCATCAACAGACCCATCAGATTTGAAAACAGTTATGTAAAAACAAAACCCCTTTCTTCCACTAAAAGCCCAAGCCACACAACACACACACCCCCTCTTTCTCACACACCTCCATGATGCACCTTACCTAAACCAATATTGCACATTGCCTCCATATATTTTGCCAGCCTGCAACACCACCCAAGACAACCCCAAAAACCCCAGACTCATATCCCCCCTTCACCCCCAGCTCCGCCTTCACGCGTTAGTCCCTCCCCTTCAGTTGTTAACCCCTTCGCCACACTGAAGAGGCCTCCTGTCAGTCCCACATACCTCACTCAATACCTGACCTCCACCATGAACACATCCACACCATTCGTCGCTCCCGTCCCTACCCCCACTGAGGACGAATACACACCGTTCATAAGACATATTAAATTAAAAACGTCCACAGGACTCTTACCCCGTCTACAACGGCCACATCAAGCCCGGGCAGCCGCCCTCCACAACACCGAAGACACATTCCTACAGGTCTACATAGACCTGCACAAGAAACCTGACCCTCGCTCTCTTGCCTGGTGGGACCTTCTACACACTCTCCAAATGACCCACCATGACTATACTTCTCTTTACTTCACCCTTGAGGCTCGAGGACGAGCCTACAACGAAGGAGAGGGAAGTAAAATGCCCCAGAACGAGAAGCCCACCACGGAAGCCACGAGCGAGAACAACAAAGAAACGGGAACAGAAACACCCGAACGAAAGGCCCACAGAACGAAAGGACCAGGTGACCAAGCCAACCAGTTCAGACAGGCCGAAGCCCGCAGGGCTAAGCAGCTCCAAACCACACCTGCCTATCGCTTCTAACCACTGACCCTTCCCCCACCTCGCGTATCCACTACCCCTCGTGTCCTACACCTCTTACCCGCCAGACTCTACCTACATGATGATGAACATGAATACACCTTAATTTAATACACCCATGCCCTGTCCCTAAGTTAAGATATCAATATCAACATACACTAAAATACCTTGTCTTGCCAGACTAAGTTTCTGAAGACCAACCGCCCCCATAAATCTATGTATGTTCTTCCATCCGAGAAGTAATAATCTATGTATGTTCTTCCATCCGAGAAGTAATATGTTAACCCCCTAAAATACCTTGTCTTGCCAGACTAAGTTTCTGAAGACCAACCGCCCCCATAAATCTATGTATGTTCTTCCATCCGAGAAGTAATATGTTAACCCCCATGTCATAATTGATAAGAAACTATGATACCCACGGGTACACCATTGTATATATAACCATTATTCCTATAAGACCTAGACAGAGATAATGACTGAAGATGTTAGCAACCATGCAGTAACTCTAATTCTTACCCCAACCAGAGATTGTATAGATAACCATCGTTTACCATTGTCTCGACGCATATCTACCACGAAACAATAACGAAGCTACCCCTACGAACTGCCGCTTTCTTTGGTATATATTTCATAGAAAACGCAGTTCCCAGGGACAACTAGATCAGCAAGAAATCGTGTCAACTAATAGTGTCCATAACCCCTCGTATTGACGAGTAATAGTACACTATGTTTTTCTCTACTTTTATCCACAGTCAAGCACACACCTACAGCTAACCTCATCTTCCCCACAGTCCACATGATTCTATAATTTCCAGACTCATATACCACCACCTATTGCTCATCCCCCGGTAGCGTTTGATTACCCTACCTTCCCTGTCGGTAACCCCCAGTCTAAGATACCAACTGTAGCCTAATGCCACCCCTACGCCCAGAGACCTTAGGGTCAAACTTCCACGTAGCCCCCCTTAACCCTCTCCCTCTCGTTAACCCCCCACGCTCCTCTACTCCCTCCTAACCTAGCCTCTCCACCATACCCCCTGAATATCCTTAACTTTTCCGTTACTAACATTCTCAAACCTTTTGTATATATACTCCTATCCAGCCTACCTTCCCCCAGTAGGAAGGAACACCATTAGAACTTTACTAACCCTTTGCATGCCATCTATACCCTCACAACCCATTCACAACCCTGTACCAAATGATCGTCAGTGCGAGGCTAGCCGCCTCGCCAGTGACTAACTTCTATTGCCATACTTCCAGATAAATGTGGCAGAGTTAGCAACCCAGTCTCCACCACATCCAACAAACCATGCAATTAACAACCCAACCAATTAAACCAGCTGATCAAGGCACCTTCGGTTTTGGTATTGCGAACACCCACATCTGTCTCATAAACAGAGGGTTATTACAAACACTTGTAATATGGCAAGCCCCCAGCCACAGCCGCCCAGACGACCATCACAGAGAGAGGACGCGCACCTACCCCTTTCTCCCACCCGAGGAGGGAGACCCCTACCCCTGCGGAGGTATACCTGACCCCTGTTTTGACTTCCGGGTCATTGCCAGGTAGCACAGGAATTCTTCCTATCAATGAACTAACCATGGATGACTAACACCCTTACTAACCTCTATTAACCCACAATAACCGATTAACCTTTCTTGCATACTCCGATAACCAAATTAGCACCTCAGCTATACCATAGAATGAAGACTGAGCAATCTAAGAGAGACGCTCCTATCAAAGATGTCCCAAACCTCCTCGCAAAGTAGATCCAGTCTCTCTCCCCTAAATACTTCCAGTATAGCCAAAATAGTACCTCTTACTAAGGCTCAGTTATATCACATTATGAAGGCTCCATACAGCCATGTGCCACAACAGTAATCACCACCTTACCTAGTTCCCGTATCAATTGAGAGCTCAAATAAGTCCATCAAAACTCGAGATCCCTATTGCCTACAGGGTCCAAAACCGAACCTATAAACCAAGCTCCAGCCCCCAGTAAAATCAGTTGAAAGATAGACACCAACCAGTGGTTGGTCACTTGAGTTGACCTGTAGCTCTATCATTGTTTGTTCCTGAGAATTGAGTTCCAGAGCCGGCAGACTCCGTGGCAGATTTAGATAGAAGGATCTGTCCACGTAAAAGAAATCTACGTGCACCTTATAACTTTCATACAGACCGGGAAGCTGAGCAATCGACGTGAGATGCGCTTGGCGTTAATTCCGATCCAGATTGACAGGAAGATCCTAATATCTGTGATTCAGGTCTAGAAACCAGAGGGTATATAAGAGTGTAACCAGCAACGATCGCCAAGAGATCCGTCTTGAGAACTTTCTACATATGGACCATCTGGACGGCCGCGGAACCAGTCGTTAGCCCCCAACATCATGGACGCAAGATAACCAGGACCAGACCAATCAAATACTACCCAAGATTCACTCTATCAGTGCTACAGTGTTACAGTGCTATTTAGAGACTCACTTATTAATATTTCTATGAAGTGGCTATATCTTTGCCCCAGTATAATTCATATATAACCATTCCATTAGGAAGTGCTAAGCGTATCAGTGTTTATTAATTAACAGGCGATATTAACTCTCGTAATTACTCATATATCCAGATATTATTACATAGCAGCGAAACCCTAGTTGTATCTGATGTTCGCCCACTGATTTGCGTTCTATGTGTTTCTGATACAAGAATATAAAATTAGATCAGTACCCCCCTGAGGTTACTAGAATTCCCGTGCTCTAAAATATGCGTGTCTAATCTAGTCTGTGAACTACTACTTGTGCACCAGAGCTACCAGTGATAAATCTAATAGTGAATATGAATCTATAAGTAACATTGATGGTCTCCAGTATATAAACTTGTGAATAAAGCCAGTGATCAGAAAATTAATACCTGAACGTTGGAAGTGGGAGACTAGGCTCCATCCAGATCCACTTAATGCTAGTGTTGTTCCATTCTATCATTTGTCTTGTACGAGTATTCATATCTTCTTATGCTTCATATTAATCATCATCAAGAAAACTACAGAAGTGTGTACATCAATAAAAGTGATCGTGTGTCTTGTTACCGTGTGCTTATTTGGTGTTCTCTATTCCTCATACCTTGTTTTGTGCATGCAGCCTTCTATACCCAGTCAGTTAGAACTCACATTACCCAAGTTAATCCTGTAGCAAAACAGAGCTTTTCATTGGTGGCAGTCACGGAACGTGATCTGGTAGCTACATAGAGCACCCATCACGCGGACCCTAACAATATTGAGATTGCTGAGGTGATAAAGCTACGATACCTTACGACCTTAAAGAGGCTAGGGACTAGCCTAGTTAAAGAAGGATGTAATGTAATGCCCTCGAAAATATCCCGCAACCCCAATAATGTACTACCCGAGTTGACGTCAGGTATAGTGTAAAATAGTCGTTGATGGGAAGTCCAATAAACTCATCACGTGAAACACCACGAGACTATCACCTGGTTCTTACAAATCGGACTAAGGTTACTATACTTTTGTACGTCCGTGGTAGTACAGTGGGTTAGCGCGCAGGCCTGGTTGACCTATTGGGGTCATGGTCACTAACCAGGGTTCGAACCCCACCCAAGGCATCTCAAAACCTGTGGGTTTTTAGGAGGGTTAAACTCCCTTCAGAGGTTCGAGCCCCGCGCCAGGCCCCAGGAAAGGTTGACCCTAAGTGGGCCTGGGGAGTTGTCAGGACAGAAAAATTCCCTTCACACCCAGTATTTCACCCCCAGTAAAAACCTGGCATAACATTGGCGGCAGCAGTGGTTCTTGATTCGGGAAGGAAGTTGTTGACACAGTTATCAGGAAAGAGATAGAGTACACATACGTCATCATGACTTCACGTTCGCACATCCCCATACCCACGTATGAGGCAGAAACTTAGGATATTCACACGTACCTAGATATGGTCAGCCCGCTACTAAGCCTGGCATACCAGACCGATCAGGTGATCGCTGTCTTATTAATTCACCTATAGGGAAGGCCGTTTCCCGGGTGGCCGGACAAGTAACCCCAGAATTGACATGGGAACACTTCCGGATTATTGTGATCAACGCTATTTAGCCATCACTAGGCCCCGTTGCAGCCAAAATCAACGAAATCAAGTATGGAGGGAACCTAAGCAGTACCTGGAAAATCGTGAACCGATAGGTTAAACCTGGTTACCCTCTGTATGAGCAACAACAGCAACAGGTGTTCTGTGTGCTCTTAACTTCTTAAGGAAAACAAATTCCCATCTCCAGCCACGAGGTCGGGGCTTTGATGGGGAAGAAGGAAGTAAAATAACGGAAAAGCTTCCCACCATCACCGCTACAACCACCACCATCACCACCTCTACCTCCACCACCATCATCACCTCTACTACCACCTCGACCTCCACCATCTCTACCACTCTCCCCACCGCCACAGCCAACATACCTCTACCGACGATTTGATTACTTATTCTACAAATCTAAAGTAAAGTTATTAAACTGGATAATATACAGAAGATATAACTGGAAAAGGATCTATACTTATAGTGTATTTACAGAGAAAGAGTATAAAGAGACCAACAGTGAAAATCTGTATCGACCGGATATATACACTTACACTTAGTTACACTTAGTTGTATTCCGTCCGTTAGTGACACAGTTGAGCTGGGGCTCCACTGCGACCAGGCAGCTCCCTTTCTTCCACTCTCCATTCCAGAAGTCGGTTGGAGTTGGTGCTGGGGTATCCTGGTGTTGGTGGCCGGTCCGGTATTTTGGCCAGCCACATGTCCAAGTGTTTCTTGAAGGTGTCTGGAGACACCCCGGTCATGTTCCTGAGAGGGGCTGGTATACAGTTGAACAGTCTGGTTCCATTGTATGTAAAGCTGTGATGGATCAGGGATTTGATTTTTTGTGTTGATCCCGGCGTAGTCCTCACATAGCACAGCCTCCCTCGCCTTTGGTGCTGAGTCTCTTGGATGTTTGGATTTGGTACCTTTTTTTCCAAAATCTTCCAGACGTAGATGATGATGTATCTCTCCCTACGTCTTTGAAGTGAGTACAGCTGCAGCTCCTTAAGTCTCTCCCAGTAGTTAAAGTGTTGAAACCCATGGATTTTACTGGTGAATGTCCTCTGGGTGGCTTCAATTTCTGTTATTTCTCCTACATTTTGGGGAGACCAGAGCTGAGAGCAGTACTCCAGTCGTGGTAGGACCAGTGACTTCCACAGTGTTAGCATACACCTCTCATTTCTTGTGTGGAAGGTTCTCAGGATCCAGCCTGCTATTTGTTTTGCTGTTGTTGTGGCTTTGGTAATATGCTGGGAAAAAGTGGCATCACTGCTCATATTTACTCCCAAGTCCTTCACTGTGTCCTTGGCGGTAATTTCTTGCTGTCCACTTTTGTAGTTGGTGTCGTTTTGTAGTGCTCTCTTGTTCCCGTACCTTAGAAGCTCGAACTTGTCTCCGTTTAGGGCCATGTTGTTTTCTTCTGCCCACTTCAGGATTTTGTCCAAGTCTTGTTGTAGTAGCTGAGCATCATGTTGTGAGGTGATTTTCTTCATGAGCCTGGTGTCGTCTGCAAACGATGTGGCTGTTGAGTGTTCCAGGTCCCTGTCGATGTCTCCTATCATGATGAGGAATAGGAGAGGTCCCAGTACTGATCCTTGTGGTACTCCGCTGATGACCCAACCTGCTTCTGATAGGCTTCCTTGAACCGTGACTCTTTGTTTTCTGTTGGTGATGAAGCTGTGGAGCCATCTTCCAAGGTCTCCCCCTATTCCCAGTGATTTGAGTTTATGTAGAAGGATCCCATGGTCCACCTTGTCAAAAGCTTTGGCGAAATCTAGATATATGACGTCTACATTTTCTCCGTCTTGAATATCCTGTAGGATTTTGTCGTAGTGTGATAGTAGTTGTGAGAGGCAGGAGCGGCCTTGTCTAAAGCCATGTTGCCCCTCGTTGAACGCCTCGTTATCTTCCAGGAAGCTGACCATCTTAGCTCGTATTGTTCTTTCTATGATTTTAATAAGATGTGACGTCAGCACCACTGGTCTGTAATTTTTGGCTATGCCTTTACTACCCCCTTTGTGTATTGGTGTGACATTACCTTCTTTTAGGGATTGTGGTACATATCCAGTTTGGAGGGACTTGCTCCACAGCAGTTTTAGAGGCAAGGCTAGCTGATGTTTGCAGTTTTTTAGCAGTTGGGCATGAAAGCCGTCTGGTCCTGCCGCAGAGTTTGGTCCAATCTTGTCGATGGCTGCTATTATGTCCTCTGTTGATACTGTTACCGAGGAGAGTTGATGTGGTGTCCCTGGAGCGTTGCCAAAGAAAGTCGTTGCATTCTCGATTTTCTTGTCTTCATTTGGCGGGCTGAAGACACTTTCGTACTGCTGTTTGAGTATCTTGGCCATTTCGGTTGGGTCACTCTCAAGTTCGCCCGTAGGTTTTGCAAGTGGTCCTATTGTTGAGGTGTTCCTGAGTCTCCTTTTTGCGTATGCATAGAAGAATTTGCTATTTACTCGTATGTTTGCAACTGCTTGGAGTTCTTCGCGTGTTCTTTGCTCTTGGTGTGACTGGATGAGTTTACGTTCAACTTCATCGAGCTCTTCTTGTAGTTTGGTGATATTGTGCGCATAGCTGGTCTTCCTTTGCTTGGCTCTCAAGTACGTCCTTTTCTTCATTAGTATTTTTCTATCTCTGGAAATCCGTTTGATCTGCTTCCTGCTTGATTTGGGTGGTATGATGTTTTTACAGGTCTCCAGGCATTGTTTCTGGAGGATACTGAGAGTTTCGTCGACGTTTTTATCTTCGAATAGTGCCCTCCAATCAGTTCCTGCCAGTTCTGCTCTCAGTCTGTCCCAGTCTATACCTTTGCTGTAGAAGTTGAGATCTTTCAGAGAGGTGCAGGGTATTTGGCTTGATTCCTGTTGACATCTTCTTGGTGGTGTGGCGGCTGGTGTGGGGGTTCTAACTTTGATGAGGCTGTGGTCGGACATTATAGTTTTTACAGTTTCGTACGAGTGTACCAGGTCGAAGTTGTTGCCAAATAGTAAGTCCAGTGTGTTGTTGCCTCTTGTAGGTTCCTCGATGTATTGCTTCATGTATGCAGTGTCCATAATAGTCATTAGCTCCTTGGCTTGCTGTTTTTCATCCCTGGTTCCTCCATCTATTTTCATGGTTGCCCAATTGATGATGGGCAGGTTGAAATCTCCTGTGATGATGACATCTGTAGCGGGAGTTGGAAGATTTTGTAGGAGTGATTGTATCTTCTCTGTGACCTCCTTGAAAATTTCCCCTGTGGTGGTTGGAGGTCGGTACAAAATTATGATGAGCATGTCGGTTTGTCTTATGTGTACTGCTAGTAGCTCTGTTGTGCCGTTTGAGAATGCAACTAAAGTTTCGGTATTTGCAGCCATATCCTCCCTTAGGTAGAGTGCTACTCCTCCGTGGCTTCTGTCCTCTCTGTCGGCTCTGAATAGAGTGAAATTATGGGTATTGATCTCTGCATCCAAAATGTTTTCGTTTAGGTGTGTTTCTGTGAGGGCTAGAAAAATTGAGTTGTCTTCCTCTACAATTTCTTCCAACATAGGGACTTTACATTGATTGTTTCGTGGGTAAAGTCCTCTGATGTTTCCCACAAAAAAACTAGTTAGTGGTAGTTGCACCTTCCTCTGTGGTTCATGTCTGGCCCCTCGGTTTGGGCTAGGAATCTCTCCATTATCACTTGAGACCGTTTTTCCACTTCCAGAAGACGTCCCATTACTACCTCTAAAAAAGCACCTTGGTCGGGCATAGCCGTGTGTACCGCTGCTGGTCTGACCTTGTGAGTTTGCTGGATGGTTGGCCAGCTTCTGAGGGCATTGCGTTGGCTTTCTAATTTTTCCTCATGAGTTGGTGTGTAGGCAAATTCCCTTTGAAAGTGTCCTGTAGCGTGTTCCCTTGGTTTGTTGACGTTGTTTCTGGGCGTCAGTATTTTGGTTCCCTTGATGTGTGGAAGATTGCAGTCTCTCATAGTACATGCCCTTTTGTTGAGTGAGATTCTGCATACATATGGGTGGTAGTCGATGCACTTCCATCCACGCTTGCAACCGATTCTTTTATCCCGCCCGTGCTTCATGAATTTTGCACATATTTTTGGGTGGTCTTGTTTGCATCCCATGCCCACTACTCCATATCGGCATTCATTTCTTAGGTAGAAATTGCATACTTCCATGTTTTTCCTCCTAATATCGGTGCCCCTGTTTTCAGCTCTGGGCCTAGGTCTCCATGAATTTGTATTTACAGCACTAACCTCACCTGTTCTTCTGTATGTAGGAGCATTATGGCTGCATCCGTTGCATGTGGGGTGTGTGCTCGTTGGGGTCCCCGACCTCACCTGTCTTGCTGCATTTTGAGGAGGCTCTGCCGTGTCTGCTAGTGTTGCGGGGGGGAGGCTATGGGCATCTGGCATTGTGATGCTAATATTTCCTGGTGTGTTCCCCAGACCTAGATCTAGGCCTATAGCCACGTTTGTTGTGGTACTGGTATGGGGGTTGTCACCGTCACTCTTGCCTACGGCTACTTCTGGGCTTTTGGGTAGTCCTTGGCCTAGGTCAGTGTCCCCAGTTAATTCCTTGGTTGTTTGTGTATTGTCAGCTGGCGTGTTGGTGACAGCTTTGTTGCTCTGGAGCTGAACATGGATTTTTCTTACCTTACTTATCGCTCCAGAATTGGTTATTCGTTCCTTGTGTTGGAGAACGGCTGTTTCTGCCTCGGCCACCCACTCACCTTTTGTGTCAAACTTTGTTTGGCAGCATGTTTTGCACATGAATTTCCTTGGCGTTTTTGCATAGTTGAGAATTTGATAGGCAGGGAGTTCTGTGCAGAAATAGTGCAGCCAATCCCGGCAGTAGTCGCATTGGATTGCATTTTTTTCACCTGCGAACTTGATTCCGCAGTCGGGGCACTCTGGGTCGGATTTGTTTTGATCCCCGTCCATTGTTGGCGTCATGTTCTTAGTCACTGTTTTTTTTTTTCTCTTATTTTCACTTCAATCCTTCTGTTTCGGACTTTGTTTCTTGTATGTGTGCACTCACTAAGTGTTTATGTAGGTTATTCTGTCTTTGGTAATCACCGATTGCACTTCCTTTACGAGAAACACTTGATAATGTATGGAGCTACAGTGTGACGTAACCTTGACCTTGACGCGGACGCGGGAAAAGGAAATTCATGTGCAAAACATGCTGCCTAACAAAGTTTGACACAAAAGGTGAGTGGGTGGCCGAGGCAGAAACAGCCGTTCTCCAACACAAGGAACGAATAACCAATTCTGGAGCGATAAGTAAGGTAAGAAAAATCCATGAAAAGAAATATTCTGGAAACATCAGATACTACGAGCTTATGCAAAAAGCGAGAGAAGGAAAGCCCTAGTGAAGCCCAGATATATCAGAGAAGTGCTGATAATAATTCTGCTAAAGACAATAACTAAAATATTCAAATTAGCTTATGCGTAAGCACCATAGGGAATTAACTCAGAGAAAAATAATTGCCTTCAGCTTCACCTCCACCATCTCCAGCACTCTCACCACCACCACAGCCAACATCCCGAGATCTCCACTTCTACCTTCACCCTCTCCAACACCATCACCACCTCGACCTCCACCATCTCCACCCACACTGTTGCCACACCTACCACCCCAGCCCACATACCAAGATCTTCACCTCTACACCCCCACCAAACACCGTTGCCACATGCTCAAGGTCATCCACCACAATCACCACCTCTCCCTCCACCATCTCCACCCACACTGTTGCCACACCACCACCCCAGCCCACATACCAAGATCTTCACATCTACCTCCACCACCTTTATCACCTCAACTTCCACCATCATCACCACCACCACCACCACCCTACATCTGGCAGAACTGTAATCATCAAAGAAAACGTACGACTCAAGGACAAACAATTTTATACCTCTGCAGGGCAGAAAATAATATGTGATCAGTTCTCGCCGATTACACTTCCCCTGCAACACCCCAAGCCTACAAACTTGCAACCACTGGCCCCTCCATCTACCTCCAGCCTGCAAACCACATAAGCAGCCCCCAGACTAAACCAGAAGGCAAGTATAAATTAAACAACCACCCCCAGAGCTAAAAAGGACACAACCCCCCCCCCCCACACCCCCAGCCCAACATGAGTTGCTACCATCGAGATGACATGTCCTCCAGCACCAGGGAGAAACTTATTCATCAACATAATCAATCCCAAAGTCCCACAGAAGAAGCAAAGCGTAGAAGAGAAACCAACCTAGAAATGGCACTATAAATACTTAGCCCATATCACCCCTCTCCAAGCCACAAGGAGCTAACCGCTCTACAACATCCTACCCCTAGGCGCCTTTCTGATGCTTAACCACACCACTACCGAGGCATTATTATTATTATTATTATATGAGATGCCGAAGTCTCCAACCAGGGTGCAGAAACACCATCAAGATCAATCCACACAAAACACCCGGAGGCACTGGAGAGAGACTATGGCAACTTAGGAAAAAATAAAAACATACACTGTATACTGTACCGTACACATACACATATTAAACACAGATAACATATTATGCAGTGGAGGATATCAAGCTTAAATATAATACAATAAAATAGAATAAAATAAGTTTAAAAATTAGAATTAATGCTGCAAAAAAGCATTAACTCTAGACTTAAAAATGGAGATATTAGCTGAATTGACTAGCTCATTTGGCAACTTATTCCACAAGTCAACCATGGCCGGCACAAAACACCGTGAAAACTGTGTAGTAGAAAAATTAACACAGCTCATGGCAAGATAATTAAGATTGCTTGTGAATCTAGTTGCACGAGCCCGGACATAGGGCCCAGGCAGAACCCCATGTAAGGGATGCTGAGGGTTGTTAAAAACTTTAAATAAAAGACTAAGGGCACCAACTTTACGTCGATGACACAGATCAAGAGACAAATGAGGTAGAATAAAACTGATGGAATTTAGCGACCTGTCAAGCAACTTGAGATGGCAGTCAGCTGCTGACAACCAGACAAGTGAGCAGTACTCGAAATGTGGCAAAATAAAAGCATAAAAAGAGTTGATAACTGTGGCGTCACAAGCAAATGTTTTATAAACCTTGCGAAGCAGACCAATTTTTTGGGAAATAGAAGAGGAGAAAGAACGAATATGCTTTTCAAAAGTAAGTTTGGGATCAAGAGTATCTCCTAACAAACGCAGAGTATCCACATTCTCAATTTGCTCGCCAGAAACTTGTAGATAAGGATGGGGAGGATCCAAGGTACGAGATCTGCTGATGATAATGGAGTGTGTTTTACTAGCATTAAGTTTCATGCCCCAAAGTTCACACCATGATGTAATTTTGGCTAAATCCCTATTCAGAGCAGTAGCAATTACGTGTCGATCTATTGGTGATGCAATTGACGCATATAAAGTTGTATCATCAGCATAGGAGATTAGTTTATTTTCAAGCTCGGAACACAGGTCAGCAGTAAAAATAATAAAAAGCAAAGGCCCAAGGACACTGCCTTGTGGAACACCAGAAACAACAGTAACAGAAGGGGAATGACACCCATCAATGACCACAGACTGAGATCTTTTCGTCAAAAAATCTTCAAAGATCCTTAAAAAATTGCCACCAATACCAATGAGCTGTAACTTAAACAGAAGTGCTTTATGGTTGACTAAATCAAAAGCAGAACTAAAGTCAATAGCCACGACGCGAGACTCATGTCCCTGATCCAATGAAGATTGCAAGTCATGGGTGAGTGTCAGAAGTGCATCACATGTACCCAGTCCCTTACGAAAACCAAACTGTGAGTTTGGTATCAAATTATGACTATTACAATAAGAGGAAAGGCGTCTGGACAAAAGCCTCTCATAGAGCTTGGATAGGATAGGTGTAATGGAGATAGGGCGATAGTCATTAGGAGATGATGAGGCAGTATTTCCCTTTGGAATAGGAGTGGCCTTACGCCAGCAAAGAGGAAAACTACCTGATTTCAAAAGCAACCTAAACACCACTGCCAATTTAGGTGCCAAGACCACTGCAACCTTTTTAAAAAAGAGAGGGAAAAACCCATCCGGGTCTGTGCCACCATAGGTATCAAGATCCAGCAAGTACCTTTTCAGTTCAGCTGATTTGAATGCCATTGAATTGAGGTTGGGTCTAGGGAAACATGTCAATGGCAAAGACAATTCCTGATTACTCTGCTTATTAATAAAATTATTAGATAGAATATTGGCCTTCGATAATGGATAAAAAGAGATGGAGCCATCAGAATCACAAAGAGGAGGCATGGAGGAATCTATTCCAAATAAAGAGGATTTCAAAGCGGACCACCATTTATGAGGCTGTGTAGCTCCTGCCAGAACATCCTGAAGATGGGAGTTATAATCCCTCTCAGCACCATCATAAACTCTCTGCGCAGCTGCCCTTTTAAAAACATAATTTTCCCAATGCAAGGGGGTTTGATTACGCCTCCATAGACGATATGCAGCCTGTTTGTCATCAAATGCACGCTTGCAGTCATCATTAAACCATGCTTTATCCCTGATACGAGACTTAATTGTCTTTGATGGAACTCTTTTGCGAAGGATACCAAGAAGGGAATTGTTGAGAGCTGAAACCGGGTCATGAGATCTTAGTACTGAGAAAACTGAGAAACGGTATGACTATGGCAAGAGATTTTAAGATCGATACTCAATCCGGAAGGCTGTTCCTTGTGAGACCTCCAGGCAGGGTACTGGCAGGTACCCATCAAGACCAGCCACCAACAAAAGTCTGCATTTTCCATTAGTGGCGGAAACCTGTACGAATTCAATGTACTTCCATTTGGTCTCTGCAATGGTCCAGCCACTTTCTCACGCCTGATGGAATCATTACTCAAGAGCCTCACCTGGGAAACATGCCTAGCCTACTTGGACGACGTCATAGTCTACGGTAAGACCTGGGAAGAACATCTTCAGCGCCTTCGTCAGGTGTTGCTCAGAATACGAGGAGCAGGTCTCAAACTCAAACCATCTAAATGCTCAGTAGCTAGGACATCAGTGGCTTTCTTAGGCCATGTGATCTCCGCCGAAGGCATCTCCCCTGACCCAAAAAAACTATCTGCAATTCAAGCACAAACTCCTCCGACCACCGTCAAGGGCGTCCGCTCCTTCTTGGGCTTAGCCACCTACTACAGGAGATTTGTCAACGGGTTTGCTGAAATCGCACGCCCCCTACACGAATTAACCAAGAAAGAAAAACCGTTCGTGTGGACCAAAGAGAGAGACACTGCCTTCAACACCTTAAAGACTCACCTGGTGCAAGCCCCAACCGTGGCCTTTCCAGACTACAAGCAGCCATTCCGCCTATATACGGATGTATCCTTGTATGCAATAGGCGCAGTGCTAGCCCAAATGCAAGACGGCAGAGAACACGTCATCGCTTACGCCAGTTCCACCCTCAACCCAGCCCAACATAATTATGCAACCACCAAAAGAGAGTGCCTGGGTGTGATCTGGGCATTAAATCACTTCCGTTATTTTTTGATCGGCACTACGTCAGTCGACATAATCACGGACCACCAATCTTTGCAATGGCTTAGGAAATCAGAAACCAACTCTGCCCTATTTGTCCGCTGGCGAGAAACCTTAGAAGAATTTTATTTCGAAATCCATTATCGCCCCGGGAAGTTACACACAAATGCAGACGCTCTGTCACGTTTGCCTGTCAACACTGTAAACGTCGCCCAAAACTGCTGTACAAATGGCACAAGTAACCCTCACCAACAAATTAACCAAGTTACTCCTTCCTACAACGTTTTCTATGACCAAGATGATACCATAGTAACCCCTCCAACCTTACGTTCGCCCCAGCTGATTCATTCATTGACAGAGGGAAATCAACAAAATTACATTCCTGGCTCAACAAGAAGAAACCCAAGTGGATTCCTAGAGAGATTTTCTACAACTTGCAGCAGGTCGGTGATCAGCTGTACACCGAGTCTGGTCACATTGCAGTGGACCCCCAAACAGCCCAAGAAATTTTGTTAATAATACACGAAGGAAATGGGATACATCTTGGACAAGCAAAGATGCTCAAAGTCTTTCAACAGATTTATTGGACCACAGGCCCCACCACACTGACGAAGAAAATCACAGAAGCATGTAAACCCTGCAACCTAGGAAAAGACTGAACAAGGACACCCAGGCCTGCAGGTAAACTGGCCGCTGCTAAACCCTGGCAAACTCTGTCCCTGGACGTGATGGGTCCTTTTCCCTCAGTTAATGGAAACAGATTTGTCGTCACTTTCGTCGACATATATTCCAAGTTCATCATAGCCTGCCCTCTCAAAGACCACAGCGCACTTTCCGTGGCAGAAGTCTTAACCACTGAAGTATTGGCAGTTTTTGGTCTGCCAGAAACCATTCTCTCCGACAACGCCCCAGAATTTACCAGTAAAGTGTGGAAAAGCTTTTCTCAACTATGTGGCATCAAAGTGTCCCATTCTTCCCCCTACTGGCCTCAAGGAAATTCCATCTGTGAGAGAAGCCACAAAACAATCAACAACCAACTAAGAACAAGACTCATCGCCCTCCAAACTCAAGACTGGCCAGCTCAAATGAAAATGATCCAGTGGGGTATGAATTCCTGACCTCGAGAAGATGGCATCACGCCCCACGAAAGGATTTATGGTGTGGCCCCCTTACTCCTACCTTTCAGTACACTAGCTAAACCTTCAACCCCCACTTTGGACATCGATCATTTGCAACACCTCAAGAACGTCCTCAACACTGCACAAGTACGCCAAGATACCGCCAAGGACGTCTCCCCACCTCAAAACACCTATGCCATCGACGATCAAGTGATGGTTGTCAAGTTACCAGTGATCAATAAACTAGGACCTAGATATGTGCCAAGTCCCTATCAAGTCATCATTAATTATCACGGAGTGACTAGGGCATACCGAAATCGTTTTGTGAGGATTTATCGCCCCCTAATTAAGGATGAAGACAACTCCTCTTGGACCAACCAGCCCCCTACACCAATACCCTCGACGAAGCCCTCATCACGCCCCACTGATAGTGAGTTACCAACAAATATTTATTCCCCACCTGTACCTCCTACAACCCCTTTTCATTCACGCCCACCCTCACCCTCACCTCCCCCCTCCTGCATTCTACAGTCCCCCCCAATTCCTACCCAGCCATCGACCACATTTATGGCCTATCCCCCCTCCCATAACATCCACACCCCCCAAACTTACCCCTCGCCAGCCAAACCCCGAGCCGTGCCCACCCCACCCCGTCCAAAACATCCCCTGCATTCGAGACTTCCGGCCAAACTCCCGTCGTAGTAGGCCTAAACGCTCGTCTACCACATTCGCATCCGCCAATCATCACAAGCCTTCTACTAGTAAACAAGACAAATATTTTTCAACATCAACTTCATCTTCAAACTCTCCCTGCCCTATCCCCCCGTCATCTTCCTCATATACGTCAACTAGTAACAAAACACCTCACTCTACCTCTCGCCCCAAAAGCCATAATTCAAACCCCTCCACCTCTCACACCCCATTATCCCCTCCCGGACACCTGGCCCCACCCAACAAACCATACCCCTCAAGTACCAAGCCTAGATCTCCTTATTTACTGATCACTAACCCTAAGAATGCCAACCCCTCAACCCCAAACCCCAAACCCCAGAGTACCTCCAACTACCCCCCACCAGTATCACCATCACCATCGACATCTTCCTCAACCTCATCAACCCCAGTGCTAACAACTACCACGACCAGATCAGGCCGTCTGTCTAAACCCCCGGCCGGTTCGTTTTTCCTCAATTCGTCAGCAACCTCAATACCCCCCACCGGTTCCGAAGAGAGTCAACCCCTCAACCTCACACCATCATATGTTTTTGGCCGGAGAACTACGAATGGCAAGTATGACCGAACAAAATCTGATGCCAGCACCCACGAGTTCAAACACCACTTCCCCTGTCTTGTGGTCAACTGAAATTTTACCCTCAACAGCTGACCGGGAAAAGAAACCGCAACTCTCTCAAAACCTCAGTTCCCCTCTCCACTCAACAGTGCCAACACAGAAATTAAACAGCTCTGTGAGAAAGAACATGACGTCTTCTGTTAAATCAAGTGAATGTAAACCTGCCACACACAAGATACCGAGAGATGGCCCTTACATCAGGACACTTACCTGGGTCAAAGCTAATGGTGACACTAAGAATGTTCGCTTCATAGACCAACTGGACACTGCAGTGAACAATTATCAAGAAGATTCCTACCTAAAGGTGTGTACTTCAATAGAAAAACCAGCCGACAAAAGATCATTAATGTGGTGGAAACATCTGGCTGCCTGCACACATTTTATACGGTATGACGGCATTTGGATTTTTTATTTACAGCCACGGGGTCATGACTTTCACGAGGAAGAAGGTAGTGAAATAACAGAGAAACAGTTAACCAAGCATTCACCACCAAGCCGTTTTCCCTCTCATCCTACCACACCTCCTCACCACAGTGGAAGAATGGGAAGCAGTTCACCACCACACCGCCAGGGGAGCAACAACTCAAGGTCATCTCCCTGTACCAACAATGATATACCCTGCAAATCCGGAACACGAATTGCCACCATCAATATGACACGTCCTCCAACACCAGAAGGGAACTTACTCATCACCATCAACAATCCCAAAATCCAGAGAAAGGAAAACAGTAGACAGAAGAAAATCTCCCATCCACCCCCAACGCAACAAGGGCACAACCCCCGAACCAGACAGCCGTGCTCGCAACATTACCGACGAGATGAGATGCCCTCCAACACCAGGGAAAGACATAATCATCAACTGGAACAATGCCAAAGCGCTAAAAAGTGAGAGAAGTGGGAAAGACAGCCGACACCCAGAATGGCACCATTCATACCGGACATCCCCTCGCCACTCTAGACCGCAGCCGCCCCGCCACCATGTTCAGAAAAACCGAGGTACACAGTTAACCCCTGTCACCCCCCCTCCAAGCCACACGGAGACAACCGCCCTACAACACCCTACCCCTAGGCGCCTTTCTGATGCTCATTCACACCACCGCCAAGACGCTGAGAAAAGAGACGACCTCAGCAGGAAATTCTAAGATCAGTATCCAATCGTTAAAGTACTGTTCCTTGTGATCCATGGGTGGAAGGACTGTAACTTTGGAAGGCTGTTTCTTGTAATCCATGGGCGGAAGATCAGCTGAAGGATTGGAGGCACACTAGTCATAATTGTTCTTGTGACCCATGGGCGGAAAAACAATTATTGATACTGGAGCTCACGTATACACCTTTTTGTCTATAAAAAGTACTACGTAACCCATGGGCGGAAGGACTGTAACTTTAATAAACCACAAATTGTGCATCAAAGTTCTTTTTAAAGAATTCAAGTCAAGCTGTGCCAACCCAGTCACGTCAGGACAACCCACGGCCTACGCATCTACCCAATACTTGGATTACTAATTTTACACCCTTGGATTACTTACTCTACACATCGAAAGTGAAGTTATTATACCGTAAAAGTTATAGAAGATCTAACAGTGGAAATATATACTTATTGTATTATCAGAGAGAAAGTATATAAGGATCAATCGTGAAAAGTAGTTAATAATATATCTACGGATATATAATAATAAGTATTCGGGAAACAACGGATACTACGCATGTATGCAAAAAGCGAGAGAAAGGAAGTACTAGTGAAACCCAAATAAATCAGGGAAGTGCTGATAATAATTCTGTCAAAGTTAATAACAAATAAATTCAAGTTAACTATTGCGTAAGCACTACAGTGAATTAACATCAGAAAAATAATTAGTTTCAACTACCAAATTCAGAACAACTCTACGCAGGTAACAACAAAAAATTCACACTTATAATTACTACGTAACCTTCCTAAGCACAAGTGTAAATCCTCGATTGAAAGGAGTGCTATTCTTATCTCTGAAATAAATACAGGACAAGTGTAATCTTTCAGTTAGAAAGCGGTCCCCAATACTCACTTAGATATTGTATAGAATAATCCAGTCTTGCGAGTCAGACGTAGTGGAGCCTCGTTCGTGCACTTATTGTTTTGTTCTTGACCATTGTTGTTCTAGCTTTTACGTATGCGATATTCTTGTGCAAATAAACGGAATATGAATACACGTCTTTGTGATAATTATCCTCTATTGTCTTTCTGTGTCTGTGGTAAAACAATAAAACTTCTCCAGTTAGGAAGAGCCCACTTGATCAAAACCAATTAAACCCCCAGTAAAAACCTGGCATAACAAATATATTACCCTAGACTAGCCTAGGCTATAGCAAAAAAAAAAAAATATATATATATATATATATACTGTATGTATATATATATATATATATATATATATATATATATATATATATATATATATATATATATAGGCCTATGCTAGGACTATTTTGAAAAGGTAGATAGGCCTTGAGGTGTGAATACAAAAATATTACCCTAGGCCTATTTTGAAAAATTAGGCCTAGGCTAAGTCTGGCATTCAATGATCAATATGTCAGAAATCCTTTAACTTGGGCCACTAACAGGCTTCCCTGTAGCCTAGCTAGGCTAATTTCTTATCATCAATTCACAAGATACTCTATTCTTCTTCCTGTTGGCTGTGGTGGATCGAATTAGCCATGCTAAACAATGAAAAGCTCATAAATTAAATTATATTAGGTTCTTCTTGGCGCTTCGGTCATGTGGTTTATTTACAAAATGACTCAAGCTCAGTGAGTGGCCAAGCGCCTGATTGGTCAAGAGAAGCCTCGGTGAAAATAACCGAAAGGGAGCCGTAAGGGAGCTCAACGATGCGTTCGTGAATACACCTTTCGCACTCCCTTAGGAACGATCGTAGGTTGCTGTACGACATCGCACGCTACGACCGTTAGTGAATCCGGGCCCAGGCCTGGACAGCATATTCCATTAACCCGGGAACTGCGGGAAGACTCTTAAGAGTTCCCCCGGCGGACTGCGGGAAGACTCTTAAGAGTCAGAGAAAAAAAACAAAAAATTTAAACATAAATTTATTTATTTATTTATTTATTTATTTTTGCCCTTGGGCCATGCAAAATATCAGTCCTCTACCTCCCCTCCTTCCCCACTTTCCTCCCCTCCTTCAGTTATCACCTATTTTCCCTGTTATTCCCTTATTCTGAGGTATATTTTCGTGCTAACATTAGCGAGTTGCAAGCAGGGCATTGTCATAACTGTTAGCAAGCGAGTGCAAGAGAGAGAGAGAGAGTATCGATCGACAGTGTCTCAGTGGCCTTGGGGGAAATTGGCGGGAAAGGAGGTTGCCTCACCCATACATTATGTAACTCGCGGCCTGTATCGCCGATTTTGACCATCCAAACGCTGTTTTCATTCGTTTTATTGTTGTAACAGGTGAATACCTTTATAATCAACCTATAATAGGCGCATATGGATAAGTATTAATGCTATTTATGGTAAAATGAATATTTTAGTGATGGAAACAGCTCAAATACGTCAGCACAGGCAGACGTTTCTAATTACCCACATGCGCAGTTCAGAGGTTAACACCTTAAGAGCGGCCTATGCGGTTTATTTATATGTACCGCCCAGCGGGGTGTTTTTAGCCAAAATAGGGCTGTTTACGTGATCATTTTCATGCCTAAATAAGACCCAGAACGTAAAACAAGTACCTATCCCTGAAAGGGCATAAACAGAGCTTTCGAATGACACCATAACAATCCTTTTATGATGGCTAGTTTTCTTGCAATAACCGTGCAACGCGAGTGCAAAAAGCATGTAATTCGGTACTTTCCCCATATAATTCAGTATGTAGCGAGTGAGAGAGGGAGGAGGGAGCTGAGATTCGTGTCAGTAGGTTCGCCGCGGTGGTCTGGAGAAGTCATACGCTCGCTAGTCTCCTGCCACCACTTGTCTCTCTCTCAGCAACATTACGTGCTGAAATTGCCACTCGACCTATGTCGAGCGCCGCCACATAGTCCAGCTTTATTAAATACGACTTATGTGGTGAGCCGCTTTTTAAGGGTTAAGGGTCTGATAAGGGCTTTGTACAAGGCCAGGAACATATCCGCGTCCATGTACGTAAAGGTGTTTCTTATCCTACCCAGCATAGAATTAGCCTTGGCAGCTGATTTAGCCACATGCATTCAGGGTTTCAGGTTATCAGAGATGGTTACCCCTAGGTCTTTTTCTTCCTTGGTTGTTGCCAGCTCCTCCCCCATGGTGTAGCTGTGCCCTGGGTTATCTCTCCCGATGTGCATCACCTTGCATTTGCTGTCATTAAACTCCAGCAGCCACTTATTGCTCCACTTCTGAAGTCTCCCAAGGTCGGACTATAAGATTTTGCTGTCATTGGATGATGTGAGCCTTCTGTAAATTTTTGCATCATCAGCAAACAATTTTCCAGATGATTCCAGGTTATCGAGGATGTCATTCACGAAGATGAGGAAGAGACTGGTCCTAGGACGCTACCTTGCGGCACCCCGCTCCACACTTCCCTCCAGCTAGAGAAAGCACCTTTCACCACCACTCTCTGTTTTCTTTCTTCTAAGAAGGCCTGAATCCATTTGATGTAACTTCCCTGGATCCCCACTGCCTGTAGCTTCCTAATGAGTCGTTTGTGGGAAACAGTGTCGAAGGCCTTCCTGCAGTCCAGGTAAATGAAATCCACCTGTTCCTGTTCGTCAATGGCAGTTTCAAGCTCTTCCAGGTACTCAAGCAGCTGGGTGAGGCAGGATCTTTTTGCCCTGAAACCATGTTGTTGGGAGCTAATCAAGTTGTTGCCTTGAAGATGGTCGACTACTCTTTTCCTGACTATTTTTTCTAATAATTTACATGGGACAGAGGTTAGACTCACCGGACGGTAATTTAAGAGGTCTGTTTTCTTCCTGCTCTTGAAGATGGGGGTTACATTGGCTGCCCTCCATTCCAGTGGTGCAGTTCCAGTTCGCATAGATTCTTGATAGATGACCCACAGTGGCAAGGCTAAACTGGAGCTACATTCTTTGAGGGCTTTTGGATGTATGTTGTCTGGTCCTGGGGCTGATGAGCTTTTAAGCTCATATAATATAAGCTAATATAATTTAACACCTCCCCGTGGTATAACAGATAGCGCGTCTGGCTCACAACCAGAAGGTCCCGAGTTTGAGACCCGGGCGGGGAAGAGACATTTGGGCAAGTCTCCTAACGGTGTAGCCTCTGTTCACCTAGCAGTATAAATAGTAACCTGGAATAAGTGGACGAAGTTGTGACGTCCCATCTGGGGTTGGTGATCGGTTACAAGGTGAGATGGGTATCGTACTGGTCAACCTAAGCTACTGGTCAACCTAAGCCTTCGGGTGAGAATGGTACCGTACAGATTAACCCTAAGCCTTCGTTTCCAGATGTCGCCAATTGGCTAAAATACAGACTACACACACATCCATAGCCATTCCAACGATACATAAACACTTAACATGCATTTCATGCAATACATTCCCAGTTAAAGAGGTGCGATAATAATGAGCTTAGCTCGCATTGCGTGGATTCCCCTTGACGAACAAGCAAGTGAATGAGTTTCTTCACTTCTTCAACTGAAAAGTTGCAGACTTGGAGCTCCTCACCCTCGTACGAGTTGTTTTCATCTGGTAATCTGTCATCCTCTCGCTTAAATACGCTCTGGAATGCTTGATTCAGTATTTCACTACTTTCAAGATTACTGGTGGTGAGCAATCCATCCGGTCTTCCAAGCTGTGTCACCTCCTCCTTAATGGTTGTTTTACTCCTGCAGTAGGCGTAGAAGGCTCTTGGGTTAGTCCTGGTTTCTTGTGCGATCCTCTGCTCAAATCTGTATTTAGCTTCCTTCACTGCCGTAGTGCAGGTGTTTCTTTTACTGCAGTAAGTCTGGTATCTATGCCTTGTTCTTCTCGTCCTCTACTTCATTCAAGCTTTATCCTTTTCTTCAATCTTCCTCAGTAGATAGGCTGTCATCCATTTAGGTTGCTTTTTACCACCGTATAAATGTACAATTTGCTTTGGGACAAATAATGATGATGCCTCATTGTATTTTCTTTCAAAGATATTCCACATTTCCTGAACTGTTTTGCCTTGAAAAATATCATCCCAGTCTATTCTGTTAAAGAACTGTTTCATGGATTCATAGTCACCTTTGAAGTAGTTGAGCTTGTTGGTAGTTACATGCTCGACTACAAGATCACTTTCTAAATTAAAGTTAAAGATTAGTACTGTGTGGTCACTTTCCCCTATTGATGCTCTGTACTGAATGTTGTCGATTTCCAGTTCACTCTTCGACAAGATGAGATCAAGAACTGAGGGGTTATCACTCCCACGTGCACGAGTGAAACAATCGACGTGTTGGTGGAGAAATGAGTCTTGGCAGGTGTCATAGAATTTCACTTGTTCACTCTCTGGACCCCCATGTACAGTATGATCTGCCCAGTTTATCTCCCGAAAGTTGAAGTCACCACACAGTAGTATTTGGTTGTTACATTGCCACACAATTCAGATATTTCTTGCCTTACATTATTGTTATATACAGTTGAGGAACCTGGGGGTCTGTAGGAGCATCCTAAGACTATGTTCTTATTACCTATATGTACAGTATTGGCCTCTGCTTCGACATTCTCCCCGTCATCAATTTCAAGTACTTAAGAAGTAAGTGATTTGTGAATTAAGATTGCAACACCTCCTCCATTCGTGTTTCTGTCTCTCCTGTAGATATTGTACTTGTCAGTATTGATATAATTAGACGAAGCATCATTTGCTCCTAACTTGCTTTCAATTAACATTATAATATGTGGCTCTTCATTTTCTATCACTAAACCTAATTGATCTTTTTTATTACTACTATGTACACCATCAATATTTGTGTACAGACACTTGAGGTGGGTTAGTACCTTCTGGTTTGGGGTCGCTGGTTTTCTTGCACCAGTTTCCCTCTCCATATTATCCATTTCTCCCCGTTGCCTCTCTGCTCCTGTTCGTTTTTTTGGTCCCGCATCTTTGCTAGTTCCGCATGTGCTTTCCTTTCCTTAAAGGTTCTGTGAGGAATTATACGAAAATTTTTCAGGTAGTCTCTTTGTGATTTCTGGAACTCTGGGCTAGCTTTTAGGATGTTCCATTTAGTTTCCTCACGTTTTAGTACAACTTTTAGGAGCCTAGGGGTTTCCCTCTTTGCCCCCTCGTGTTTCCTTAGTCTGGTCATAGATTTTATTTCAAACCTTTCCCTAACCCCGATGGTTTCAGCAATTTCCTTCACAATCTGCTGGTCTGCTTCATATCTTTCATATCTCTTGTTTTATCTCCGCTCCTTGCGAATCGCTACCCGCAAATTTATTAGCTAAGAAATGCATATTAATGTCCTAGTATACTGAGAACCACATGTCCTTACTTTATTATTTTGATGTTAATATAAACCCACTATTATCACCTGTATGTTTTCATGATGATAAAAATTTATTGAACTCAGATAGATCTGTAATATGCAAATGACTAGGCCATTCACACTACTGCCAGTGCCATTTGGAAGGACCATATTACCAGTCTTGCTAAGGCAGCTTCCCAGAAGCTGGGTGTGCTCAACCGCCTTAGGGGGTTCTTTTCCCCTGCACAGCTTCTTGCTCTGTACAGGGGCATAGTGCGCCCTTGTATTGAGTATTGTTCACATGTGTGGGGAGGTTCCTCTCACACTGCTCTCCTAGACAAAGTTGAAAGGAAGGCCTTTCGTATCATTAACTCCCGTCCACTCACCAACTCTCTGCAATCTCTCTCTCTCCGCCGCAATGTTGCATCTCTCTCGCTATTCTATCGCTACTATAATAATCAGTGTTCCTCAGAGCTATCCCAGTGCATACCACCTCCTTTACGTAGGGCACGTGGTACCCGTCTTGCAACTCAATCCCACCCCTACTCTGTGCAACTCTCCAACCCAAGAGTGAAACGTTACTCTCAAACTTTCTTCTACTCAACAGCTGAGCTCTGGAACTCTCTCCCAGAATCAGTCTTTCCCTCTTCCTATGACTTAAATTGCTTCAAACTCCGTGTGTCCAGGCATTTTGGCTCGAACGTCCTTTGATTTTGGCCCTGTCACTCTTTCAACTATGGGGGAGGCACTCGCTATAGGCAGTTATGCCTTTTGCCTCCCTCAATCACATAGAAAAAAAAAAAAAAAAAAAAAAAAAAAAAAGGACTTTACACACCACTATGAGGTCTACTCTCCTGCCCCTATACCACTCAAAAAGGGAGCGAATACTGTACATCTCGATAAAAGTCATCACTAGGCGGGGAACATTTGAACAAACTAAGCAATTCCAAGGGATATTGGATATTGGCCACAGCCAAGTTTAACAAGCCTTGAAATTAACCTGCCCAGCAGTTGGGTTTACGGCCAGAGCCGAGTACCCTGCTGACTGAGAGGAAAAAGTCTTATGACTTGGCTTTCGGCACCTTGAAGCCCTGCATAAGATAGGACTCTGTTCTAGAGAGGTATTACGGCAAGAGCCGACTTACTTCAATAATCTAAGGAGTGCTAAAGTGTTATGACTTGGCTTTCGGCATCCCGAAGTCCTGCATAAGCCAGCACTCTATCCTAGTTAGGGTATTACGGCCAGAGCCGACTTACCTTGCTAGCCTAAAGAGCTCTGGAGTCTTGTAGTTTGGCTTTCGGTATCCCGAAGCCCTGCACTAGATTTTAACTCTAAACTAGTAGAGGGACTACGGCCACAGCCGAACTATTCCCACTGGTTGAAAGAGCTACCAGAGTCTCTTGACTTGGCTTTCGGCATCCCGAAGCCCTGCCTTGGACTTAATTCGATTCTAGGGACGGTATTACAGCCAGAGCCGACTTACCCAACTAGTCTAAAAAGTGCCCAAGTCCTATGACTTGACTTTCGGCATCCCGGAGTCCTGCATTAGACTTAGCTCGATTCTAGTGAAGGATAGCTAGACTGTTCCGCCCTATCCTGGTGGAGTTACTGTTTCTGTAGAGGAACCAGTGTTGATCTGTGCACTGTCACGAACAACAAACGGGTGTTTTGAACCTCTTATAAAGGTCAGAGACAGACGAGTTAGGTAATATTAGCCCACACCATATTGCTATTCTCGCGTTGGTCCGATCTATTGCTAATCCGTCACAAGAGAGGCATTAGATTTAAGACCCTAGAACAAGAGTACCTGAACAACACTTCACCAACGACTAAAAGGTCAGAACAGACGAGAATCCTTAAACCACCATAGGATATATTCGCGTTAGTTCGATGAAGCACATAACACATGAGTCCTAACTGTGTAACTTCATTCAAGATCCGAGTTCATTAGTCCATTTGTAAACGTACCACTTCACACGACAGGCCAACCTAGACGGCCCACAGAGACCCAGAAGACTGCAAGATACCAGAGACCAGCTACTATTCCCAGTGCACCCCTTATAGGAATATACTAGAAAATCTACAGAAATAAGCCAGTGACAAGGCTAAAGAAATCCGAGTTGAAATATTACTAAATACCCTCGGTTCACTCAGTGTAAAAGTGTTAATAATTAGAGTCCACAATAACGACTCTATGCCAAACCATAAAAGTGTTATATAGGAAATTCATGAAAGTGTTAGAATCAAGAGTCCACAATAACGACTCTGTATCAAATCATACAAGTGTTAAAGGCTAGAGTCCACAATAATGACTGCAAGTTATGCAAGTGTTAGATAGTAGAGTCCACAACACCGACTCTGTGCCAAATTCTAAAAATATTAGATAGGAGAGTCCACAATCATGACTCTGTGAAGTTCGCTATCTTGTAATAATTATCAGTGCCTAAATATCCTTTTAGTTCAAAGCACTTATTTTGCCTCAATATTATTATAATCTTATACACCAGTGCGCCCTGTGACAGTGATCATGCCTTTGCTTGTGAACCATACTATACACTGATTAATTCTGTAGTCACGTTTGAATCCTATAATTACCTGGAAGAAAGTTAAACGGTTACTCTGATCTGATATTATACCTGAGCTCCATCTAGATCCTCGTTTGTGCTCGAAGATTTTGATTATCTTATGTACCCATTTATACTGTTCATGTTCTCATTATTTACTCGTATCTATGTTCATAGAGTTTAACCCGTACTGCACCGTAGGATACAGTAATAAAAGACCCCAGCAGTCCCAAGCAATGTGGCAAAAATGGCAGGAGAGGTCACCTATCCACCTCCAAAGATGAAGCAACACTGGCTCTTGTCACCCTTCAGTGGGTCTCATATAAGCTGAGAAGTGTTGCCAAAACGGGAGCAGTGCTCAAAAGGTCGTGGTAACTGGTACAGGGTTGTACAGGCAGTTACAAGGAAAGTACATTACTGTCGTATACAGTATATACGGCGCTGGGACTGGGGAGTTACTTATCTACTGACGTATATATACGGTGCTGGGATTGGAGGGGTTAAAGACAAATAAACTGTTCTTAAGTTTTATTTCGGTGTTATATGTATCCTCTATTCTTTTCCTTACATGTATTGTATGAACTCTGACGTCCCAGTCTTGAAAGAACTCACCTTTACCAATACGTTAAACCTGAATAAAATCAGGGCATAACATTGAGAGAAGATGAAGGATTGAATTTTGTATTGTTGAAGTGTAAGGGATAGTCCTCTGGGAGTTCTGAACGGGTAGTAAGATGAAGAAATTGAGTTTTGGAAACATTAAAGGCAACAAGGTTTTCTCTGCCCCAATTGGAAATAGTAGTTAGATCAGCGGATAAGTGTTGCATGGCTTCATTACGTTTGTTTTTGAGGGATTGCTGGCTGGAGCATTCAGGAAAACTAATTGTGTAGTGTAAGGTAGAGTCGTCTGCGTATGAATGGATGGGACTGGAGGTACAGTTGAGAAGATCATTTATGAAAATTAAAAAGAGAATGGGAGATAGGACAGAGCCCTGAGGAACATCGGAGTTGATAGGATGAGGAAGTGAGTGATGACCGTCCACAACCGCAGCTATGGAATGGCCGGAAAGGAAATTAGAGCCAAAGGCACAGATGGAGGGATAGAAACCGAAGGAGGGTAGTTTAGAAATTAAAGATTTGTGCCAGACTCTATCGAAGGCCTTCGATATGTCTAGTGCAATAAAAAAGGTCTCACCGAAGTCCCGAAAGGAGGATGACCAAGAGTTAGTAAGATATGAAAGAAGATTACCAGTAGAGCGACCTTTAAGGAAGCCATACTGGCGATCTGAGATTAGATTATGTGAAGAGAAATGCTTAAGAAATTTGGAAGCAAGAATAGTTTAAAAAACTTTAGACATACAAGAGATAAGAGCAATTGGACGATAGTTGGAGGGTTGAGAGCGGTCACCCTTCCTTGGGACAGGTTGAATGAGAGCAAACTTCCAGCAAGAAGGGAAGATGTAAGAGGAGAGACAGAGACGAAAGAGTTTGCCTAGGCAGGGAGTCAGCACGGAAGCACAGTATTTATTAGTGGCCCCTTCATCATTGACGATATGCCTTATAATATAATGGCTCCCTCAAACCCTTGCGTTAGCTGTTTGAAACACCCACCACAAGGAGAGGGAGAGGCCATACATAGTAAGGGTATGGTAATTCTCTTACGGAATCGTCCTTATGATTGGGTACTCACTACTAAAAAACTACGTAAAAAATAATAAAAGAACATTAAAATAAGAACTGCTATAATCAAGCTTCCCAACTTGTGGATGTTTTGCCGTGCAGAGTATTCCCCTGAGACGCTGATCCGCTAGCCTCATCTCGCCCTTCCTCTCCCTATGGCCGTGCCGAACGGACATGTGCTCCGTCCTGTCTTCGTTCTGCGTTCTACTGGTCGGGCGTCCCTGCATTGGCACGTCCACAGGAGTGTGTTAATTTAGGGTACAGTGTGTTGGCGTCTACGTGTCCCCATGGTCACGCGCGCCATTGTTATTTTTGTTTTTTCAATGCTCTTAGCTTAGTCTTGCTAGCTAGTTAGGAGGCTATTATTGTGGGGCACTGCTACTTTGCTACCATTAAGGTGGAGGTAGCGGTTTTATTTGCTTTAGCAGACGCTTTGGGTCAAGAGTTGCTCCATGTGGTGGAGAACTTTCCAGAGTGCGCTGCCTTTTTTCCCCTCTGGCCTGGGGCGTCGTGTGTTGGCTGGCTGCTGCTCATCGATGGTGGTAAGAGTGTTGCATTTCGTCATGCGACTTGCCCTAGGCCTCGTGGCTTGCCTCAGTTTAGGGGTAAAAATTTTATGGCAAGGGTACATTATTGTTATTGTATATTATAATAATTGTATCCATAAGTTGTGACCTTCCCTCTCATGTAGTGATATTAAGCATGACGGAAGGTGTCAGGAGACGTCCTGGCAGTGTTATTTATGTACAGTTGTGTGAAGTTATCTTGGACAGTCGAGTTAGTAAACACAAGGGTGTGGGTCTTCTCCTCCGAATTTTTTTACCGGAGGCTCGCCTCAGCGAGCAGGAGAAAGCGATCCAATAAATCCATTAGTGGTTAGAAGTACCACCGCATCCCCGGCGGAAGAGAAGGCTTCCTCACTCGGCTCAGCCGGAAGGATTCACCTATACGTGTTATTATCCTCCAGTGGTGGGGAAGGACCTAAAATCCGTCGTCGCGGCGAGTAGGCAAAAACTATCACCCGTCAAGCAAGGTGTTAGGATAGTTACCAAGGAGCATTCTATAGGAATGCATCAGTATAGGTCAGTGATACAGAGTGTCATAGATAGGTAGTCAAATTACCTTCAAAGAAAAAGCCGGACAACGGGTTTTTCCAGAAGGATACGAAGGAAAATTAGAGTAGCAAGTGGCGTTAGTTCTAATTTTCCGGCATATTCGAGGTATATACATGTATGGGTGTCTTGGATTATCCTTATGAGCAATGATTCTTGGAAATTTCTTTCCAGATACCACGCAGTAACCTCGGCACGGGCTCCAGGTAGGGGGGTCGATCCCGGCAGGGGGGGGGGTCGATACCATCATGCCTTGCGTAACCTTATGTTTGACTCCGACATATATGAGCATACCGGTGTTTAATCATCAGCTGTGTATAAAATGTGTCACATGCTTAGAACGATCCCAGGGGATTTGGATATCTAGGAAGTGTGGAGTTTGCTCAGCATTACGAAAAGGTTTATTAATTCATCGTGAACCGTCTTGTCAAGTGGTTTTACTAGTAATCAAAGCAACATTGGTAGCATATATGAAGGACGTAGCTCATAAAGCCCTGCAATGTGACGATGAGGCTCTCTGGGATCATTTGATAATTAAATCCCAGACGCCCAAACCGAAATCATCCCGGTCAAGTAGTTCAACTAAAGCAAAACCTAAAGTACTGTCTAAAGCAATAATCAGTAGTAGTGATGATTCGGATTATTCAAAGGCAACCCCCCCCCCCGGCCGGCCCAAACGGGCGCGGTCAGTATCGCCGCAAGACAAAAGGACCAGGTCACGGTCAAGATCTCCATTGATCCTCCAGTCCTCCAGATCGTCAGGTTCATCACGACCTCAGGCCTCCAAGAAAAGGAGGACATTACCTGAAGCGGCGACATCAGTCACATCTTCTTCAGGCGGGAAGGGTTCGGGTCATAAACAGAAATCCCGTACGGAAATTTCGTGCTCGGGGCTCCGGCAATCACCGGGTCTCCATCCTCCTCCCTTCGTCCCTACCTCCTCCAAGCCTCACGTCCAATCTGGCAGTTCGGAGGTGGGAATGGAGGTAGCAGAGAAGTCTCCCAGGGATAGTGCTAGTGATATAAACTCTTTGACTCATTCACTTAGGCCAGTCTTTTCTATAACACATGTGAATACTCAACGTAGTCTTACTAAACCGCGGGTCCCGGCTAAGGTTTTAGCGGATCAGTACTGAGGATACCCGGCAGGTGGAAAAGAATGTGAAAGTGATAAGCCATAATTTAGTGTCCTCAAAAGCCTCGGACAAAAGTGCATGGCGACACCCAGAACCTGTGTCAGTTGATAAGTACAAGTACCAAGAATACCCGGAGGGGTCTAGGGAAAGTGTAAGTGTGAGTCAGCAGTCAGAGGCCTAGGAAACCTTAGATAATACTGAGAAGCAACAAGCCGAGCCTGTCCCATCCTCAATTCCGAACTTAGACTTGAGTTGGGAGGGTTTTGAACGACAACACTTAATACCTGCGGTACAGAATGATTAAGTGGAAGAGATGGAATATGTTGACAATGTACAAGAGGTAGTGGAAACCTTGCCGTCTGCTCAACCTTTACAATCGCCGGGACCTTCAGAAGTAACCTCAGTAGCTTCTAATGATTCCAATAAAGAATATGTAACTAGGGAAGTTCTAGAAGATATGTTCCATAATATGATGCAATCTTTTCAGAGAGAAACAAGGGTACCGGAAGCTCAACCGACCGTGTCAGTTGCTCGACCGCTAGAATCAGCCAAGGTGGCCGCTAAAACTAACTTACCCTTCCCTCTCACTTGCTCTAGTAATATTCAGTCAACGTCGAAACTGACCACAACTAATGTTAAAGTCATAACAGACATAGTTCCTCCACCATTAGACAAAACCTCTATTAAGAAAAGTCCTATGCGGTTGCTGTATGGTCCGGACTTGTCATGGGTTGACATTACAGCTCAGAATCCCTCTATTTCGCAACAAACAATCTCGGGAGAGCTTCCGGTACCAAGTGATTGGCAAATACAGGTAAATGAGCACCGGAAACTAAGAGCTAAGGATATTTCAGGAGTTATTCTAGATGTCTCCATCAAAGCTATTCCAAGTGTTTATACTCCTAATTATTTTGTGTATACCTCTTCACCAGCTTTAACACCTCCCTCATCTGAAGACTTTACGAAGACTGGTCTAAGGTGAATGGGTTTAACGACATCAAAGCTCTTGCTTTACTAACACCGGAATTGGATACAATTTTGGTCAGGGATGAGTCCGGCAATCCAGTCTTGCACATAGGGGAGGTGGGTACAGGACCATGGTTAGGTTGGGAGGCAGAAGCACTACAATTTGCATCCACCATAACTAGTAAGTCTTCCCACCAGAACCCACAAGAAACTCATAGTTGGTTTTCTTTGCCAGTAGCCAGTGCCGGGGGTGTCCCGCATGCTCTATTAGACTTCCTTACTGCTCCAAAATTGTCATTGTGGGAAATGCAGGAACCCTTCTCAACCCCACCTCCGGCTCAATTGGATAAGGATTTCAAGTTAAGACAGCAAGCTTTAAGACTAGTATCACAATTTCTGATAAGTCGTCAAATAGCCCAATCATTAATGAGAACTATTCAGGTGATTACTGATTCAGGTGCCATTTAAGCACTTAACTTGTCCCGCCGCTTACTTTTACAACATTCTATTCAGTCTCTAGGTGATGTCAGGGTCTCCTTCTTAGAGGCAGTCCGGGCACGTCAGGATCTACGGGTCCACTTAGTAAAGAAACTACCGGAAGACATAGGTTGCCGGGTAATTCTATCACCAGTGTTCACTCCCACTGTCCTAATACTTGGAAAACAGTGTTTAATTTAGTAGATGCTGCTTGACCGACTGCTTTACCAGCGAGAAAGGAGCATCACAAATTCCCTAAACCCTATGCAAAATCTAAAGTAAGTCAGAAGGCTCACACTAGAGGGGCTAAGTTTTTTCAGAGCTACAAAACTCCTTCAAGGCCGGGAAGCAGTCCAGCTAGAAGCAGACAGGGTAAAAGCTCAGGTAAATGGTTTAAGGGGCAAACTAAACATAAACCAAGTCAGGGATCGACGACTGCCAAAGCTAGCTAGCCGTCTACCTCTACCTCACCAAAATAAAAAAAAACTAGTCACACATAAAACTCTCTCACTCCTGGGGCCTATCGTGGGCGAGTTGGATCAGAGTGCAGTTCTGCCGGACAAGCCCAGTCAGGGAACTGGGTCATTCCGGACGTGTCACCGGGCCTGGCCCCGGCGGACTTGGGCTCGGACATTGGTACGCAAGGGCATAACCTGGCGATGGCTCTGACGACCTCGTTTACGTCAACCACTCAAAATCAATCATGTTTCTTTGGAGGTGGAGTCACTAGTCCAGGAGATGATCACCAAGCGTATCATTGTCCCGGTCAATCCAACTTGCCCAATTTACATGTCCAACCTTTTTCTCGTGCCAAAGAGGGACAGTGTTCAGATGCGACCAGTTGTAGACCTGTCTCGTCTGAACCTTTACATTCACAACACATCGTTCAGGATGCTCACTGTGAATCAAATTCCGCCGCAAGGTTGGATGTGTTCATTAGACCTGACAGAAGCCTATTGGCATGTCCCAGTAAACAAAAGGTTCCAAAAATTCCTCGCTTTGAGGGTCGAGCATCAGACTTTTGTCTTTCAAAGGATGCCCTTCGGTTTGAACCTAGCGCCGAGAATATTTACCAAATTAGTCCAACAAGCTTTGCTACCACTATTAAGACAGGGAATCAAAGTATTGTGGTACCTAACAACTGGCTAGTGGTGGCGGAGTCCGAGATTCAATGCCTCAATCATGTCAATCAAATTATAGACCATGTCAAAGTTGTAGGGTTCAATATCAACTAGGCAAAGTCGAATCTTGTCCCAACAAGGGTAAATCAGTGGATAGGTCTGGTTTGGGACACAGCACATCTAACTCTCAGTTAGAGTGTGGACAATCGGAACAGATTTCGCTGGAAATTGTTTTGTTTTCTCCACAGCCTGACTACCACGAGAAAGACGTGGGATTCCCTAGTCGGCTCTCTCAACTGGATTCAACTTACTGTGAAGTTGGGCCGGTTGAAAGTAAAGAGGTTATTCTTGGATGGACACAAACATTTTCCGCTATTGCCGGCGGGAAAGTTATGGCAAATCCCAGCATTAATCCACAACTTACTAGCGGTCTGGGCGAGGCCTGAAACATTGCATTCAATCATGACGTGGACCTCTCCTCCACCTACGGTATGGGTAGGTACGGATGCTTCAGGGACGATTGGCTGGGGTTATCAGTCAACCCTCGGTCATCAGGGTCAAGGGCTTTGGTCCCAATCCAAGGAGTGTCACATAAATGCAAAAGAGTTATTAGTCCCCTTAATATTCCTTCAGGCTCAAGATTACACTGCAAGGGAAATCCATAGCCTTTCGAATGGACAATCTGAATGCGGTGTCTTGCATTCAGAAACAAGGGTCAACGAGGTCTCGAACATTGCTATAGTTGTCGGAAAAGATTTTTGTTCTAGCCGAAAAGCTGAACATTCATCTTCACGCATCATATCTGCCGGGCGTAGCCAATGTCTGGGCAGATGCTCTGTCACAAAAACAGAGCACAATAGTAGAATGGTCGCTCAAGCAAACCATCTTCAACCAGATTACAGAGCCATACCGTCCACAAGTGGACTTGTTTGCGTCCAAGGGCAACCACAAACTCCCTTTCTACCTAACCCGCCGGGAAATTCCTCTGGCGGGGGGTCCAGACGCATTGATGGAGGATTGGAACAGGTGGAATTTCATCTATCTGTTTCCGCATCCAGACGCTTCACTCATGTGTCATGTAGTTCAAAAACTACGGGATTATCGGGGCCTAGTCTCGCTAATTGACTCCTGTGGCTGGCTCAGGTGTGGTATTCCCAATTGAAGACGTGGTGCGAGAGCCCGGTGTCACTTCCGATCTCGTACTTCCACTTAGAGACAATTGGCAACCTCAAGACCTCGTTGACTTTTGCATTATGGACATTCAAAAGGCTAAGTGGTTAACTCCCTATGGTGAAAGTGTAACTAATATATTTATAAATCAGTACACTTTGTAAACCAGGCGTCAATACCAATCACATTGGAAATCATTTACGACTTGGATGGTGGAAACTGCTCAGACTGAAGCATCAGTATCGTTAATTTTCAAATATCTTGATTATCTATTTGAACATAAACGATTTTCAGTAGTCACACTTAAGAACCATTTGTCAGCAATCAGAGGCCCATTCTTTGATTTAACCGGGCTCTCTGTACCGCAGGCAGAGGAGAAAGGTTTCATGAGAGCGTGTTTTAAGCTTCGCCCACCACCCCGTCAGCTCATGCCTACCTGGTGGTGTAATGGTTAAGGTGGCAACAATCTGTGTGTGATAACCCAGGTTCGAATCCCGGTGGATCACATATATACTTTAATTGATTTCATTGGGGGTGTTTGGTGTTGTGGTGAAATTAATAAAATATAGATTTAATACATTCTCGGAAATATAGTCACAACCCAAATTTTGATTTAATTCTAAAGGCTGTGTTACTTATGGCTTTAGCTACAGGAAACCGGGTATCAGAGCTGGCGGCGATGAGCAACGAACCAAATTGTCTGAGGTTTGGACGACGCAATATAGATGAACAAATTGCGCCGTCACCTACTTTCATCGCCAAGAATGTACATAGTGAACATGTTTTTTCTGCATTTACGATCCCGGCCCTAAAACGAGGGGATACGCATCATAAATTATGTCCAGTGCAATCTCTGATTAATTTTATGAGATATTCCCGGCCCAATCAACCAGGAGCTCTCTGGGTTAATAACACAGGTAAACGCATTACGAAAAGAAGGTTAGCATCTTTCCTAGTAGAAGTCATTAAAGAGAGCAACCCCGGCGTGCACATGACATCAGGAAATGGGCTGTATCATTACGATTCTTACAGAATTTCTCAGTTGAAGATATTGCTAACACGAAACTCTGGGCGTCTAATCATACCTTCTTAACGCGCTATCTGTCTGTTGCCCTGGATAGGCCAAATCTTCCCTATGTAGCATTACGTCAACGGGTCTGATAGGTCTAGTGCTGTTAGAATTAAGGATAGTTTAAGAGTGAAAAAAGGAGGGGGGGGGGGTACTGGAGAGCCAAGACCTTCAGCCCCCACCGGATAATGTGATGAGTATACAAAGCTATGTGATATACTTAAGATTAATGAACTGGTTATACAAGTTCAAGAATATTTTTCATTTTTGTAGTGTGTCACGGGTCCGACCGTGACTGTGATTATATACTATAGGGTTAGCTATATTTATCCAGCGCGGGAAAATCGGGGACGAGGGAACAGCTGTGAGAAAGAAGGAAGGAGTGAGAGGTGAGGGGTGGAGGCGCGGGCATAGGCCTATGTACCGCTAGGCGCCTCGCGTACGTAGGTGTGTGCGTTCATGTTTGTAGGCGTGGTCAAGGGTTTTGTCCACCTCCTATTGGCACCAAATTCAAAATGCGTTTTGGGGGAGGGGACCGAGGGTATAAAGAGGGACAGGGATGCCCAGGACGTTCTCTTCCCCTGCCCAGCCCCAACGAACGAGTATGTGTTTGTGAAGTGAACCACCGAAGGGCCGGCAGGTCTGCGAGGGCACCTCGTGCCCTAAATTCTACATAATTAGGTGAGTCCAATTCAGTTAGACAAGTGTCAACATTGATTGAGATATCCAGAGTGATGTGTGGTGGTGGTGTGTTTGTGTGCGTCGGCCAGTCCCCAAGTCTGAGGCAGACCGTGACGGTTGCCAAGGTTGTGACGCCGACCGAATTAGCTTAATGCTATGGCCGAGAATGGCAGGTGTAAGCATGACCCCACAGAGGGCTTGCTAATGGCTAGGGATGCCAGGGTGACATAGTTCCCCTGCGGTGTTTTCCCACTGATTTAGCTATGCACGTGGCCAGGGGTTTGTGTGGATGTGTGCGGGTGTGGTGAGTGACGCCGTAACGCTTAACCCCACAGAGGGTGAGGTTACCGTTAGAGGAATGTCAGCTTGACCCCCTAGGACTTGTCGTACTGCCCTTTTTGAGACCCTTTAATTAGGCAACTCTCATTAGTCTAGCGAGTCACGTGTGTGTGGTGTGTGTCGGTGAGTGATGCCGTAGCATCTTGACCCCACAGAGGGCTACCGCCAGAGGATTGTCGGCTTGACTCCCTAGGACTTGTCGTACAGCCCGTTTTGAGACCCTTTAATTAGGTAACTCTCATTAGTCTAGCGAGTCATGTGACGGAGGTGAGAGTGGAGAGAGAGAGAGTGATGAGTGTGATTGACGGGTACTGTGAGTGTGGGAAAATCTCGTACCTTATTCGATCATGCGGTCATTTGCTGGGCTAGACGATATCAGTATCACAGTAGACTAAAGGGTTGGTTGATGTGAGATTTCGTATGACTAGCAGTAATCAGTATAATGATTTGGGGTAATCTTAGGGGTAGTTATAATACTGGGTAATTTTATTTAGGTAAGTGGGTTAGATTGAGTGGCAGAGTGTGTGAATGAAATTGTCTCTTTTCTTAATACAATTTCAGTGTTGCTATTCAATAAAACAATTTTTAGTAGGAATGTTTGTTTCTTTAATTCTTGCTAACTTTAATAATACAATTATTATCAATATATACCTATCATTACAATAAATCTGCGTACTCTAATATCCCACAAGCTGGGAACTGCAATTTTCTTTTCAAATATATTACTGCATCGAGTCAGTATAGATATAAATGTATAGCATGTTCTGGGACTTTAGTTGCCATAATTTCACAAGGGATATTTGTCTATTTTTGATCTAAAAGTAACGACACTATCAACATATAGATCTATTTCCTAGATAATGGGCAAGTGTTACAGTAACCTATTAGTCCAGGCGTGTCCTATTACAATAGGCACCGTGACATGATCTATTACAAGTGGAAACATAATTATATAGTATACTAAGCTATATGATATACTGAATATTACAGACTGGTTTTACAGTCCAAAAGTGCTATTTTAGTTTATGCTTGAAATATATACTGTATATACTGTATATATATATATATATATATATATATATATATATATATATATATACAGCATATACAGTACTTATAAGGAGAAATTCCTGTATGTGATTGACATAACCAAATAATTTTATACCTTACAATCCTCCAGACTAGTATGAGTCAGGAGTATCAGAATGTTGTATAAGAATGTAATTCATAAACAAGATTGTATTTTGATTAAAAGATGATGAACACATTTGTAATCAATAGCTACATGTACCTGGGAGGTGATGTACAAGCAGGTCTTCTTCGAAGTGCGCAGCCTGCTTTTCTTTTCCATTTTTTATACCAAGTTGGTATATCCAAAATCAATTTAAGAATGCTAGTTTTGGTGTTTTTCTCAACCTATTGTTGATTTGTTAGTGTTTTTTTATATTGGCACGAATGTCCCCCTCCAGTCTTGAGATATCAGGCATATCGCCAATGATGAAGGGGCCACTAATAAATTATAGGTTTGAGTCCCGGAGGGAAGATTTTGATTAGTTATTTTGTCTTTTTACTGTGTTCGTATAAGTTTTGGTTTGTTTATTTTGCAAGTTTTACATTACAATTTAGTAGTGGCCCCGGAATCATTGACGATGCGGGCCCTCCCTTCCATCCCCTCCCCATTCGTTGATGTTTTTAAGTTAGTCTTGATATATCATTTAAGGGCGAGATGACGCTAGCGGATCAGCATCTCAGGGGAATACTCCGCACGGCAAAACATCCACAAGTTGGGAAGCTTGATTATAGCAGTTCTTATTTTAATTTTCTTTTATTATTTTTTACAAAGTGTTTTCGTAGTGAGTACCCAATCATAATGACGATTCCGTAAGAGAATTACCGTACTCTTACGATGTGTGGCCTCTCTCTCTCCCTGTGGCGGGTGTTTCAAACAGCTAACGCAAGGGTTTGAGGGAGCCATTATATTATAAGGCATATCGTCAATGATTCCGGGGCCACTACTAAATATTAGGTTTTCTTTCTTCCCTCCAGGACTCAAACCTATATTTTGAGTACAACAGGAGGAACACCATCCGGACTGTACTCCTTCTTAGTATTAAGCCCAGAGAGGGTAGAAAGTACATATTTAGAAGAGATTAGGATATTAAGCATAAGTAGGAGAGAGGGGGTGGAGAGGGAGGAATAGTATCAGAATCATCCAAGGTGGAGTTTCTAGCAAAAGTTTGAGCGAAGAGTTCAGCTTTGTCAGAGGAAGAAGTGATGGATGTGTCATTAGAGTGGAAAAGGTGGGGGGTGGGGGGGGGGGGGGAAAGACAAGGAAGAAAAATTGTTGGAGAGGTTTTTGGCTAGATGTCAGAAAACTTGGGAAGAGCTAGAGTTGGATAGTTCAGTGCATTTATTATTTATGAAAGAATGTTTGGCAAGTCGAAGAACAGATTTGGCTTGATTCCGGGCAGAAACATAGGAAGAATGAGATTGTTGAGTCTTAAGGCATCGGTACCGTTTGAATGCTTCCTCCTTGTCTGCAGACAGCAGTAGAACAAGCAAGATTAAACCAAGATTTGTTTGCATTAGACTAAGAGAAAGAAAATGGAATGTATGCTTCCATGCCCGAGAGGATTACCTCGGTAATGTGTTGGGCAAGAAGCTGTGCAGAGGTGAAGAACCCACGGAGATGATTGAGCACACCTAACTTCTGGGAAGCTGTTTTAGAAAGAGTGGAAATATGATCTTTCCAAGAAAGGCCCGGAGAAAAAGAAACACCAAGAATACTGAAAGAAGATGAAGGGTTGATTTGTGTATTGTTGAAGTATAAGGGATAGACCTGTGGAAGTTCTTGATGAGTAGATAATGAGAGAAAAAGGGTTTGGAAAGCATTGAAAGAAACAAGATTTTCTTTACCCCAATCGGAAATGGTTGATAGATCAGAAGATAAGCGTGCTATGGCCTCATCACGTGATGATACTGGGTCGATCTGGAAAACTAGTTGAGTAGTGCAAGATAGAGTCAACAGCAGATGATTGGATAGGAGTGGAGGTACAGTTGATTAGAGATTACGCATTATTGGTGACGAGAACACGCAGGTTTTGGTGGGGTAATCGTCTTGACAAATTTAGCTTAGGCTCGGATGGTAGGTTATAAATTCTAGCTATATTAGGACATGGGACAGAACTGACTGAGAGTGTATTTGACTTATATCTGGAAAAAAAGGCATAGATAATGAAAAATTCTCAGGAACTAACCGATTTCTTAGGATCAATAATGGTGACCCCGGTGGCATTGATGGTAACGAGGACAGGCAGGTCTTGGCGGGGTAACCAGGCACCCATACCTCGGCTGGGCTGCTCGATCTGACCGTGGAAGAATGCGCTCCTGCAAAAATAATATACAAAATAAACTAAAAAAATAAATGAAAAAATAAATATATAATTATATAGTAATAATATTGATAATGATTAAGATACCGACCAGGCACAGATGTCCCCAAGGCTGTATAAACTTATCCTTATGAACCTATAGTTCTTAACTGAGTTGGGTGACTTAAATTAGAACAGGTACATGAGCTTTGGTGTACATCGTTTTTATTTAACATAAGTAGCATAGATTACAATGTAAATATATATATATATATATACAGTATATATATATATATATATATATATATATATATATATATATATATATAATTTATATATATATATATTTTCTTTAAGGCAAGCGAGGTTGAAGGATATACATGTATCAGCATTAATTATTTTATTATTAAGACTTTCAATAGAACGAACAGCAATTCTCAGGTGTTCTGGGAGATTGTGCAAAAAGTTAGCAAAATTCATGATGATCCGACGCGTTTCGATAGACAACTATCATCTTCAGGGAATGGAAGGTAAGTGAATAGGATATAACATAACAGCTTATTTATACATATTAGGTAGATCACAGTAAGGTTTATTGGGTGTTGGCTAGCATATGATTGGCTAGTTGGCGACCAATGAGGCGCGCGCTTTTCCTGCCTCCTGGTTGGCTGGGAGGGTTCGTAGATGCTAGATGTTGGCGTAGGGGTTCTGCTGGGCGAGGGGGGGGGCCGGGCCGTTGTGAGGGGCGGCGGGCCAGTTGTATCTCGGGTTTCTGGTCCAGTTTGAAACGTAGGGTTGAGGGGCGGCGCGCGTTGGTTAAATGAAGTAGTGGGGGGGACGGTAAGGGGGGGAAGGGGAGGGGAGGAGAGAGGGGGCAAGGGCAGAGTCGGGGTGGTAAGGGGAGTAATGTTAGGGGGTGTTTGAGAGTAACGTTTAGCTGATGGGAGTATTTGGAGGTCGAGAGTTTGAATATTTATGGAAGGATTAAGAGTTTGAATATATAGGGCTTCAAGAATAGCAAGTCTTCTGGGTTCTGTCTCTTTATCAATTACGGAGGTGTTTTTATCTAGGTCAGAGCGAGTAAGGGCTTGGTGGTGGGGGGCTTTATAGTGGTCTTTGATAGCTCCAGATTGGAGATGGAGGGTGAGACGGCGTGATAAACGATTTTGTGTCATACCAACGTAGGTTTGAGGTCCACAGTCCACATTATTGCAATTGTGTCGGTATATCACATGGTCGTCTATTTTCGGAGTCTTGGGAGAGATAGGTCTGTTACGGAGGATGAGGTTGGAGGTTTTGGAGGATTTGTAGTAGATGATAAGTTTTATTTTGTGGTCGGGGTTGGTGGGGAGGACGTTTTTGGTAATGATTTCTTTCATGATGGATTCGTCGGTATTGTGATCAGATGACATGTAGTTGCGGTAGAAGATAGTGATGTCGTTGGTTGGGTTGGTAGTAGGGGGGGCTTGGTTGTACCATTTATCAAGGTGTTTTCTTATGGTGTTGGTGACATCTGTGTTAGAGTATCCGTTGTTAACGAGTACCTGGGAAAAATTCTTGAGGTAAAATCTTTAAAATCTTTTCCTTGAGGTAAAATCCTCAAAAAACATCGCTTCCAAGCAGCCAAACAACTCAGGGAGAACCCTAACATCATCATACGACGAGCTGACAAAGCCTCCTGTCTGGTGATCCATGGAAAGGAGGAGTACCTGCAGAAAATGGACACCATCTTAAGTGATAAAAATAAATTCAAAAGGATCACTCGCAACCCCACTGATGAAATAAAAAGGAAAGCCAACACCACCATCACCGCCATCAACGCTAAAACTGAAGGGGTACACATGAAAAAACTCATCGGGGAATTTTCCCCTGGTTACGCCTATGGTACTGTAAAAACACACAAACCAGGAAACTCCCTCCACCCCCTCATCTCCTAGATACCTACGGCCACCTACCAGATCGCCAAGACCCTCAACAACCTCCTCACCCCGTACATACCTCGACAATATAACCTCAACTCCGCTAATGATTTCCTAGAAATTTTACGAGACGCCCCCCGAACTAACGACCACATCACCGCCTCTCTCGACGTGGAGAGCCTATTCACCAACATACCTGTGGACAGGACCATCAACTTAATCCTTCAAAAAGTTTACCATTGCCCTGACACACCCAATCTTGACATACCGGAGAAGGCACTGAAGACGCTGTTGGAGCTCTGCACCAAAGAGGCACCTTTCCTCTGCCCCCGTGGAAACATGTACCAGCAAATAGACGGGCTAGCGATGGGTAGCCCCCTGGGGGTCCTGTTCGCTAATTTCTTCATGGGAACTATAGAAGAGGAGCTCCTTGATGCCCACCGCCCCTCGGTCTACTGCAGATATGTGGACGACATATTCGTACTAGAAAAGGACCTCAACGAACTCAGGGACCTCCAGCATCGCTTTATGGCCGCCTCAGGACTCAACTTCACCTATGAAGAGGCCACCAATGGACAGCTTCCCTTCCTCGACTTCCTTGTTTCGTTTAATAATCAAGAATTCAAAACTACCGTCTACACCAAACCCGCGAACAATGGCCAATGCCTCAACGGGGATAGTGAATGCCCCCAACGATACCTGCTGTCCACCATCGCAGCCTACATCAGGAGAGCCCTCACCCATTGCACCGCATGGAGCAACACCCTAGAACTAGAACGCCTTACACAGGTACTCGTTAACAACGGATACTCTAACACAGATGTCACCAACACCATAAGAAAACACCTTGATAAATGGTACAACCAAGCCCCCCCTACTACCAACCCAACCAACGACATCACTATCTTCTACCGCAACTACATGTCATCTGATCACAATACCGACGAATCCATCATGAAAGAAATCATTACCAAAAACGTCCTCCCACCAACCCCGACCACAAAATAAAACTTATCATCTACTACAAATCCTCCAAAACCTCCAACCTCATCCTCCGTAACAGACCTATCTCTCCCAAGACTCCGAAAATAGACGACCATGTGATATACCAACACAATTGCAATAATGTGGACTGTGGACCTCAAACCTACGTTGGTATGACACAAAATCGTTTATCACGCCGTCTCACCCTCCATCTCCAATCTGGAGCTATCAAAGACCACTATAAAGCCCCCCACCACCAAGCCCTTACTCGCTCTGACCTAGATAAAAACACCTCCGTAATTGATAAAGAGACAGAACCCAGAAGACTTGCTATTCTTGAAGCCCTATATATTCAAACTCTTAATCCTTCCATAAATAATCAAACTCTCGACCTCCAAATACTCCCATCAGCTAAACGTTACTCTCAAACACCCCCTAACATTACTCCCCGTACCACCCCGACTCTGCCCTTGCCCCCTCTCTCCTCCCCTCCCCTCCCCTTCCCCCCCTTACCGTCCCCCCCACTACTTCATTTAACCAACGCGCGCCGCCCCTCAACCCTACGCTTCAAACTGGATCAGAAACCCGAGATACAACTGGCCCGCCGCCCCTCATAAGGGCCCGCCCCCCCCCTCGCCCAGCAGACCCCCTACGCCAACATCTAGCATCTACGAACCCTCCCAGCCAACCAGGAGGCAGGAAAAGCGAACGCCTCATTGGTCGCCAACTAGCCAATCATATGCTAGCCAACACCCAATAAACCTTACTGTGATATACCTAATATGTATAAATAAGCTGTTATGTTATATCCTATTCACTACACCACCATCTACACCATGGCTTCATCCACCTCTACCACCGTTGCTGGAACTGTTAAATGGTTTAATGTGAAGAAGGGATATGGCTTTATCAACAGAGAGGACACAGGAGCTGATATCTTTGCACATAGAAGCCGAATCTCCTTTCCAAATCAACACCACTCAATACCCTCTCTCGGTGATGGTGAGAGGGTAACCTTTACCATCAAAAAGGGGAGGAATGGAGAGGAGGCTAATAACATCAAAGGATTAAATGGGTCTAACGTTAAGGGATCCAGACATGCTGGGAGGAAGAAAAAGGAGGAGAACAAGCAGGAGAAGGCCGGCCTGAACACAGAGAAGATCACTGTCGTCATCCAGACAGCCAAGGCTCTTGCTGGGGATGATTTAAGCCGGTTTTCAATCATCCTACCTGCTTTACTCACAGCCAATAACCTCCCAACGATTGTGATTCCTCCTAATCTTCTCCAGCAACCACCATCAGTCGACAAGACCCAGAAGAAACCCAGAAAGACGCCAAAGAAGAAGATCTCCCTTGTACCTCGAGTGGTTAACAGGATCAACACGTCAGCGCCACAATCCCAACAAGCTGAGCATCCTGAAGACCCAACTCCACAGGCAACACAGGGAATCACATCTCCAGCACCTCCTATCATCATTCCTACAGAAGACGACTCCATGGACCTCGACACTCACCAAGATGACTCTTATGAAGAGGAAGATTCTGAGGAAGAAGAAGTGGACGTGGAACTATCTGATGCTGAAGATCCAGAAGAAGATGACAAGACCCCTTCTACACCACTTCAGTCAGCCAGCTCTACACCAGAACCGACCATCATGACAACTCCTCTCCCTCCCGTTCTAACACCACAAGTTGTGAGGGAGAAGCAGCCAGATTATGACCCAAACTTTGCTTATGTGACAGACGAACAATTTATAAGTTTTGCAGAAGACCTTGAAACTTGTACTCTGGCTGTAATGAAACAAAAATACCCATCTACCTGGCTTCATGAGTCGAGACTAACACCGGAGGGCAGAGCACGCGTATCGAATGTTAAGAATCATATGAAAAAAAAAAAAAAAGCTTAATAAATAATTAGAAATCCACCAAGAATCTTCAGCTTCACCATCCGCTTCATAAACAACACCATCTCCCACCTTCACCAACATCAACGGCCTTTCCACACCACCAGCACCACCTACCACTCCACAAGATGCACTGATACTCGTCGACTACTCTTACTAATCACATCCAAGAATCACCAAAGAATTGCAAGGAGGACGGCCCTCCACCTTTTACTCTTCAACTTTGCTCTTCATTTCCATCTTTACTTCTCTCTAATCCTTAGAGACCTCTCAACTCCCCAACCTGTCTATCCCCCCACCAGCTCCAGCTCCTATTCACTTACCTTCCATTCCCTGAAGATGATAGTTGTCTATCGAAACGCGTCGGATCATCATGAATTTTGCTAACTTTTTGCACAATCTCCTAGAACACCTGAGAATTGCTGTTCGTTCTATTGAAAGTCTTAATAATAAAATAATTAATGCTGATACATGTATTTCCTTCAACCTCGCCTGCCTTAACCCATAACTGTCGGGGCGCAACATAAGTCGAGTATAATAAATCTGGACTATCTGGCGGCGCTCGACATAGGTCGTGTGGCAATTTCAGCACGTATTGTTGCTGAGAGAGAGAGACAAGTGGTGGCAGGAGAGTAGCGAGCGTATGACTGCTCCAGACCACCGCGGCGAACCTACTGACACGAATCCCACCTCCTCCCTCCCTCTCTCACTCGCTATATACGGAATTGTATGGGGAAAGTGCCGAATTACATGCTTTTTGCACTCGCGTTGCACGGTTGTTGCAAGAAAACTAGCCATCATAAAAGGATCGTTATGGTGTCATTGGAAAGCTCTGTTTATGCCCTTTCAGGGATAGATACTTGTTTTACGCTCTGGGTCTTATTTAGGCATGAAAATGATCACGTAAACAGCCCTATTTTGGGTAAAAACACCCCACTGGGCGGTACATATAAATAAACCGCCTAGGCCGCACGTAAGGTGTTAAAGAAAATGTATTACCTGGCTACACCAACACATATATACTGTATATATATATATATATATATATATATATATATGTTTTTAACACCAACAAACTTCACATCTAAACTCAATTAATGAAATCAACAAATACATGTGGCACTCAGAGGACTCGAACGTAGGATAGTCACATTGAAATTCCCCGCACTATGCATTACGCTATCAAGACAGTTTTATATATATATATATATATATATATATATATATATATATATATATATATATATACGAACCACGACGAACCACGACCGACTAAGGACATGCCTTCGGACATTCTGAGAATGGCTACGTGGAATGTTAGTGGCATGAATGATGGCACAAAAGAGAGAGAGGTTCTGGAAGTGTTAGTGAATGCCAGGCTGGATGTATGTGGAATGACAGAGACCAAATGGAAAGGTTCAGATGTGAGAGAGTGGGAGTGTGGAATGGGTGTGTGTGCTGGAGTGAGTGAAGGAACAGCGAGAGAAGGTGCATGTTTGTTTGTAAGTAGCAAATGGAAGGAATGTGTAAGAGAGTATGGGTCTGTGGGTTCAAGGATTGTGTGGGTGAGAATGAAAGTAGGAATACAAACGTGGGTGATTGTATGCGTGTATGCCCCGACAGAGGATATACTTGAAAGAAAGAAAGAGGAGTTCTGGATGAATGTGGAGGCGTGCCTGGAGAAGTTTGACAAGAACGAAAGAATATTTCTGATTGGGGATATGAATGGTAAGGTGGGTGATAGGAAAGTTGAGGGAGTGGTGGGAGGGTGGGGGGTACCATCAGAGGTGAATGGGAATGGTAGTGCACTTGTGGACGTATGTGTGGGGAGGAGGCTGTGGATAGCCAACACCTTCTTCCGACACAGAATGATCCACAGGTACACGTGGAAACGGATGTTGACGATGAAGGAGGATAAGACAGTGGTGGAACGAAAGTCATTGATTGATTATGTATGTGTGGATGAACGAATGAAGAAATCTGTGATGGATGCTAGGGTGTATAGGGGTATTGGAGGGGGTCTGTCTGATCATTATGTAGTGGTAGCTAAGGTTAGGATACAAAAGAAGTGGGTGAGGAGAGCGGGAGGGAGGCGAGAGGAGGGTGGAATGGTGAGGAGGGTGGAGAGGTTGCAGGAGGAGGAAGTCAGGGAGGAGTACAGGAGAGCAGTGGAAAGACGACTAGGTGGGTTCGACCTGGAAGTTATGGAGGAAGTGGAGGAGATGAGCAAGGTGTTTAAGGATGAGATCTGTGCAGCATGTGAGGAGGTGTGTGGAGTGAGGAGAAGAGGGAGGGGAGTGAAAGGTACAGCATGGTGGACAGAAGAGGTAAGAATAGCTGTGGAAGAAAAGAAGAAAGCATATAGAGAGTGGTTGGGTAGTAGAGGGAATAAAGATTCCGAGAGACAGAAACGAGCGAGGTACGTGGAGAGTAAGAGGGTGGTGAAGAGAGTAGTGAAGGAAAGTAAGAGAAGAGTAGATGAGGAATTTGGAAGGAATCTGAGTGTAAAATGGAGGGAGAGTAAGAAACTGTTCTGGAAAGAAGTCAAGAAAGTTAGGGAAGGTAGCAAGGGAAACAGTAAGGGTGTGAAAGATAAGAATGGGAGAATGCTAGCCGAGAAGCAAGAGAGAGTCGAAAGATGGAGGGAGTACTTCAGTGAGTTGCTAAATGAAAGGAATGAAGAGCCAGCAAACATAGCTGGATATGGTATGGGAGGGAGAAGAAGAGAAGTAGTGGAGGAGGAGGTGGGGATCAGGAGGTCAGAAGTGTGGGAAGCCATGAAAAGAGTGAAGTTGGGGAAAGCACCAGGAACAGAGGGAGTGTGTGGGAAAATGTTGAGGTATGGTGGTGAGATAGTGATAGAATGGGTATGGAAAATGTGCAAACTAGCATGGGAGAAGGGGAGTGCACCCGATGACTGGAAGACTGGCATAATAGTCCCCCTATATAAGGGCAAAGGGGAAAGAGGAGTGTGTGGTAACCACCGAGGAATATGTCTTCTAAGCGTAGTAGGGAAGGTATACAGTAGGGTAGTGATTGAGAGAGTGAGAGTGAGAACGGAGAAATGGATAGGCGACGAGCAGGGAGGTTTTAGGAAGGGAAGAGGATGTGTAGATCAGATTTTTACCCTGAATTGTGTTGTGGAGAAGTATCTGGAGAAGAAACAAAAGGTGTATGTTGCCTTTATGGACTTGGAGAAGGCTTATGACAGAGTGGATAGAGAAGGTTTGTGGAAAGTACTTAGAATATACGGAGTAGAGGGCAAGTTGCTGAAAGCAGTGAAGAGCATGTATGAGGGTGCAAAGGCGGCAGTACGTGTGGAGAGTGAGCAGAGCGAGTTCTTTGACCTGAATGTTGGTTTGAAACAGGGGTGTGTGATGTCCCCGTGGTTGTTTACTGTATATATGGATGGAGTTATGAAAGAAATACTATCAAGAGCAGTGGATTTTGGTGTATCGCTGAAAAGGGAGGGAATTGAGTGGAAGCTACCTATACTGCTGTTTGCGGATGATACAGTTCTGATGAGTGATAATGAATGGGAGTTGCAGGGTCTGGTAAATGAGTTTGGAACAGTGTGCGAAAAACGGAATTTGAAGGTAAATACGGGGAAGAGCAAGGTTATGGTCTTCGAAAGGGGTGAAGTCACAGAGTGTGAGGTGAAGCTGAACGGTCAGGCTATGGAGATCGTCAACTCTTTTAAGTATCTGGGAAGTGTGTTGAGTAAAGATGGGACTATGGATGAAGAGGTGCGGGAGAGGGTACAACAGGGGAAGAGGGTTGTAGGAACGCTAAAAGCAGTAACAAGAAATAGGGTGGTCAGTATGGAAGTGAAGAAGTCCTTGCATGACAGTGTGGTAATCCCGACACTGACTTACGGAAGCGAAGCATGGACGTTGGTTGAGAGACTCAGACCAAGAGTGAGAGCAGTGGAAATGAATTACTTAAGGAGTGCGTGCGGAGTTACATGGAGGGATAGACAGACTAATGAGGAAGTAAGAAGGAGGTGTGGTGTGGAGGTAGATGTGCTGGAAAGTGTGAAAAGGAACAACTTGAGATGGTTCGGCCATATGGAACGTATGGAAAGCGAGAGAATGACTAAGAGGGTGTACGAGAGCGAGGTGGAGGGACAGAGAGGGAGACGTAGACCGAATATGAGGTAGAAGGATGGAGTGAGGAACTACATGAACGAAGGCGTTGCTGGTTGAGGGGAGGGGCGTCGACTGACTGGGGACAGAGGTGCATGGGGGCGGTTCGTTCGTGGCCACCCCTTCGGGGATCACGGCGTCAGGCAATAGATAGATAGATAGATATGTATATATATATATATATATATTTATATATATATATATATATATATATATATATATATACTGTATATATATATATATATATATATATATATATACACAGTATATATATATATATATATATATATTATATATATATATATATATATATATATATATATATATATATATACTGTATATATACTGTATATATTTCCTTGAAGGCATGTGAGATTCAATTTATCGTGCAATTTTGCATTGTCGGTCATTCAGTAGGTACAGAAGGGAACCGAAGTTATCAGTGGGTTGCTGGGTTGTAGAGGTTGTAGTAGGTTGCTGGGTTGTAGAGGTTGTAGTAGGTTGCTGGGTTGTAGAGGTTGTAGTAGGTTGCTGGGTTGTAGAGGTTGTAGTAGGTTGCTGGGTTGTAGAGGTTGTAGTAGGTTGCTGGGTTGTAGAGGTTGTAGTAGGTTGCTGGGTTGTAGAGGTTGTAGAGGTTGTAGTAGGTTGCTTGGTTGTAGAGGTTGTAGTAGGTTGCTGGGTTGTAGAGGTTGTAGTAGGTTGCTGGGTTGTAGAGGTTGTAGTAGGTTGCTGGGTTGTAGAGGTTGTAGTAGGTTGCTGGGTTGTAGAGGTTGTAGTAGGTTGCTGGGTTGTAGAGGTTGTAGAGGTTGTAGAGGTTGTAGTAGGTTGCTTGGTTGTAGAGGTTGTAGTAGGTTGCTGGGTTGTAGAGGTTGTAGTAGGTTGCTGGGTTGTAGAGGTTGTAGTAGGTTGCTGGGTTGTAGAGGTTGTAGTAGGTTGCTGGGTTGTAGAGGTTGTAGTAGGTTGCTGGGTTGTAGAGGTTGTAGAGGTTGTAGTAGGTTGCTGGGTTGTAGAGGTTGTAGTGGGTTGTAGAGGTTGTAGTGGGTTGCTGAGTTGTAGAGGTTGTAGTAGGTTGCTGGGTTGTAGAGGTTGTAGTGGGTTGCTGTGTTGTAGAGGTTGTAGTAGGTTGCTGGGTTGTAGAGGTTGTAGTAGGTTGCTGGGTTGTAGAGGTTGTAGAGGTTGTAGTAAGTTGCTGGGTTGTAGAGGTTGTAGTAGGTTGCTGGGTTGTAGAGGTTGTAGTGGGTTGCTGGGTTGTAGAGGTTGTAGTAGGTTGCTGGGTTGTAGAGGTTGTAGTGGGTTGTAGAGGTTGTAGTAGGTTGCTGGGTTGTAGAGGTTGTAGTGGGTTGCTGGGTTGTAGAGGTTGTAGTAGGTTGCTGGGTTGTAGAGGTTGTAGGGGGTTGCTGGGTTGTAGAGGTTGTAGAGGTTGTAGTAGGTTGCTGGGTTGTAGAGGTTGTAGTGGGTTGCTGGGTTGTAGAGGTTGTAGTAGGTTGCTGGGTTGTAGAGGTTGTAGTAGGTTGCTGGGTTGTAGAGGTTGTAGAGGTTGTAGTAGGTTGTAGAGGTTGTAGAGGTTGTCAATCAATTCAATCAATCAATTATCTTTATTTCATAATATACATAATTTATATATACAGTATATTACATATGTTGCGTTCAAGACTTACAACTATTTAATAATAAAATGTAAAAATATTCACCTTAATTAAAAACAAAGTATTACAGTAGCAGTTAATTCATAAGACATATACTGCTGCACCAAGCTTTCTTAAGGAAATAAATCTTAAAAAGAGTATTTTAAAATACTATAACCACAGTAAAGAACATAACATATATTGTCCCCGTTGATAAATAGAATACAGTAATATATAAAACATTCTTTAAATAAAATCACCTGGATTGACCAAGATTGTACACAGGCTCACGTCTCGGTTCATGTCTTTGAACCCATGTGATCCGAGATTTAACTATGTCTATTTCAGTGTGTGTAATATCAATATTATAGTCATCCTTGAAATATTTTACAATACTAGGGATTAGGTATCCATTTTGCAAATAATGTATATTAAATTTTATAATAGGGATGTTAGATCGAAGCAGCCTGTGGTAATATCTTGAATGTATCAAAGCCAGGTGATGTCTCAGCAATAGCTGATCGCATACCTCCGCCACCTCATGACTACTTGCGTATGTGGGAACGTTCAATATGCGTTTTAGTGCATTATTCATGGCTACGTTAAAAGTTTTATAAATTTGTGATGTTAAAACATTATGGTGCCACATACTTAATCCATATTCTGGAGTGCAGTATGACTCAAAAAGATACATAAAAGTTTTAAAATCAACGCCCTTAAAATCCCGTGATATAGAGTTAAAAGAAGCATAAAAGGATTTCAATCTAAGATCAACATCATCTCTGTCATGCAGATTTGAGGTTATGATGTGCCCCAAATATTTGTATGAAGTTACAACCTGAAGATTGTCATTACATAGAACAATATTATCAGTGTTTGGCTTTATATTCTTACTAATTATCATGCATTTTGTCTTGTTTTTGTTAATCTGTAATTTATGTTCATGTAGTTGTAGCAGCAGTTTACTGTAAATTCTTGCCATAGAAGTTTTAGAGTGTGTTAATAATACTATGTCATCGGTGTATGCCATGATATTCAATCTTGTTACACCCAGAGTGCATCCTTCTTGCATATCTGTTATATTACTGATAATTTCGTCTATGTATAAATTAAAAAGAAATGGCGAAAGAACACCTCCCTGTCTCACACCTCTCTCCACATGACAGAGACGACCATGACGTCCCTTCCACACCACATTAGCATATTGGTTCCGGAGGTAATGCATAACTAAAAATATTAACTCCTTGCGACATATTATGTTCCAGTAAGTCCACGGAGGCGGGCGCCCGGTATCATTGCCACTGCACCACACAACTGTCAAAACCACACTGCTGGCCGTTAGAATTGTCGGAGGAACCTGGGGTTGCCACCAACCGACAGATCTTCATCTAACTTACCGGACTTACTGAGCTCCATATGACGCTAGAGCGTCATATGGACTTATTGGAGAGGCATGTAGATAAGTCCATATGACGCGATCGCGTCATATGAGTTTTTGGTCATAAGTTCCATATGACGCTATCGCGTCATATGAGTCGCAAGGAGTTAAATCAACGGGGACATCCTTATCTAATAATTTGCATCCCATTTTAAAATGATCCACTCGATCAAATGCCTTGGAGAGATCGACAAAGGTAAGGAAACCAGACTCACCCTTAGCCATATTATTATTCATTATTTCTTTTAACATGAATGTTGCATCCGAGGTTGACGCACCCTTCCTAAATCCAAACTGTCTTGAGTTTATATTAACTTTTTCAGAAATGATATCCAGCAAGTGAAACTCCAACATTTTTAATATACATGAAGATTGCATCACCGGTCGATAGTTACTTGATTCAGTAGCATTACCTTTTCTATCTTTAATAATAGGTCTAATATTACCTAATAATAGCTTAGGTGGAAGATAACAATGTATAAGACATGCATTGTAAAAAAATGAAATGTTGACTAGTAAATCATGTGAGGCATTTTTTAGTAAAGCGGAATGGATGCCATCTTGACCCACACCATCATTCAACTGTTTCATTGATCTCTTTATAGACACATAATATTGAAACAGCAGTATACATTTTACGTCTTGTAGACCACTCTCTCTTAAATTTATCCATAATTTTTTTTTTCATGTTCACTTCTTCACTAGGACTTTCCTTACTTAGGAATTTTTCAGTAAAAACACTTATAATATCATCTGGACTATTTTTACCGTCGATTACATTAGAAACTTTATCTTTTCCCTTTTTATTCCTTACATCTTTCCAGAATAGTTTCTTATTATATCTAAACTTGTCTGTAATAGCCTTGCAGATATGATGCTGTTCTTCTTGTTTACACTTCCTTAATTTATCTTTAAAACACTTTCTTGATTGAGTCATTTTAATAAAGTCCTGAGTATCCCGGTGCCTACCATTTCTAACCCAATTTAGAAAGTTTTCTCTTGCCTCTACATGTAATTGTTTTACCTCGGTATTCCAACCGGGAATAATCTTATATTTATTCAATTTTATCGTCTTCCTTTGGAACTTTGTAGATGATTCATTAACTGCTGCACATAAAGAGTCATAAAATTGATCAACCCATTTTAGATGTTGCGGATCATGACATCCTAAAGTTGAACACGATCTTACCGGGTGCTCTCTCCAGTTTTCTAATTCAGAAGTTATAAGTCGATCAATCTCTCCAAGCTCATTTGAATTGAGTTTATTCCAATTTATATAAGAGTCATCATTGTGAATATCATGGCTAACCGAGTTACACATTGTTGGAGGAATATTGTTACCATGTATTTTTAGATTAGCAACAATTGGTAAATGATCTGATCCTACTACATCATTTAAAATAACTATACTATCAACTTTAATGTTGGGACATTCTCTACCGACGATATGGTCAAGCCATCTAGAGGCAGAGTTGCCATAACCTACAAATGTAAAAGAATCTTCTTGCAGGCCCGTCCTGAGAGAGGATCAGCATTAAAATCTCCCATGTAAAAAATGGCATTAAAATTGTAATTTTCTAATACTTCTTCTAATGACGCTAAAGTTTGAAGATATCTCTGCAATGTGGAAATTTCCCATAAATCACTATTTAAATATATATTAACTAGTACAATATCATAGTTAAAAACTCTTATGCTAAAAATCATATAGTTTTTATAAACATAAATTTTCTGAATTTTAAAAATAGAGTTCTTTTTCCAAAGAATAGCCATACCTCCCTCAGGACGTCCTGCCATGGCAGACAACGCTCGATCTGAATATATTGCAGCTGATCCTACACTGTCATATTTCTCATTTATAAATTCTAATAATCCTAACTTATCTTCTGTAATAAAAGTTTCTTGCAAAAATAAAACATCACAATCATTTTCAGTTAAACCACGAATCAAGTCAATATTCTTACGCAAGGAGCAACAGTTGTACGAACACATTCGTATAGTGGGTTGCTGGGTTGTAGAGGTTGTAGAGGTTGTAGTAGGTTGCTGGGTTGTAGAGGTTGTAGAGGTTGTAGTAGGTTGCTGGGTTGTAGAGGTTGTAGAGGTTGTAGTAGGTTGCTGGGTTGTAGAGGTTGTAGTAGGTTGCTGGGTTGTAGAGGTTGTAGTAGGTTGCTGGGTTGTAGAGGTTGTAGTAGGTTGCTGGGTTGTAGAGGTTGTAGTGGGTTGCTGGGTTGTAGAGGTTGTAGTGGGTTGTAGAGGTTGTAGGGGGTTGCTGGGTTGTAGAGGTTGTAGTAGGTTGCTGGGTTGTAGAGGTTGTAGTGGGTTGCTGGGTTGTAGAGGTTGTAGTGGGTTGCTGGGTTGTAGAGGTTGTAGTAGGTTGCTGGGTTGTAGAGGTTGTAGTAGGTTGCTGGGTTGTAGAGGTTGTAGAGGATGTAGTAGGTTGCTGGGTTGTAGAGGTTGTAGAGGTTGTAGTAGGTTGCTGGGTTGTTAGGTTGCTGGGTTGTAGAGGTTGTAGTAGGTTGCTGGGTTGTAGAGGTTGTAGAGGATGTAGTAGGTTGCTGGGTTGTAGAGGTTGTAGTAGGTTGCTGGGTTGTAAAGGTTGTAGAGGTTGTAGTAGGTTGCTGGGTTGTAGAGGTTGTAGTGGAGTGCTGGGTTGTAGAGGTTGTAGTGGGTTGCTGGGTTGTAGAGGTTGTAGTAGGTTGCTGGGTTGTAGAGGTTGTAGTGGAGTGCTGGGTTGTAGAGGTTGTAGTGGGTTGCTGGGTTGTAGAGGTTGTAGTAGGTTGCTGGGTTGTAGAGGTTGTAGTAGGTTGCTGGTTTGTAGAGGTTGTAGTAGGTTGCTGGGTTGTAGAGGTTGTAGAGGTTGTAGTAGGTTGCTGGTTTGTAGAGGTTGTAGTAGGTTGCTGGGTTGTAGAGGTTGTAGTGGGTTGCTGGGTTGTAGAGGTTGTAGTGGGTTGCTGGGTTGTAGAGGTTGTAGTAGGTTGCTGGGTTGTAGAGGTTGTAGAGGTTGTAGTAGGTTGCTGGGTTGTAGAGGTTGTAGTAGGTTGCTGGGTTGTAGAGGTTGTAGTAGGTTGCTGGGTTGTAGAGGTTGTAGTAAGTTGCTGGGTTGTAGAGGTTGTAGTAGGTTGCTGGGTTGTAGAGGTTGTAGAGGTTGTAGTAGGTTGCTGGGTTGTAGAGGTTGTAGTAGGTTGCTGGGTTGTAGAGGTTGTAGAGGTTGTAGTAGGTTGCTGGGTTGTAGAGGTTGTAGTAGGTTGCTGGGTTGTAGAGGTTGTAGAGGTTGTAGTAGGTTGCTGGGTTGTAGAGGTTGTAGTAGGTTGCTGGGTTGTAGAGGTTGTAGAGGTTGTAGTAGGTTGCTGGGTTGTAGAGGTTGTAGTAGGTTGCTGGGTTGTAGAGGTTGTAGTAAGTTGCTGGGTTGTAGAGGTTGTAGTAGGTTGCTGGGTTGTAGAGGTTGTAGAGGTTGTAGTAGGTTGCTGGGTTGTAGAGGTTGTAGTAGGTTGCTGGGTTGTAGAGGTTGTAGAGGTTGTAGTAGGTTGCTGGGTTGTAGAGGTTGTAGTAGGTTGCTGGGTTGTAGAGGTTGTAGAGGTTGTAGTAAGTTGTAACATTTCGAACATAACATTAGTCATATTCATTTAAGTGATCTGTATTTTTATTTTTTAGGAAAGAGGGAGAAATAAGTAGAGGCTTGGTCAGGAAGGTAAAGTAGGAAATTATGAAGTACAGTAGAAGGCAGAAAGTTAGTGGGCCGGCCACCTTGCTGTATTTATTTAGGTTTTTGCATATTTTTACATAGTTCTTCTTCCTTAGGCAGGTAAAGCTAAGCTAGCTAAGCTTTTCTTAAGATTTATGTGTACATGATATACTTAAAGATTAATTTAGGTTTAGGTGATCATGTTCTTACTATTAGTCATATTATCATTATCATACAATTGGATTTACAGTTTTATGAACTTAAATTTTAAGTGTAGAGTGGATAGGTGAACATTTTCTTACTATTAGTCATATTATCATTATCATAATATATTGGATTTACAGTTTTATGAACTTAATTATTAAGTGTAGAGTGGATCTGGTTCGTTTCTTTCTATAACAGCTAGGCTGCTAGGAAAGTTCCTATTATAATTGTTTATATGTTGGTGTCTTTCTCTTAAATCATTGTATAAGTTTTTAATAATTTATTCAATTCTTCCCAGATCTTCTTTGCTCTATGGTACAGTTTAACATTTAACGGGCTTATTTTTGCTATGTGGTGTAAGTCTTGAGTTTTAAGTAAATAAGGGTATCTTGTATTTTTTTCAAATCTGAGTGCTTTGTTTTGTACTCGTTGTAATGTTAGTATTTGTGATTTGCTGAGAGCAGGTGTAGGTATTGGGGGGTATTCAAGGATTGGGAGGACTAAGGCTTTTATTAAATGTATTTTAATAGGTATACTGCGGTTTCTAAAACGGAAGAGTTTGCTCAGGGCATGGATTGCTCTTCCTTTTCTTTCACTTACGTTAGTAATATAGCTCGTACTTGAGATTTTTAATCCAAGGGATTTTCCATTTTGTTGGAAATTAACTAGGTTTTCATTTATTACTAGGTCTTCATTTTTTTGGGAGCCTATTGGAATGGTCGCGAACTTATTAACATTAGTTTTAATCCTCAATTTTTTTTCATATGTATTAATTGTCTCAACTTCTAGTTTTGTTCTGGCATTCATCATATGCTTGGATTTTCCCTGATAATGAATTATCTGGGTGACATCGTCCGCATAACTGATGTATAATCCTGTGTGAGAATTTGGTGTATCACTGGTGTATATTATCAAAAGAGTAGGAGACAAGACGCTGCCCTGAGGTACTCCACACCTTATTGGAAAGTACTCACCAAGGTGGGAGTTGATTTTTATTCTGGCTTTTCTGTCATCAAGAAAATCGCATAAGAGTTTTTCTATAATGATAGGTAAGTCCAGATGTAGAATTTTGTACTTTAGTCCTTGGTGCCATACTTTGTCAAAAGCCTTAGTAATGTCTCTCAGGACTAGGTGGCATTGTCCCACGTCCGCTTTGCTTAAGGCAATTTGTTCTGTTATTACGGCAAGTGCGTGTGTGGTGCCTCTGTGTTGTCTGAAACCGTATTGATTATTGTTATGCTTGTCGTTTATTTCAAGATGAGTTCTTAATCTTGTGTTTATAACTCTCTCCAAGATTTTGCCAGGAACTTCAAGGAGTGAGATTGGGCGGTACTTATTTGGGTTGTGGGGTGTTTTTCCTGGTTTTGGGATCAATCTGATGGTTGATTTTGTTAATGTGTCTGGGAAGTAGCCTGCGGAGAGTGAAGCATTAAAGATATCTCTTAATTTTGAGATTGAAGATTCTGGGAGGTGTGTCAGTATAGTTTTATTAATCCCACTTTCTCCTGGGCAGGTATTTTTTGTGTTTTTTATGATGGCTTTAATTTCTGTATTTGTTATGGGTTTCGTGAGGAAGCTCTGCTCATCAAGTCTGGAGAAGTCTGCTTGATGCTATAATATGGAGTTGTGCGGTTGAGATTTTCTTGCATCTATATGCTCTTAACTCTTAACTCTGTCGTTGTTTTCTTCATCTTCATCATCACTGTCTTCTTCTTCTTCGTTGAGTACTCTCTCCCAAATTCTTCTGTGGATTGTTTCTTGGTTTTGTTCATCAAATTTTATTTTATTTTGCTCATCTATGATGTAATGAGTTGGTGGGCTGACTTCTCCAGTTAGTGATTTTAATTTTCTCCAGAAAACCTCCAGTTCAGAGTATGTAGCTGTTAATTGTGTGAGTGTATTTTCCCAGTGTATGTTTGCTTCTTCTTTTAAAGTGTGTCTTAATGTGTTTTGGAGTGCTTTGTATCTGTTGTAATGCACATTTGTCCAGCCATGAGTGTTCGCATGATGTCTGTTTGAAAATCTTCCCAGTTTGTCGCTGGAATGTTAGGACGTGGGGCTACGGGGATGTAGATGGGGGTTGTACTGATTTGGGTGATAATCCTTGTGTGGTCACTTGTTGTCAGTGGCCCTTGTTTTATATTAATATTGTGATATGTGTTGTAATTAGTCAACATTGTGTCTGGAGTTGTGGCTGAGTTGGCGGTGAAGAATGTTGGAAAGTGAGGTCCTATATGTTTAATTATTCTGTCTGATATTAATTGGTGTAGTTGTCTTCCTGCTGTGTTAGTATGTCTGTATCCAAATGTTGGGTGATTTGCATTCAAGTCCCCGAAAAGGTAAACCGGTGTGTTTCTTCTGAATAGTGCTATGTAGTCTGGTGTGGGGATGAACAACCTACTTGGTGATATGTAGTCTGTAGCTATTATTATTGGACCTGTTTCTGTTTGAAATTGTACTGCTAGTGTGTTCGTCAAGAAGTCGTCTGTGATTTTGTGTTGTAATTCTTGTCTAATTGCAATGGCAGTGCCATCCATGTGTCTGTTGAATATGTTTGATTTTATTACTTTAAATCCTGGGATCTTTAGACTTTCTTAATTTTTAACACCATGACTTTGTATTAGTATTATGTCATGTTTGTGTTGTAGATATGTGTTGACTAACTCATGTGTTCTGTTATTCCATGGGAGTACATTATGTTGAATAATTTTTTTAAATTTTGAGCCATGTTTAATTTTGTGTTTTTCCTTTTTTAACTGTTGTTTGGGTGTGAGTGGGATTTGTATGAGTTGGGATTACACGTTCGTCTTTGGCTTTTTTTAAGGTTAATATCATTTACCTGATGGATGTTGTGATTTGGGGGTTTTGCAGTGCTCCTGGTATTTCGTCCTTGTGCGGGTGTGCTTCTTAGGGCATGGGCTGTTGAGTGTGGTTGGTCTTCATGTTCCTCTGTGTTTTCTTGTTCATTTACCCCTGAGTCCTCTCCTTCGACGTCGACATTGCTGACATCGGAGTCGGTAAATCCTTCACTGCTGCTGCTTAAATCTTGTTGTTGATGTGGTTCTGGATCTTCACTGCTGCTGCTTAAATCTTGTTGTTGTTGTGGTTCTGGATCATTGGCGATAGTTTCATTAGTTTCCTCTTCTGAGTAATCATTGTTATTTGTTTGTGGTTGAAGGTCGGAAGGTATGGGTTTTCTTGTCTCTGTGATATCTCCTCTTATTATTTTTCTAGATTCTTCCGGAGTGAATGTGGGAAGGCATCTTGAAGGCCGTTGTTTTGTGCATAAGTGGAGAAAGTTTCTTGGAAGGAGCCTGCTTCCGTTGTGTTTTTCATGTGTGCAGTCATTATTCCTGTCATATATACTGCATAGTTCATATTCGGATTGTTGTTATTTGTTAGTTATGGTTGTAGCTGTGCTGGTTGTTGTACCTGGCCATTGTTTGTTACGGTTGCGTAAGTGTTGGTGGCTTTCCTCTGTTCTTCTTCTTTCATTCTGGTTTCTTTCTCTTTCATTGCTGTCTTCCTCAATGGGTATTTCATTGCTAGGGTGCGATGATTTCCCTTGCAATTTATACACTTCTTTGTGCTAGATTGGCATTCCTTCCATGTGTGTTCCTTTGAACCACATTCTGCACAAACTTTGTATTCAGGGTTTTTACTTTGGGGGCATTCTGATCTTGCATGATTTTCAACAGCATAGCACAAAGTACAAGTTTGGATTGGGATGTACCTTTCCTGCTTAATTTGGTTTGAGGTCACTGATAGATTGAAGAGTTTTATGCCATCTTGAGCTCGTAGGGACATTTGTGTGTCTTCAAATTCTATCTTGATGTTGCCTGATAGTCTCCTTCTGGCTGTGGTGACGACAAGACCTCCATTAGCTTCGAATACTCTTGTAATTTTGTTTTGAGCAAGAGTTTCAATTAACTTGAGTTTTGTTTCCCTGTCTCCAGGGCGAGGGTGGCTTATTTTGAGCCTACCCATTTTGCATGTTTGTTATTCCTTAATTTTACTTATAGTATGACACAGTATCATTCCTGCCTATCCGTTGGGCTTGGCCAAAACAGTACGTTATCCCCCTTCTAAAAGATGGGAAACGCTGTATTGGATTCCAATCAGACTCCCCAATTGGGCTGCTATTCCCTATCCAAGATTTTCGCCACCCTTGTCAGTTCCCCTCTCCACCTCTCTAAAGAGGCCCCCTTGTGCAAGCCACAGGGTTCAGTTTGAGTACTATGATAGGGACTCTATGGCACCTAACTTGATACTGTGTCCTAAAAACAAATTAAAGAAATATTTGTTCTTGTCATGCCAAAGAGGCTGGCTTCAATAAAAGCGTTTTGTTTGTAGAATTATAGTTGTCTGGATGATAGATCTTGGGGCTCCTTGAGGATCAGACAGCCGTGACATCATAGGAGAGTGAACGTCAGCCTCCCTCTGATTGGTCTGGAGGGTCTGGGCAGTAGTTGGATGGGTGACCGCAAGGGGGAGAACAGGGGTATTTATAGGAAAGCTGGGATCACGTGCCACTTATTCTGCACAGGTGGGCGGGGCTAGTCAGCGATCTGCGTGTGTGGTTGGTTGGTAGCTGCTATGAGTGCGCTGCGTCTGTTGATTGGCTGGCTGGGCGCGGGGTAATCGTCAGGTGGGCGTTGGCTCGGGGTAGTGGTGTTGTGCTCATTTCCATCAAGGTTTCTGTGGGGGTGGGATCTCCTCGCTGTGGGGAGAATTTGGAGGTCCAATGTCTGGTTGTTGAGGGTAGGGTTGAGTGTTTGTATGTATATGGCTTCAAGGATGGGGAGGCACCTAGGGTCGGGCTCATTATCTAATATGGAGGTGTTGGTGTCAAGATCTTTACGAGTTAGATTAGGGTGGTCGGGGCTGTTGTAGTATTTTTTGATGATATGCATATATATATATATATATATATATATAAGTTAAGGATTGCGGACTTTCAACACCTTGTAGGGACCTACGTAATGGGGGCCCAGTTTATTGATGATTGGTAGTTTTACTACCATGACTGAGTCTCCTATGGCGAAGAGATTTTGTGGTGATGTTGCGTCGCGTTGTATATCCTGGCACACTTGGGTTATGTGTAGGGGATTTTTGAGGTGTTGTAGTGGTTCAATGTTTATTTGGGAGTTGGAGGGTTGGGCTAGGTGATGGAATGGGAGTAGTAGTGGGGCGACGCCGTAGAGGCGTTCGTGGGGTATGATGCCGTCTTTGCGAGGGCATGAGTTGATACCCCATTGTATCATTTTGATCTGTGCGGGCCAGTCGGTTGTTTGTAGGGCTATGAGACGAGTTCGTAGCTGATTGTTGATTGTTTTGTGGCTGCGTTCGCATATTGCATTGCCTTGAGGCCAGTATGGAGAGGAGTGGGCTATTTTTATGCCGCATTTTTCCGCGAATGCTTACCATACTTGTCCTGAGAACTCTGGGGCGTTGTCAGATAGTAAGGTAACTAATAGGCCGAAGTTAGAAAATATTTCTGCGGCGAGGACCTCAGCTACAGTCAGGGCGTTATGGTCCTTAACCGGGCAAGCTACCAGAAAACATGAATAGATGTCCACGAATGTGACGATGAAACGTTTACCGTTGCTTGCAGGAAACGGGCTCATCACGTCGAGGGAGAGGGTTTTTCAGGGTCTATTGGCGGTTATCTTGCCTGCGGGTCCTGGTGTTTTGCCTCAATCTTTGCCCATGGTGCATGGCTTGCAGGACTCTGTGACTTTCTTTGCGATCATGGAGGGGTTGATGGTCCAGTATACTTGTTGGAAAGTTTGCAACATTTTCTTTTGCCCCAAGTGTATCCCGTTCGCTTCGTGAATGACGATCATTAGGTCTTGGACATTGCGTGGATCGACGGCGATGTGTCCTGATTCCGTGTACAGTTGATCACCGACTTGATTTAGGTGGTAAAATACATCTTTCGGAATCCATTTTGGTTTAATTTTGGTTCGTCAAGCTTGTAATAGTGGAATGTAGTCGCTGCGTGGTGGGTTGGATAGGTTGGTGGCTGGCATTGAGGTTGCTAGAGCTGCGAGGGTGGGGGGTGGTGCATTTGGTACGTGTAGGCGGGAGAGGGCGTCTGCGTTTGTATGCAACTTTACCGATCTGTAATGGATCTCAAAATCATACTCTTCGAGGGTTTCCCGCCATCTGACTAGTAGGGCGGAGTTGGTTTTGGAACGACGTAGCCATTGTAGAGATTGGTGGGCGGTGATGATGTCCACCTTAGTGCCTATGAGAAATGACCGGAATTGATTTAATGCCCAGATAACGCCTAGGCATTCCATTTTTGTTGCTGCATAGTTCTGCTGTGCATTGTTGAGGGTTGAACTGGCACAGGCTATGATATGCTCCTTGCCATCTTGCACTTGGGTAAGAACTGTGCCTATTGCGTAGAGGGACACGTCTGTGTACAGTCAAAACGGTTGTTTATAATCAGGGAAGGCGACTGTATGGGCGTTCACTAGGTGGTCTTTCAGGGTGTTAAAGGCTTGGTCTCGTTCTGACGTCCATTTAAATTCTGTCTCTTTCCTGGTGAGTTCATGGAGGGGTTTTGTGATGGCTGCAAAATTTTGGACGAAATGTCTATGATAGGTTGCTGGCCTAAGAACGATCGTACCCCTTTTACGGTAGTTGGGGGTGTCTGGGCTGCAATGGCAGAGAGCTTACGAGGATCTGGTGAGATGCCTTTGGCGGGGATGACGTGGCCTAATAAATCTACTGTTGTTCATGCAATTTCGCATTTGGAGGGTTTTAGTTTGAGTCCTGCTTGCCTGATGCGTTGGAGAACCTGACAGAGTTGTTGAAGGTGTTCTGACCAAGTTTTTTACATATACAATGACGTCGTCTAGATAGGCCAAGCAAGTTTCCCAAGTTAGTCCCCTCAATACCGACTCCATGAGGCGGGAGAAGGTTGCAGGGCCATTACATGGACCGAAGAGAAGAACGTTGAATTCAGGTGTCCTCCGCTTGTTGAAAAAGCTGTTTTCTGTTAGTGTTCTGGTTTGATGGGAACTTGCCAGTAGCCGGATTGTAGATAGAGAGTTGTAAACCATTTCGAGCCGTGGAGGGAATCTAGCGAGTCGTCTATTCGTGGTAATGGTTTTGGTTTGTTTATTTTGCAAGTTTTACATTATAATTGTGGCGTCATTTAGGCGTCTGTAGTCAACGCAAAATCGTGCTGGTTTGATGGGGACTTGCCAGTAGCCGGCTTGTAGATCGAGAGTTGTAAACCATTTCGAGCCGTGGAGGGAATCTAGCGAGTCGTCTATTCGTGGTAATGGTTTTGGTTTGTTTATTTTGCAAGTTTTACATTATAATTGTGGCGTCATTTAGGCGTCTGTAGTCAACGCAAAATCATGCTGGTTTGATGGGGACTAGCCAGTAGCCGGCTTGTAGATCGAGAGTTGTAAACCATTTCGAGCCGTGGAGGGAATCATAGAGAGTCGTGTATTCGTGGTAATGGTTTTGGTTTGTTTATATTGCAAGTTTTACATTATAATTGTGGCGTCATTTAGGCATCTGTAGTTGACGCAAAATCGTGCTGATCCGTCCTTCTTCTTAACCACAATACGGGTGATGACCAGGGGCTGACTGAAGGTGTGGCGATGCCGGCATCCAACATTTCTTGTATCTGGTGGTCTTCTTCTTGCCTCTGTAGTGGGTTTTTTCTGCGTGATGGTTGACGAATGGGAGGTCCAGTGGTGTGGATGAGGTGTTAACTCCATATGGGTTTTACCAATTTCGGTGGGAGTTTGTGCGAACATTTAGGCAAATTCTTGTAATAATTGGTTCATCTGATGTTTCTGGAGGGATGTTAAGGCTTTCGGAAGGGGCAGGAGGATGGTGGGTAGGGGTTGTTTGACTGGAGTGGGGTTTATGTCGTCGAATATTTCTAAGTCCACTATGATTAGACCTTTTAGTAATGTTAAAACTTCTTCAGAAATATTAGCAACTAAAGCGGCGTTGAGATTAGAGGTTAAATGGGCGGGTTGGATTCGACAGCGATCCATGTAGGTACTGTCTTTTTGTGGGGTGAAAATCATGTTTTGTTGGGGTATGGGGGCAGATTGGTACCCATTGTTGGTGTTGGCGGGGTATGGAAATACGTTGGTTGGTTACTGCGGGGCTTATTACAGTGGTTGTGTGACATGAGCTGTTTGTTTTGTCTTGGTTGACGTATTCGTGCGGCGGTTTGGATGGGTTGTAGGCTGGCATTGAGGTCGCCAGGTTGGAGGGGGGCGTGATGGTGATTGATGTGGGTAGAGTTGAGCGGGGCGCGTTGGTCGGAGTAGGGATTGCTTTACTTTGATGGTGTTTTTTGTTTTTAGCTATCTGATTTCTTCCTATATTTGTGGGGGAAGGTAGTGCGGGTTTGGGATAATCATTGTTTTTGTTTTCTTTTTTTTTGAAGGTGAGGAGCCGTCTTCCGCAGTCTAGTTGGGCTTGGAGTCGTTGAAGGACGTCCAGGCCCATGTAGCCGTCGTATTGTTGGCAATCGGAATGAAAGACGACGAATGGATGTCTGCATGAGGCGTCAGGTTGAGGGGTGGTGATGTGCAGGGGTGGTGTTTCTCCTCGGATGAGTAAAGGAGTATCTCCGGCACTGATGAGATTGGTGGTGGCAGCTTTTAGTGATCTTAACTTCTTTTCGTGTTTGTTGTAACATGAGTTAAACAAACATGATCGTGCGGCACCAGACATATTGGACTAGACATATCGAAAGCCTTCGATAGAGTCTGGCATAAATCTTTAATTTCTAAACTACCCTCCTTCGGTTTCTATCCCTCCATCTGTGACTTTGTCTCTAATTTCCTTTCCGGCCGTTCCATAGCTGCGGTTGTGGACGGCCATTGTTCACTTCCTCACCCTATAAACTCCGGTGTTCCTCAGGGCTCTGTCCTATCTCCTATTCTCTTTCTAATTTTTATAAATGATCTCCTTAACTGTACCTTAATTCCCATCCATTCATACGCAGACGACTCAACCTTACACTACTCCATTAGTTTTTCAGAACGCCCCAGCCAGCAATCCCTCAACGACAAACGTAATGAAGCCATAGAACTCTTAAATTCTGATCTAAATACTATTTCCAATTGGGGCAGAGAAAACCTTGTTAACTTTAATGCTTCCAAAACCCAATTTCTCCATCTATCTACCCGTCAGGATCTCACAGCGGACTATCCCTTATTCTTCAACAATACAAAAATCAACCCTTCATCTTCTCTCAATATTCTTGGTGTCTCTTTTTCTTCTGCTCTCATTTGGAAGGACCATATTACCAGTCTTGCTAAGGCAGCCTCCCAGAAGCTGGGTGTGCTCAACCGCCTTAGGGGGTTCTTTCCCCCTGCACAGCTTCTTGCTCTGTACAGGGGCATAGTGCGCCCTTGTATTGAGTATTGTTCACATGTGTGGGGAGGTTCCTCTCACACCGCTCTCCTAGACAAAGTTGAAAGGAAGGCCTTTCGTATCATTAACTCCCGTCCACTCACCAACTCTCTGCCATCTCTCTCTCTCCGCCGCAATGTTGCATCTCTCTCGCTATTCTATCGCTACTATAATAATCAGTGTTCCTCAGAGCTATCCCAGTGCATACCACCTCCTTTACGTAGGGCACGTGGTACCCGTCTTGCAACTCAATCCCACCCCTACTCTGTGCAACTCTCCAACCCAAGAGTGAAATGTTACTCTCAAACTTTCTTCTACTCAACATCTGAGCTCTGGAACTCTCTCCCAGAATCAGTCTTTCCCTCTTCCTATGACTTAAATTGCTTCAAACTCCGTGTGTCCAGGCATTTTGGCTCGAACGTCCCTTGATTTTGGCCCTGTCACTCTTTCAACTATGGGGGAGGCACTCGCTATAGGCAGTTATGCCTTTTGCCTCCCTCAATCACATAGAAAAAAAAAAAAAAAAAAAATATCAATGAGTCTGACGGGTATTCCCTGGATTTTGGCCAGGTGATAAATTGGTGGTGGTTTGTTGAGTACGGACTCCCCCGCCGAAGCCATGATGGGCGGGGGAGGTGTTAAAAATCCTGGGGTGTGTCTTCTGTGTCCTCCAGGATTTCTACTTCCTACTATGTAATAGGGGCGATTTCCTCGGAACCGTATTCTTCATCGAGGGGTTCTTTTTCTAGTTTTCTCTATTCCTCTTCCACAGCTGAGACGCGGGGTGTAGGATTTCTGGTTTTGGCCTGATCTTGGATAGAATGGAGGGGACAGGTGGAGTTGCAGGCACGGAAATCGAAAGGGTTGATGGATACGAGTGGGTGGTCTCTAGGGGCTTATCCTGGTGTTGTTTCTGCGAGAAACGTCCTGGTTGTTTCTGCGAGGGATATATTCAGGGTGGGGTGGTCTGTGAAGGGTTGGTTCGGAAGTGTTGGGGGCGCCCGGGGGCGTAAGGTTGGTCTGGGGTTATAGGATTGTTGGAAGTTTCCCGGCCTCTTGTTGTTTTGTGGGTGGGTGGGGAATCCTTTTATGACGCCCACCATTGAAGTTTTTGGGCGGGCGGTGAGCAGTTTGCGTATTGTTATCACATTTCTTTGGAACCCGGTGGGGTCATGTATTGTGAAATGCTCTTTGACGACCGCTGGTAGTATACGTAGCAGATGATTAAACACTTGCTGTTTTTGTTGTTCTGCGGTCTGTAGGGGGTAGGCGGATTTGACTTGTTAGTTAATAGTGGCCAGGGTAACGCCAATGTTTCCGTCATACCTGACTTCGTCGATTTTGGTTCGGGCAACGACTGAGCCAAATGATGGCTTAACGGCATCAATGAAGATGGATCGGAATTGATCCCAGGTAAATATGGGTGTTACCTGTGTTGCTACCAGGGAAACGGCCTTTCCGAGGTGAGTTAAAAGTACAGCGATCTTTTCGTGATCGTTGTTGTAGGCCAGGTCGAGTACTGGTTTAACCATGTCCAGATAAGTTTGTATGTCATACGTGTCCCCATCATACTTGGGAATGGGGATATGAGCGCGATTAGTTGCCATGATGACTAATGTTATACAATGCTCTACCTCTTCTGAATGTGTGCTGAAATGACTTTTTCTTCCCGAATCAAGAACCACCGTCTGCCGCCAATGTTATGCCAGGGTTTTTACCGGGTTTGTATTGGTATTTGGTAGATTCTACTCAACTGGAGAAGTCAAAATCATACAACACATGCACAGAAGGAGTAAAGGGTAAAATATAACACTGAGTAGCCTACACCTCGTTAACAACTTTAATTAATAATTCACTAGGTAGAACAATACTACTTATTTATGCTAGAACAATGGTTATATACATATATGAGCCTAGCACGGATGAGGATCCACGAGGGAACTAGGAATATTATAGGTTTGAGTCCCGGAAGGAAGAATGAAAACCTAATATTTAGTAGTGGCCCCGAAATAATTGACGATATGCCTATTAATATAATAGCCTCCTTTCAAGCGCCCGCGGGTAGCCAGTTTGAAACTCCCGCCGCGGGGAAATGGAGTACTACATCATAAGTGTAACGCTACTTCTCTTATGGAATCGTCTTATGATTGGGGTTCACACTACGAAAAAACTTTGTAAAAAATATAATAAAAAATAAACTCAAAACTTGTTTTGCTATAGCTTTCCATCTCGTGGATTTCTTGCGCGTGGATTCTAGCCCAGACCGTGGCAAGCGAGACGCCATTCTTCCTTCACTGACATATTAAGACTAAACTCAAGATATCAACGAATGGGAAGGGGATGGAAGGGAGGGCCCTACATCGTCAATGATTTCGGGGCCACTACTAAATATTAGGTTTTCATTCTTCCCTCCGGGACTCAAACCTATAATTTATTAGTGGCCCCTCCATCATTGACGATATGCCTGATATCTCAAGACTGGAGGGGGACATTCGTAATAATATCAAACCACTAATAATACCATAGGTAGAGACAAAGAATCGCACAGCAAATTTGAGTTCTTTATTGTTTACATACAATATAGTATACAAAATATAAAAGTATAGAGAGTAGTGCGTTACTTCGAAGAAGATCTGCTTTATACATATGATAAGATTCTCATCTCGAGATTCATAAAGTTGTTGTCAGGGAACAAAAATCTATTCCTGATCAACATATCTTTTGTCCTTAAACTTATTTGTACATGTTATATAATTTGTACCTTTTGACTATATAGTTGCAACTAATATAGGTATCTTTATATAGAAAAATATTTCAGAGCTGTAAAACCAGCTCAACTTATAAAGTATCACAGCTCGTGAACTTATCACATCCTCCGGCGGAGGGGCTCTCAGGGTCTTGGGGCTTACCTGCACCCCCCCCCCCCCCCCTTTTTCTTTAAGATTAAACTTAGTAAATAATAGCACAATGACTCATGAGACCCTGTGTCATAAAGCTACACAGGCTAGCTTTGGTTTATCCAGGGCCACCGACAGGTATCGCGTCAGGAATGTATGATTTGAAGCCCACAAATTAGTGTTAGCTATGTCATCAATCAAATAATTTTGTAAGAATCTAAGAGAGACAGCCTACTTTCTGATGTCATGGGCTCTGCCCACTACGCCGGGATTACTTTCCCTAATGACTTCTACGAGTAAGGAGGCCAATCTTCTTCTCGTGATGTGAGTACCTGTGTAGGTGACCCATAAGGCTCCTGGTTGTTGAGGTTTTGCTACTCTCATTAACTTTATTAAAGCCTGCACCGGGCACAAAATGTGATGCGTATGTCCGCGTTTAAGTGCCGGTACCGTAAATTCTGAAAATACATGATCACAGTGTTCGTTCTTAGCTACGAACGTGGGAGACGGAGCGATCCGTAAATGCTCATGCTCATTCAATCTCCCAAACCTGAGACAATTAGGTTCGTTGCTCATTGCCGCCAGCTCAGATACCCTGTTTCCTGTCACCAGAGCCATAAGGAACACAGCCTTCTTTAGTAATGATTCAAAGTCCGGCGCATTATTATATTTGCGCGAATGAAGCAAAGATAAAGCTTTGTCCAGCGACCAGGTAGGCATGAGCTGCCGTGGTGGTGGGCGTAGTTTGAAACATGCTCTCATGAACCCTTTCTCCTTCTCCTGCGGTATGGTTAGACCGGTAAGGTCGTAAAAGGGGTTTCTAATGGCAGATAAGTGATTCTTTAGTGTAACTACAGAAAGGCGTTTTTGCTCAAACAAATAATCTAAATATTTAAAGATCAAAGCAACTGATGAGTCTGATTGTGTCGTTTCTACAATCCAGGTTGTAAACGATTTCCAATTAGATTGATATTGTCGCCTGATAGACATAGTATACTGATTAAGAGATTTATTAGTCACACTCTCCCCGTACTGAGCTAGCCATTTGGCATTTTGAATGTCCATAAGGCAAAAGTCAGCGAGGTCTCTAGGTTGCCAATTGTCTGCAAGTGGAAGTACGAGACCGGGAGTGACACCGAGTTCTCGCACCACGTTTTCAACTGGTGGTACCACACCTGGGCTGGCCAAAGTGGCGCGATAATTGAGACTAAGCCCCGGTAACCCCGTAGTTTGTGAACTACTTGACACATGAATGAAGCGTCTTGAGCGGAAAAAGATAGATTGAATTCCATTTGTTCCAGTACTCCGACAATGCGTTTGGACCCCCCGCTGCAGTTATTTTCCAGCGGGATAGATAGAGAGGGAGTCTGTGGTTTCCCTCGGAAGCAAATAGATCCACTTGTGGATGGTATGGCTCTGCAATCATCTTGTTGAAGATGTTTTGCTTGAGCGCCCATTCTACTACTGTGCTCTGTCTCCGGGACAGGGCGTCTGCCCAGACGTTCGCTACACCTGGGAGGTAAGATGCATGAAGATGTATGCTCAATGTATCGGCTAGAGCAAAAATCTCTTCTGACAATTCCAGCAACTTGCGAGACCTCGTTGACCCTTGCTTTTGAATGCAGTGGACTGCATTCAAGTTGTCCATCCGAAAGGCTATTGACTTTCCCTGTAAAGAAGAGCCGTGATTTTGGAGAAAAAATAAAGGGACTAGAAGTTCTTGTTTGTTGATATGAAAGTTCTCATCTTTGGACCATAGACCTTGACCATGGTGGCCTAGATTCGACTGATATCCTCAGCCTATCGTCCATGAAGCATCCGTGCCTACCTATACCGTAGGTGGGGGAGAAACCCACGTCATTATTGAGTGCAATGTTTCCTTCCTTGCCCAGACCGACAGTAAGTTGTGAATTAATGGGGGGATAGGCCAACATTTTCCCTCCGGTAAGAGTGGGAAACATTTGTTGCCTGCCATGATTAATCTCTTTACTTTCAACCGGCCCAACTTTACAGTTAGTTGAATACAGTTGAGAGAACCGACCAGGGACTCCCACGTCTTCCTCGTCGTGTTCAGACTGTGGAGAAACACGAACAATTTCCTGCGAAACTTGTCTCGGTTGTTCACACTCTGACTGAGAGTAAGGTTGGCTGTGTCCCAGACCAGCCCTATCCACTGAATTACCTGTTTGGGAACAAGGTTCAACTTTACCAGGTTGACCTTGAACCCTAAGGTTTGTACATGATTTATTACTTGATTGACATGGATACAGCATAAACTCTCTGACTCCGCTACTACTAGCCAGTCATCTAGGTACCATAACACCTTGATCCCCTGAGCTAACATTGGCATAAGTGCCTGCCGGACTAATTTTGTGAATATTCTTGGTGCCAAATTTAAACCGAAAGGCATTCTCTGAAAGACATGATATTGTCTTATGATATTGTTTTATCCTCAAGGCGAGGAATTTTTTAAACCTTCTGTTTATCGGGACATGCCAATAGGCGTCGGTCAGGTCTAGTGAACACATCCAGCCTAGCGGTGGGAGGGTGAGTCTGATTTGATTTACTGTGAGCATCCTGAAGATTGAATTGTGAATGTAAGTGTTCAGACACGAGAGATCTACTACTGGTCGCATCTGCACACTGTCCGCAAACAAATAACCTCTTTGGCACAAGAAATGGTCTGGACGTGAAAATATGGCAAGCTGAATCTACCGGGACAATGACATGCTTGGTGATCATTTCCTGGACTAGTGACTCCACCTCTAAAGAAACATTGTTGACTTCTAGAGCTTGACGTAAACGAGGTCGCCGGAGCCACCACCAGGTGATTCCCTTGCGTGCCACTGTCCGCGCCTATGTTCGCCGGGGCCAGGCCCTGTGACATGCTTGAAACAACCCAGTCACTAGACTGGGGTTGTCCGGCAGAACTACCCTCGAATCCGACTCGCCTGCGATAGGCCCCGGGAGAGAGAGAATTTGATTGACTAGTTTTTTGTGGTTGCTGGGGTAGAGGTAGACGGCTGGCTAGGTTTGGCAGATGTCGTTCCCTGATTTGGCTTATGTTGTGACTTACTCTTGTTCCACTTACCGTGAGGCTTACCTTGTTTCTGCTTTTGCTGAGTACCTCCCTGCTGTGGGGAATGCCGGGAGTCCTGAAAGGACCGTTTAACATTATTAGCATAAGGCTTACCTCCAGTCTTTTCTTTGGAGTATGGTTTCTTGAACGAGTCCTTCTTAGGCTGGGAGGTACTCTGCGGCAAGCTGCCTACCAAATTGTAAACTGCTCTCCATGTGTCTAAATTTAAGAGGGAGGCAGACAAGACAGGGGAAAGAGTCACCCGGCGACCAATGTCTTCCGGTAATTTCTTCACCATAAACACCCTCAAGTCCTGGCGTGCTCGAACAGCCTCCAGTAAGGCTATTCTGATGTCACCTAGGGACTGGATTGAATTTTGTAAGTGCAGCCGCCGTGACAACTCCGTGGCTTGTCTTACATTTTGATTTTCAATAGCTGAAATAGTCCGTGTGAGGGACTGGGGTACTTGGCGACTTACAATATATTGGGAAAAAAATCTATAGGCTTTGTTTCTTAGTTTGAAATTTCTATCCAAGTGAGCTGGGGGAGGAGTAGAGAAAGGTTCCCTTAACTCATAGAGAGCAAGTTTGGGGGCCGAAAGAAAATCAAAGAGAGCTTGGGACACCCCTCCTGCCTTATTTATGGGGAGTGAGAACCAAGAGTGGGTTTCCTGAGGAATTTGGTGGGAGGGTTTAGTTGTAAAGGTAGCTGCAAACTGTTGCACCTCAGCTTCCCAGTCCCCCCACGGACCATAACCTACCTGCCCCACCTGTAAGACTGGACTGTGTGTTTGATCTAGCGCCGGAATTGTATCCAATTCTGGCGTTAATGTGTTCAGAGCTTTTATATCGTTGACGCCGTCAGATTTTGTCCAGTCGGCAAAAAGTCTTGCAGATGAGGCAGGGGGTAAAGCCGGAGTTGATGAATACACAAAGAAATCAGGGTTATAGACATTGAGTATAGCCTTAATAGTAACATCCAACAGCCTACCTTGCATATCCTTTGCCCTCAGTTTCTTGCTTTTGCTCACCTCTATGGTCCAGTCACTCGGGACTGGAATCTCCCCCGATATTGTCGTCTGTGCCATGTGAACGTTCTTGGCTATAGCCGGAACCCATGAACAGTCAGGCCCGTATAGAAGTGGCATAGGGCCTCTTCTATGTGAAATTTTGTCTAGGGGAGGAGGTGTAATATCCGTGATAACTCAGACATTCGTAGTTGTCAAGGCGGCGTACATTGTTGTGTCACTCGCCATGGTGGTCGTTTGATGGACGTTACGAGGGGGCATGGCAGTATTGGGAGGTTGAAATCCGGTAGGTTGTAAGGGCCTCACTGTCGATTCAATCGGGGGAGCTACCGGTGCCGTAGTGGGAGGGACCTGAGAACTAGGGATATGATATTGTCTCATTACTTTATGCAAGATATCATTAAGGTCATCTGTAGCACATATTTAATCTGAGATCCCCGAGAAGACTCTGAACCCGCCTCAGAGCCTTCCTCGTTCACTGGTTGTCCTGAGGATATTTCAAGGTCTTCTAAATCCTCCGGGACTTCCACAACCTCCGGCACTTCCTCATCCTCCGGCGTTTTCTGCCTTTGTATAACTACCGGCTCATTCAAAGGCCACACTAAGTCCGGGACTGAGGAGGGATATTATCATTACCCCTCTGTCTGTCTTGGCCCTGAAACCTAGCCTGTGCCTGTGGTGGCTCCGATTGTCTCCAAACACTTCTGTTAAGCACGGCGGGAGGTTGGGAGTCCGGTATAATACTAGCCTGAGAATTGTTATAATTCTGTACGGTACATGGTGTATAACCCCTATATTGTTCCGCCAGCACCCGTTGTGACGCTATCGGTGGTCCCGTACGTGGCGCGGCAAGATGTACCTTAGGTATAGCAAAGTCTTTAAGCCCTTCCCTGGGATTCGCGTCAGTCTCCTCAGTCCCCGCCTCCGAGTTTCCTGATTGGACAAACACGGAAGCAGAGGCGGAGGAAAGTGGCTGCGGAGCCGGCGTAGGCTGGCGCCGCGACAGCGTCTCATGCTTGCGGGAACTTTTATGTCCACTCACTGATTTAGGGGTCGATGTCACAGAGTCTTCCCGCCTTCTTTTACTAGACTTCGCCGTCGATTCTACTGAAGACTGGCGATCTCGTCTATGAGGTGATCTCGACCTGGACCTCGACTTGGTCCTTGGCGAAGGAGATCGTCCTCGTTTGCGGCGGTCGGGGGGGTTGCCTCGTCGCTGTCGCTACTCTCGCTACTAACAAATTTCTTATACAAAGCTTTAGTTTTAGTTTTCGATCTGGGAGTCGACCTAGCTGACGTTGCTTTTAACACTGGAGATTTAATCATTAAGTGTTCCCACAGTGCTTCGTCATCACAAATGAATGCCTTATGGGCCACATCTTTTGCATAGACATTAAAGATAGTCTTAATCTCCTGAAGGGCTACAAGGCACGAATGGTCCTTCTTCTCAAACACGTTTGACCGGAGTTCTGAGCATACGGCGCACTTCTTAGATAACCAAAGTCCTCTAGATCTGTCGAGGCACTTTACACATCTGATGCAATGCTAATGGGCAAAAACCGGGAGAAGAGGACAGTTAGGTGTAGAACACAGATTAAACAGAGGCATGATGGAGCTAAAAAACAACAACGCCGTGATCGGCTCCTTCACCTGCTGCCTGAGCTGCTACTGGAGTGACGAAATCTGGAAATAAAAATTTCCAGGAATCAATGCTCATAAGGATAACCTGAGAGGTGTTAAAACATTCTATCCTTCAAGTCTGCTGGAAAATTAGCTATAGCGCACTGCTACTCTAACCTTCAGCTTGACTTGTCTTAGGAAAACTTAATTTCCTCTTGAACTGCTTACCTGTGACAAAGTGCCACTGGCTCAATTAATCCGTAATAACTATCTGTTGACTATGGTCTAGATACAAGTAACCCCACTAGACTGTTTGTGCCGGGCCAGGAAAGTACACTAGACTGTTTGCGCCGGGCGAGGAAAGTCATACCGTGCTAGGCTATCGGTTTGGGCGAGTTTGCTCGGCGGGCCGAGATTGCTCCCTTAGGAATTTTGCATTTCCGCCGGGAGGTTTGTGGTACTGCACACCACGCCAGGATTTTTTGGCTCAATCCTTTCGCTTACGAGGCGAGGTTAGGCGTCAGTACGTAGAAAGATCGCCGGAAGGCAACGAGCCAAAAACATTGGAAGGGTCGACTTGTATGTGAAATTCAGACTCACCCAAAACACCCCCACACCACCATCAGGACATCTTATGACTCCTGTTTACATGTTAAATATACATACACATATAAACAAGAGAAATATCTTAGGGTTATAATAGTATAATAATAATATTTATTAAAAATATCAACCCCTATACCCTACAGAGACCCCTAATGAGGCTGGCCACGAGGCTCGTAGTAATCATACACCTTGTAGTTTACCTTATCTCCTGAAGACACTGCTGCGACAACTGGCGTGGGGGCCCCACGAGAGGGGCAAAGCAGGCTCGAACCATAGAAAGTCCCACACCACGTGTGACAACTCTTAGACCAGGGCGTCTGCTATAATAATAAAAAAAGCAACTGCCTCATATAGACGGTCAGAAGCCTATTCCTGTGGATAGATGAGCCTCCTAGCTAGTAGCTGATAGCAATTCTAAGGTGCAGAAAACATAAACAAAAAACACATGCGGCGCTGATCCTGGAAGATTGTAGGCGCCTGCACAATAGTACCCTATTTTAACACTTCCCTGCGGGCATACCAATGGGATAGCCTGTGCTAGCTAGTCTAGACCTGTTCAATACAACTCAGATAAATACAAATGAGCAAGGACTCCCTAGAAGCGAGTGAACGGAGAATGTGGCAGAGCACAGGCACGCACGTCCGACTGGGATGGTCGCGGGGAAGGGAAGGAAGAATGGCGTCTCGCTTGCCACAGTCTGGGCTAGAATCCACGTGCAAGAAGTCCACGAGATGGAAAGCTATAGCAAAACTGAGTTTATTTTTTCTCTTTTATTTTTTACGAAGTTTTTTTGTCGCGCAAGAAGTCCACGAGATGGAAAGCTATAGCAAAACTGAGTTTATTTTTTCTCTTTTATTTTTTACGAAGTTTTTTCGTAGTGTGTACCCCAATCATAAGACGATTCCATAAGAGAAGTAGCGTTACACTTATGATGTAGTACTCCATTTCCCCGCGGCGGGAGTTTCAAACTGGCTACCCGCGGGTGCTTGAAAGGAGGCTATTATATTAATAGGCATATCGTCAATGATGGAGGGGCCACTAATAAATACTTGTCTCTCTCTCTCTTACTATACACTATACACCTTAATTCACTGGTGTACTTTACTTTTAGACTCTTTGATACTTTATATCATCTCTAGTATTAATTATAAGAGATATACATATTTCATCAGCATATTTCTGGTTTATCACTTCTATCATAGAATAATGGGAAATACAAGACACTTATAGTCGCACTGGTGTAAAATAAGACAGAGTCCTAGGAGTGGCTCTATTTCCCCTAAGTATTTCACCTGGGTCACACTGGTGTGAAAATAAAACAGAGTCCTATGAGTGACTCTATTTTCCTAAGTATTACACCTGGGTAGCACTAGTGCATGAGTTACAGAGATTTTCAGTAACACTCCTAATCTAGCACTTGAAGGCTGGAGTGATGAGCACAGTCTGGGTAGATGAGAGTTGTGAAGTCTGGTCGTCTAGTTTCCGTTGAGTCGCTTAGGTGGTCCTGCCGTGTTGATGGTGTAGTTTTGGGATACAGATGGATTAGTTGGTTTTGGGTCTTTAAATGATAGCTCCTTAATGTCATGACAGAGGGTACTTTTATCGGACTAACGCGAGCGTGAGCGAGGACATGTCCTAGGCTACTATTGCTCGTCTATCCTGACCTTTATACTAATCGGTGATGAAGTTCCGTTTCGATACTCTTGACTTAGGGTCTTTAATACAGCGTCTCTAGTGTCATGACACAGCGACAAGGTATCGGGCTAATGCGAGGAGATAGAAAGATCATGAACTTACTAATTTAACTCGATCTGCCACTGACCGTTATAAGAGGTTCAAAGAACTCAGGTTCGGTGTTTAGACCTTTTTACTGTATATGTCCTTGACCATGGTGTTGGACAGATACAGTATGGACTTCTATATGTAGAGTGCCGTTATTTAGACGGTGTCTCACAAAGCCCGAACTTTGAGAAAGACCTTTACCATGGCAAGTATCTTTCTATAGTTTTAGAGTGCAGTTTTGGCAAAAGAAGTAAGGTGGGGACATGTCCTTGCGGTTATGCTTCTAATACCAAAGGTGCAGCCTATTAGAGATCTTAATATTAAACACTATACCATGGCATGTGATAATATTAATTCCTTAATAGGGAAAAGAACTCCTCAGACCTTGAAAGATATTCACCATGGCTTCAATCTTTACTTGAATGGGAGGTTTAATTTTAGGACTTGATAGCTTACATGTAAGTAAATCAAGCCCTAGAATTGCTTGCCTTGCCTTGGTTTTCGTCGGTGTAATGACGACTTCGGCTGCTAGGTCCCAGGTCAAGTGTGCAGAGGTCAGAAGGTCTTAAGCACAGTGGGGCGTATTCTGGGGGGATTAAGTAGACCCCCTAGAAGTTCGCAGGCTGGTGAGTAGGCCTGTGCGCGGAAGAACGGCGCAACTGCTCCTTTGTTGTGTGTCTGTGTTGGTCCTTATGTTTCTGACTGTACACTATCTTCTTCTTGGTAGCCTCGTGGTTATTGCTAGGGATCTGAATTATCTTGCCTGGCGTGGTTGGTATAGGAGGATTTATGGTGGCAATCCTGGAGTCTCGTCTGGTATGGTGTAGTGGTGTGAAGGTAGACTCGGGGCGGCCATGTGTTGATGGTTTTGCTGTGGTTTTGATTGTCTTTTGTGGTTTTTATGCTGTGTTTGGTTTCCGTGGTGGAGGTGAATTTTCCTTCTCTGCGTTTGCCTTCTGTTCCTTGTTCTTGGTGTCGCCTTTGTCTGCTGATTGATGGCTGAGTGTTGATATTCCTGAGCTCTTCGTTCTTCTTATCTTTGTATCTCCTTCTTTTGTCTATGTCCGTTTTAGCTTAGTCTCTCCTTCGTTGGTCTGGCTTCGTTTTCCCTGGTGTGTGTGTCTTCTTGGTTCTGTTATTTGAGTCTCCCCTCCTTCTGTTCCTTTTCTTTTTCCTTGTCGAACTAGTATGGTGGTGATTACTAATTCAGATATTTTATACATATATAATTATAGGCTACATACGTAATTAGATATAGATAGATATAGATATATAAATATATAAATATATTATTACATATAAATGTATAGATATATATAGATATACAGTAGACAGATGGATAGATAAATTAATAGATAAATAGATGGAGATGATGTAATGCCTGGATTGTGGCAAAGTGTCTGTAACTGCATTCGATGCTGAAATCTGCTTGAGCTATCATGCCAAGCGGAGTACTTCTCTTGGTGTAGCGGCTAAGGCACTCACCTCCCACGTGGCGGGCCCGAGTTCGAATCTCGGCCGGGCCGCGCCCAAAAACATTTTGGGCGAATTTCCGCATCAGACTCAGTTCGGATGTGATTGTTAAAATTGTAAATTGTAAATAAAAGTAATTGTCAAGTCGGCAAAAATTGTATGGTGCCGTTTCGAGGTCACTTCACTGGTGGCAGCTGTAAAGGGATATCTGAGGGCTTAGTTTGGGAATCCCCATGGTGTACTGGCTTGCCTTAACTGGTTGGCTACAACAGTTGCTAAGGCTAGAGCTCTCAGAAATTCTCAGAGATGATGTCCCAGTGACTCTGGTTCGTTGGGGAGGTATAGTCCTGCACTGCCTCCTCGCCATGGTGTGTGATCCGCCCGGCAAGTGACGGATATAAGGAATGTCGCTGGTGATTGTTGTCTCGGAGCCTCGCTGTAGTTGACACGCTCAGACTTGTGCCTCGCTTGCTTTCGCTCGCTCGGAGTCTTCGCTACCTGGACGATAATGTGATGTAATGCCTGGATTGTGGCAAAGTATCTGTAACTGCATTCGATGCTGAAATCTGCTTGAGCTATCACGCAAAGTGGAGTACTTCTCTTGGTGTAGTGGACAAAGCGTTCGCCTCCCACGTGGCGGGCCCGAGTTCGAATCTCGGCCGGGCCGCGCCCAAAAACATTTGGGGCGAATTTCCGCATCAGACGCAGTTCGGATGTGATTGTTAAAATTGTAAAATGTAATTTTGTGTAATTGTAAAGTCGGCAAAAATAGTATGGTGCCGTTTCGAGGTCACTTCACTGGTGGCAGCTGTAAAGGGATATCTGAAAGGCTTAGTTGGGGAATCCCCATGGTGTATTGGCTGGCCTTAACTGGTTGGCTACAACAGTTACTAAGGCTAGAGCTCTCAGAAATTCTCAGAGATGATGTCCCAGTGACTCCGGTTCGTTGGGGAGGTATGGTAGCGGGTTCCTGCACTTCCTCCTCGCCGTGGTGTGTGATCCGCCCGGCAAGTGACGGATATAAGGAATGTCGCTGGTGATCGTTGTCTCTCGGAGCCTCGCTGTAGTTGACACGCTCAGACTTGTGCCTCGCTTGCTTTCGCTCGCTCGGAGTCTTCGCTACCTGGACGATAATGTGATGTAATGCCTGGATTGTGGCAAAGTGTCTGTAACTGCATTCGATGCTGAAATCTGCTTGAGCTATCATGCCAAGCGGAGTACTTCTCTTGGTGTAGCGGCTAAGGTGCTCGCCTCCCACGTGGCGGGCCCGAGTTCGAATCTCGGCCGGGACGCGCCCAAAAACATTTGGGGCGAATTTCCGCATCAGACGCAGTTCGGATGTGATTGTTAAAATTGTAAATTGTAATTAAAAGTAATTGTCAAGTCGGCAAAAATTGTATGGTGCCGTTTCGAGGTCACTTCAATACAATGTACATATAACTAAACTTATGTGATCACACATTGTTTTGGATAATAGCATCCCAAAAAGTTAGTGTGAGTGAAACTTTTGTAATGAATCATTCAATATCCATATTATACAATACACTGCTCGCACGATTCAAGCGAAAAAAGTTAACTCTCAATCCCTCTCGCTTTTGGCCGCGCAATCTCGAAGCGATGCCCGCTCGTGCTCGCTGCCAGTGTGGCCACATGTATTTAATTAATTTTGATACGGTGGTGAGAGTTTTCTAGCCTCTGATCGCACCTGCCCGCTCGCTCGCAACCGCTGTCAGTGTGGCCGCAGCCTAAGTTTTCAGTTTGTTTATTCTCGTTCTACTAATGATTATTGATTATGGATTATGGATTATAATTGATTATATTGATTACTGTCATTGATTATTTATTTATTTCACCATTCTTTAAGTCACTCTCCACTGCTTTCATGAATACCAACATCTATTCGAACTACAGGAAATCATCGATCAAGCCCGGGTCAGCTGACTTAGTGTGTACTGCCTATCCATCCATCCATCCATCCACCCACCCACTCATCCATCCATCTAGTCATCCATCAATTCACATATCCATCTCTCTTTCTGATGTACCCGTATTAAGGAAGTGACCAACTGAACTAGAAATAGCCTATGTGCTAACAAGTCATCTAGCAGTGATATTGAAGGGGTTGACCACAACTAATTTTCTATCCCCTACTCATCCATCATTGTGACATACCCATAGTAAGGCAGCGACCAAGAGAACTCAAGGTACTTCCGGACGAGTTTCCTGGCGGTGACGTTGGTGGGTATGGATCTGAACTGCTCAATTATTCTGATCTCTGGGGTGCTCTTGCTGCTGAAGCTGACCAAGTCACTCAACTTAAGGCGACACGCGTGTTCTGGGAGGTAATCCAACAGCCGCCGTCTATTGAGGGATACATAACAATTAGAAGAGAAACATTATAATCTAGTATATTAGCCTTGGTTCTAATGCATGTAACACTAAAGTAGCCACAGCATTAACTAATCACTCCCATTCAGGTAAATTTGTATCCCATGCAGGTGTAATATTTTTCATGGTGAGCGGTAGCAAGCTTGCCATATGTTATTGGTGGTAATACAGCATCAGCCACCATATGTTAGTGGTGGTAATGCAGCATCAGCCACCATCTGTTAGTGGTGGTAATACAGCATCAGCCACCATCTGTTATTGGTGGTAATACAGCATCACCCACCATCTGTTAGTGAAGGTAATACAGCATCAGCCACCATAATTTTTATTTTGTATTTTTATCCTATTTTTATTAATTCCGCTCCCAACACCAAACACCTCCCAATGAAATTAATGAAAGCGTGTGATTGTCCCGGGATTCGAACCTGGATTACCACATACAGACAAATGGCAGAACTGCCTGTGACGAGTGCCTCCCCCAGAGTTGAAAGAGTGACAGGGCCAAGATCAAGGGACGTTCGAGCCAATTTGCCTGGACACACGGAGTTTGAAGCAATTTAAGTCATAGGATGAGGGAAAGACTGAATCTGGGAGAGAGTTCCAGAGCTCAGCTGTTGAATAGAAGAAAGATTAAGAACAACGTTACACTCTTGGGTTGGCGAGTTGCACAGAGTAGGGGTGGGATTGTATTGCAAGACGGGTGGTATGTGCTCTATGAAGAGGGGTGGTATACACTGAGAGAGCTCTGAGGAACACTGATTATTGTAATAGCGGTAGAATAGTGAGAGAGATGCAACATTGTGGCGAAGAAAGAGAGATTGCAGAGAATTGGTGAATGAACGTAAGTTAATGAGACAGAAGGCATTCTTTTCTACTTTGTCTAGGAGTACTGTGTAAGAGGATCCTCCCCATACTTGTGAACAATACTCAGTACATGGACGCACTGTGCCCCTGTACAGAGCAAGAAGCTGCGCAGGGGTAAGAACCCCGAAAGGCGGTTGAGCACACCCAGTCTGGGAGGCTGTTTTAGCAAGAGTGATAATATGAGCTTTCCAAGAGAGATCAGAAGAAAAAGAGACACCGAGAATATTAAAAGAAGATGAAGGGTGAATTTGTTTGTTGTTGAAGAGTAAGTCATAGTTTTCTGGAAGGGGGCGACGAGTAGACAGATAGATAGAGAAATTGAGTTTTGGAAGCATTGAAAGTAACAACGTTTTCTCTGCCCCAATTAGAGATAGTAGAGCAATCAGAAGATAGGTGTTTTATGGCCTCCTTACATGTGTTTTGGAGTTCCTGCTGTGAATGATGTTGTGGGAGGCTTGTTGAATAGTGTAATGTAGAGTGGTCAGCATATGAATGAATGGGATGGGGCTGGAGGTGCAGTTGAGAAGGTCGTTAATAAATAATAGGAAGATAATTGGAGATAGGACAGAACCCTGAGAAACACCAGAGTTGATAGGTTGAGGGAAGGAACGGTGGCCATCCACAACAGCAGCTATGCAACGGCCGGAAAGGAAATTAAAAATAGTATAGCACAGATGGAGGGATAGAAACCGAAGAAGAGTAGTTTGAAAATGAGGGATTTGTGCCAGACTCTATCGAAGGCTTTCGATATGTCTAGCGCAATGGAAAAAGTCTAACAGAAGTCCCGAATGGAGGCTGACCAAGAGTTAGTAAGATAAGAAAGAAGATCACCAGTAGAGCGGCCCTTGAGGAAGCCATACTTGCGGTCTATACCATGTAGGAAGTTTTGTGGAGAAAGAGCCTATATGAACATATGCTGTTACCAATCACTCATTAGAAAGGTAACATATAAATTCATTCAGCACCTTAACACTTCTGAGAATAGTATAATTAAAATGCTACAAACTCCCAGCATAGTGTACACCTCTAGGATTCAGGCACACTGGAGGAGGTTGCTCTATATTTATTCAGGTCTGCTACTCTAAAGAATTAGCATACCAGTACTGAACCTCAGAGTGCAGTACCGGTATTCCTATACTGTACTGTGGCAATATACTGTACCGGTAGCTAAATGATGTGAGGCATGGTACTGTACACAATTAGGACAGTGGTTTTGGTAACACAGTAGTTTGATGACCACTGTTTTTGGTTGAGGCAGTGCTGTGATCTACATACTAGTAAGCTGGGTATTATTTAATTTCTGTTTGTTTTATGTAGCCTATGTACAGTATGTATATTTATGTTACTGTAAGATATATATGGACCCCAGTGTGGTCCCCTCTGTACTGTGTGAGTCTGGAATAAAGCATTATTATTATTATTAATACAAAATAAACTGAAGCACAAATGTATGCTTGAAAAGAATTGAAAAGTCACTAGATAGTCCCCAGACACTAAAAACTTGTATAATGTCAATAGACAAATATGTTGAAGTATCTAGAATAATCTTTAGCAATCGAAAAATCTTTACAATTCCATAGAATGGTAAACATCTCTTTAAGGAAGCCATACTGGCGGTCTGAGAGAAGGCTATGGGAAGATAAATGCTTAAGAAATGTTGATGTAAGAATAGTTTCAAAACTTCGGAGATGCAAGAAATGAGAGCAATTGATCCATAGTTGGAGGGTTGAGAGTGGTCACCCTTCTTTGGGACAGGTTGAATGAGACCAAACTTCTGTTAGGGGATACACAACTTATCATCTATAGTCAGTATTATTTCAGCTGACGGTAAATTGCCATGTTCCCATCATCATTACTAAGTTATTACAAGACATATGTTGGTAATTATGTAAGCTTGCCATAAATATAATGTAGACACATCAATCTGAAATGTTTCCATTAAGCATCTAGAAATCAGCTGCCATTTAAAAAAGTTTAGCCTTGGCTTTAACGTCAATAATCTGCCCTATAAACCATTGTACTATCTTAATATTACTGTAACTGTGAACCACAACAGAAATAACCAGCTTACTCTTTACATTATAATTAGGCCACATATTTTGACTTCTACGTCTACAACTTAACAAAGACTAGAGTAATACAACCAATACTAAATATACATAGTTTAATCTATGATTAACAGTTAAGAACTTGGAAGTGATAAAATGGCCAAAACAATGGTAACTCAAGTTGCCTATAGTCTTTCTTATATTAATTCCAATCTTTAAACAACATTTTCCGGGTTTGACACAAGTTGTACTCCTCCATTATTAGTAACTAAATAATGTTTTGTTTTGTCCTAACAGAAAGGATGATCGTTGACAAGAGTTCAGTAAAGAAAAGCAGTACCAATTGGCGCCTTTACTCCAATATATAGAGCTCTGTGCTAATATATATACATATATATATATATATATATATATATATATATATATATATCTATCTATCTATCTATTGCCTGACGCCGCGATCCCCGAAGGGGTGGCCACGAACGAACCGCCCCCATGCACCTCTGTCCCCAGTCAGTCGACGCCCCCCCCCCCCCCCAACCAGCACCGCCTTCGTTCATGTAGTTCCTCACTCCATCCTTCCACCTCATATTCGGTCTACCTCTCCCCCTCTGTCCCTCCACCTCGCTCTCGTACACCCTCTTAGTCATTCTCTCGCTTTCCATACGTTCCATATGGCCGAACCATCTCAAGTTGTTCCTTTTCACACTTTCCAGCACATCTACCTCCATGTGTATATATATATATATATATATATATATATTTGGAGGTAAAATCACAAATACGTGTGCCCAAATTATGTAGTAAACTTGCTAGGAAAATTGAAACAATGGAACACCAAGCTTTCGTCTATTATCTCAAGACATCTTCTGGATAATACGATGGTATTACCCTGAAGATGTCTTGAGAGAATAGACGAAAGCTTGGTGTTCCATTGTTTCAATTTTCCTAGCGAGTTTTACTACATACAGTATATATATATACTGTATATATATATATATATATATATATATATATATATATATATATATATATATATATATATATATTATATATATAATATATATGTGTGTGTGCGTGTGTGTGTATGTGTATGGTAGCTCGTGTTTTAATTCAGTGCAAAAATCTCGACTCACTTCTATGAGTATAACTCTCAAATACGATTCAGACAATTGATGATTTACACCAATATGACTGGCCTATCACCAAGACATAAATGTGTTGCTATATAAATAGTGTGGGGTTCACAAGTCTGTTAATAGGTGTCAGTGGGTATTGAACTACTACATAGAATCTTTAAGGGGAGGTTTTTAGTTTGTTCCCTAGAACTCTATCAAGCTTTAAAAAATAATACTAAGACCCCCCTTCGAGATAAACATGTAAATTTTTTCGGTAGAATAATGTCCCAGCCGAAGGCCGAATCCTCCTAAATTACAGGCTTGCTATTGCTCTCCAAGGAAAGAAATGTACCTAAGTGCCACGAAAGGTCTTTAAATTGATATAAATGGGGCGAAAGCTATTAAAATCGCCAAACTAATTAGGCAAATGCCCAAAAATCCCAAAACTAATGTGTGTGTGTGTGTGTGTACGTTACCTGAAGAATGATGGTGTGTGTGTAGTATGATCATAGGGCCCCAGTTCCAACCTGCTCTGTATACCGGCCAACATCTCATAGTCAGACAGCTCACAAGGGTACCGGGCTGACCGCATGTTCCATTGGGCCTCTTCATACAGGAGCTCCAGGATCTTGGCGTCTCTGAAAGGTCATACAACATTAACTTACCGGAATAAATGGATGAATACAAACATACACACACACGGCTCTGTAAGCCTTTGATCTTAATGTTCAATGTCGTAGAGGCAGCCATTTAGGAGGAGTAGTGCATTAAATGTTTCGGAGACATAAAAGATAAGACAATCATCACGTGCAAGATCCACCACAGTCGGTAGCAGAGATTCATCTGGTGTACTTTGTTAATTTTGGCTCTGCAAACAACTTTGGTCTGGGTTTTCAATGCTGTGGAGGCAGCCGTTTAGGAGTCGTCGTGCGTCAAAGGATTCGGAGATGACAAACGTAGCGAAGCAACCTACTTAGTGAGTGTAGCGGAAATCGGGCATGTTCACTTTGCTCATTTTGGCTCTGCGAACAACTTTGGTGTCCCAGTTCAATGTCAGGGAGGCAACCGATTAGGAGGAATAGTGTGTCAAAGGTTCCGAAGAGAAGACGACATAAAAATTAATTCAATTCTGCAAAACACAACCCTCTTCCTAGCAGAATCGAGAATATTTATTCTTCTTATCCTCAATGAAACTTAAATTATCAAAACTGTATGTTAGATACTCAAATTTACATCTATTTGTTGTAATTTATAACGAAAAATTTAGATCAGAAAATGCTTCACACAGGAGTTTTATTTTTCTGGACGCTTGGGTCCATGTACCTCAGTGTCAGCTTAGGCTTCGCCTGTAGGGGATGATTGAGGATGCCTTTCTCCTATGTGTTCAAAGGGGTTTGATCATTGCAAATCCTCTGGGACGGGATGAGGATGAATTTTCCTCATGGTTGACTTTAACAGTAGGAAGTAGTCCTGATGGGGAACGGGGACGGCGTCTAATGAGTTGGTAGTGAGGTCAGGATTGGGGGGAAGGTTTGGGGGGTGGCTAAAAAGCATTTCGTGGGGAACGTGTCCAGTAGAGGTGTGGGTGGCTCGGTTCAAGCCCCACTGGACAATGGGACAGGAAGTCGGGCTGGCCCAGCCTTGACGTCGATTCTTTATCATGGAGGCCCAGAGGGCATTGTCGAGGGAGCAGTGTGTTCGCTCGCAAATCCCATTGCCCTGGAGGTGGTAGGGAAAGGTGAGGGTGATGGTCTAAAAGAAAACAAACAAAAAGAGCAATCAGGTAAGGTTTGTCAAATTATAAAGCTAAATTAAGTCAACCTGCAGCACTCGACTCTCGCCAGATAAAAAGCTACATATTACCAAGAGCTAAAGTGGGCCCCAATTACCCCCCCCCCCCCCCCCCCTTGCTAAAAGGGTTGTCTCTTGATGACACAAATGGAGGGTCGAAAGCACACTTCTGTTATACCCCTGAAGGGGACCTAGCCTTAGATGGACTAAAGGGTCGTAGCCACTACCACTTCCTAAACCACCCCTCTAAGGACCAGCCCCTCCCCAGGATCCAGGAGCTGTTCCAGGACTTCCAGCTGTCTCCTGATTGACCACTGATGCAGCTGCTGAGGAGTCTGAGGAGAGAGCTTGGCCCATTCACAGGCCTTGGCTCCACCCTCTGTCCGAATCCTGATCCAAAAGGATTAACAAGCTTGGAGGTTCTGGGCAAAAGTGTAGGATGGCTGGATTGGCAAATCACAGGCCTTCTTAAGTTTGTTTGCCAGCTTCTCTTTGGCAAGGATTCCCCTCCCAAGTGAAGCCTAGAGACAGGAAGCAAGGGCCTCTCTGCATAGGCGAGGAGGGGCATCTTGGCGGCATCTTTAGGAGGCTTGAGTCTCAGGGTGGAGCGTCTTGATGGTGTTGCTTCTCGCCTTCTTGTGATGAAGGTGTAGAAGAGAGGTGGCTCTGGCGGCCTTCTAGAGTATGGGGCATGACATTGCCCCTTCCGGGGATACTTGGGGCTTTTGACAACCCGCCCAACAGACGTAGCCTATATATATATGTCGAGCTGGTTAAACTGTATATGTTCTAAACTTTAAAAGCTCGTAACTGGGATTTCGTAAAAAACAATTTGGTAGAATACGGACAGACCTCTGGCTGACCAGTGCCTAAAGTATGAGTCGCTTCCAACTTGCCATGCCTGCTCCACAGCCGAAAATGTTAGCCTAGTGTGAGCCCTATATGTGACTCCCTATTTCGCTGTCTTCTTATGTGAAAGAGATGCAGCAGTGTATATAGAAAAGTGTATATATGCGTTTGTAATTATATTCTAGTGATAAGCGAGGTTAAACATTTTGTTATAATCCATCTCGTCAAACCTCGTAGTCTACACATTTCTAGAGAAGAGATACCAAGAGTTCTCAAAAGATCTTCATAGCTTAGGCTTCTAATCAATGAAATAAGCTTCATAGCTCTAATTTGGATTCTTCATAGGCGCTCTATAGAATTCTTGAGTGCTGGAGACAAGGACTGAGCAGCATATACTAGAGAATGCCGTACCTGAGCGTTACAGAGTGTGAGGATGATCTCCTTATTTCTTTATTGAATCTGTCTCTTAATAATCGTTAATACTATATAGGATTTTTCTTTCCAGTACTTCACTACACTGCTAATCAGAACATCAAAATCCTTTTCCAAATTAGTCCCTTTTAGATTCTTTCCTAATAGTTTTTTTTTTTTTTTTTTTTTTAAAGACCTCCGTCTACGTATTGTGAAAAACCTGTTATCCTCCGGCAAATTGTGGGGTTGAGTGAGTGAAGGGGGGGACAGTGAATGAAGGAGGATACATGTTTTTCATAATACGTGTTGCTAGCCCAAAACGCGCGAGCAACTGTGGCTTTCAACCACCCGACACATCCCCTTTTATTTATGTGCATCACACATGTTACATACAAATAAAGTTTATGTTTTGTTTTACCCTACTGTGGAAAGACTACGGATACACCACTCCTGCCCGGGCCTCACACAGTAGCATGACCCAGTCCAGTCGAACTGAGCTCATGACGCTGGTGGCATTGCCCCGGAGGATAGCCATCCCTAGTCTTTGCTTGAGCCAGAGGGTTTCCCGGGGTTCTCCTGAAACTTCTCTATAGTGGTTTAGGGTTTGCTTGACCGTAGGCCTACACTTATCTAAGTTTAGTGTCATCCGCCATATTTTGAACCATTCACCCAATCTATCAAGATCCATACTGAGTTGTTCAAGTCCTTTGGATTAGTCACATTCACTCTAAGCTTAATGACATCCGCAAACTTGGAGATCACACTCAACTGGCCAGTATCAATTCCATTGACATACTGTATATAATAAACAGTAGTGGATCAATGATGACATTAACCTACAATGAGGGATTTTATCAAAGGCTTTTGTTTTAAATCTAAGTAAGGGATGTCTATGGTTATACTTTTGATAAATATACTCATCATTTCATGAATACATTCCAGATAGATGGCATGATATCATCGGCGTCATCTAAAACCATGTTGAGAGAGAGAATTTACATAAATTTATATACACAGATCTTACGATCCCTGTGAGGTGGCCAGGACTTAATCCTAGTAAAGATAGCAACCCTAAGAGAAAGTGGAAGAAAAGGATAGCAAAGATGAAGGCTCTCTCCCCACCCTCCGGCAATGTGCTGTACATGAAAACAGTTAAAGGTGAATAACCTTTCAGGGTTTGGAAATCGCCTGAAGGAATATATAGAATAGTTAGAAATGGAAAGGACCTTTTTTTCTGTTCTCTTCAACTGAAAACAATGTTCTCTTGTCAGTAATAATTGTCTACTCCAGACCAACTTCTTTGTGGTATGATTCTAACCTTTCTTTAAATGTTAATGTTGAACCACTGTCTATAACTTCATTAGGGAGCTTATTCCACTCACTGTGAGTGAAGACAATTTTAGTTGTGTCTAGGTTGGCTTTCCTGTCTATTAGTTTTAATTTGTTTTCTCTTGTGGAACTCTCTTTGGCTATCTTAAATAGATTATTGGAATTTACATTACTAAATCATATTAGTATCTTAAAATATTCTATCATCTGTCCCTTATTCTCCATTTTTTAATCGAAAACAGATCGAGCTCTCTTAATCTCTCATTGTATGAAGTATTTCCAAGGGAAGGGATCAGCTATGTTGCTCTACGGTGAACGGATTCAAGTTTTTCTGATATTTATTTAGTAGGGAGACCAAAACTGCACAGCATACTCCAGATGCAGCCTCACAATACGTTTGTATAATGGTATAACTATGTCTTTACTATGACAATGAACATTTCTAGGATCATGTGTCTAGTGAAGATTTTGGCCATATTAGATGAACATGTGTTAGTACTTGAACGTAGACTTTTATCAAACTTCTGTCAATTACATTATGGAATCATATCAACCTAAAGGCATATATGAATTATATATAATTTTGTTATGATCCAATAATGCAAGATTCTAGCCCCGAACGCGACCTCAGCTGTGGCTTCCAACCATCCCACGCGCTATTGAAGTTGATATATAAATAATATAATGCACATTATTACAGCTACAATGTACATTTTATTGTGTGCTTCACCTTTATATTTAAGTTACTAATTTATTCAGATGATGCTAATGATCGCATTACTCTAACTACCTCCAGACCTTCACAGTAGGTCGAACCTGCCAGAGAAAGAGGGTTAATTATTAAGACCTTCTTAAGCTGAACAAAATCATCTAACATTAGCAATAATAAAGTGAAGAAATCTTTGTTTGAATGATAGTGGAAAAGAAAGTGTTACTGCTAGAGCCGGATTCACAAAGCTAACCTTAAAGTTAAGGTGACTGAAAGGTATAATAACCACAAATACAAGAATTAAAACTATATGGCACAAAACAGCTATTTTATTTTATTAGCTAGTAAGTGGTATGAAGGGCTACGAGAAGAAAGAGTGTAAAGTCATATAACTACTAATATGCTGTGCATGCATAATTATATGCACATATCCTTGTTATTTATACATAGAAATACAGTGATTTGTGCTTAATTATCATAATTTAATGTGAAACTACAATGGTGTCATCTGCAAATGGAAAGTCGCCACGACTGCTCACGATTATTTGGTGAAATGAAAGCAAGTATCATGTCTGTCTGATAAATGGCAATAATCAAGATTTATTGGATTGTGATACCTTTATCCTTTCTGTATCGGTGACGTCTTGTATATTTTAATTTGGCTACTACTAATCAATTTTATTCAGTTTATGAAGGATCTTTACCAATTAAAAGGCTTCGAACTATCCCAATAAACCCTTTTAACTATCACAGATCCTTCCTTAGCTGCATAAAATTTTCTAAAAACTGCTAGAACAAAATACAATAGATGTTGCAGATACATAAAGGGTTAAAGTTGATCTGATCCAGTCACCCATAGCAAAATCTGCCGGTCCTTCAACCACTCCCTCAGACGCTAAGGGGCACTTCACACATACACGATCTTGGCCACAACTCTGAAAATCGGCGTGAATCGGGGGTAATTGAGCACCATCATAGAGTGAGGCATGCCTGGGTACGACCTGGGAAGATGGACCCCTGACGACAGATGACGGTGGCACGACTGTGCCACAATGCCGGCATGACTGTGCCACAATGGTATGTATGTATGTATATACTCAGGCGCATACCCTATTGCTGGGGGTAGCCGACACGAGACAGAGCCCAAACAGAAACAAAATTTAAAGTTCCTATTCTCAGGGCCCCGGACCACTTTCGCATTCTCTCGCCTGTTTCTCTGTCTCGTCGAGTAGGAGAAATATACAAGGGGAGGAGGATTCCTAGAGCCCTGCTCCCAGAAGGAAAAGTAGGACAGTAAAAGAGACAGACAGAAACAGCAATTGTTGGATAGAGGATGCCAAACTTCACTCTGGATAGGACCAGCCACAATGGTGGCACAACAAAATGTGAAATGATCCCTGCCACCTGCCCAGCACATTTAAGGAGGCGGACATGACCATGCCACGTCAATCTCTCCAACGGCTAGCTCAGGACTAATGGGTCTGAAGGGTTTCTGTTTTTTTTTATACATTATATGGAATTGACGTACAATGTCGGATGGTTGAGTTAATTTATGCACGAGGATGGGGGTTTGTCCATTTTTTAATCCAGAGTGAGGGGAATTATTGTAGGCCTCGACCATGTCCTGGAGATGGTTAATATATCGAGGGGAATTCCGCTGTGTAATAAAGCGATATAGACGGGATTTCAATGTGCGAATGGCTTGTTCGGCGATGGAAGCTTTAATCTCGCTAGAGTGAACGCTATATAACTTAATCTTGCGAGATGTTAGATATTCCTTCACTTTTTTATTATAAAACTCGGTGCCTAGATTGGTGTTCAATCTTCTCACACCCCTGGATTCATCGCTTTCCATAATCCTCTTAACAGCCGTTAGCATGGAAGTCGCATCTTTCCGGAGGCAAGGCACGACCTGCATAAAACGAGAAAAGACGTCCACGCAGACTAGCAGGTATGATATATTGTCGTTGTCTTTCTTTAAATGACGCATATCGGCTAAGTCGGCAGCCATGATGATCTTGGGCTTGGGGGAGAGAACTTTCTGCCGGGGTAATTTCTTCGGCTGTAGCTTATGTAGCGTGTAGGTTTTGCTGGTCCTGAGAAATCCCGCCACGTCTCGCGGGGTTATGGAAGGATCAATGCCTCGGGCCTTATCCCATAGTTTCTTTTGAGAAGACAGCCCGTACGGCTGATCGTGACGGCTGTAGAGAACATGTAATAGCTCTCGATGCTTAGAGCTCACCATTGGAATACACGTTCGCAGGGCGGTTCACCCACTATATTTGTACGGAATTGCAGGGCTGCGGGAGTATTTATACCCAAGTCGACTAGGAGATAGCCAAAGGGCTGAGAGAAAACGGCGGATTTGTATATTTCAACAAAATCACTGGCTCGGTCTTTGCCGAATATTTGCCTTCCGAGTAGCTGTATTTGAGATAAGTCACGTTGTCTCAGTAAAAGGAAGTGCGAACAGTTGAGACTAATATTCCTCGCATGTTTACCACCCATGTATAGGTTTTGGGTTATGAAGATACATAAAATGTTATTATGTCGGCCGTGGGTCCATAAATAGATCGTCAAGGACAAATAAGGTTCCTCTTTGATCGTAAGTATCCTCATCGCTTATAGGATTCACTATTTCTGGATGCACGGTTACCTTAGACCCTATTTCTTTATCATGCTGTAGACTCGTAGAGGATGCGTGGCAAGGCCGCATATAACAATCTTTTTAAATTTATTATGGTACTTGGTTATAAGTTTATTGACCAGTTCAGATTTGCCCGAATTGCTGTACCCCGCTACTATTACGCGAGCGGGGTGTTTGAATATGTCGAGAGCATCGGAGGTGAATGCTTCCATCATGTTGGCTTCTATTTAACTAAGACCTTTACGAGGTTTGAGCACATATATAACTAAGTTAGGTTAGGTGTGAGTGTGTGCGTGTATGTAGGCGTTATATAACTAGGTGTCATTATCGATGTATATAAGGGAGCGATAAACCGGGGGATGAGGGAGAGAAAGAGAGAAAGCCTAATTACAGTGGAAGTTCTAAGTTAGGTTGGGCAGGTTAAAGCGCGTAGACTTAATTAGGTTGCGTCATGTTAGGTAAGGACGGGGTCATTGACATTTCAGGCTTTTGGCAGTTTTGGTTTTGGCCGTTTTGGGTTTGGCCGTTCAGTTAGGTTGGGCAGGTTAAAGCGCGTAGACTTAATTAGGTTGCGTCATGTTAGGTAAGGACGGGGTCATTGACATTTCAGGCTTTTGGTAGTTTTGGTTTTGGCCGTTTTGGGTTTGGTCGTTTTGGTTTTGGCCGTTTTGGGTTTGGCCGTTTTGGGTTTGGCCGTTTTGGTTTTGGCCGTTTTGGTTTTGGCAGTTTCGGTTTTGGCAGTTTTGGTTTTGGCAGTTTTGGTTTTGGCCGTTTTGGGTTTGGCCGTTTTGGTTTTGGCCGTTTCGGTTTTGGCCGTTTCGGTTTTGGCCGTTTTGGTTTTGGCCGTTTTGGTTTTGGCAGTTTTGGTTTTGGCAGTTTTGGTTTTGGCAGTTTTGGTTGGATTTCCCCCTACTGGGGCTCGGGTCAAGAAGAACATCTGGAGGAAACCTTTCCCTGCAGGGTTGCGGATGGCCATCACAATACAGTACCTGGCAACAGGAGACAGTTATAAAACTCTCCACTATGCCTTCCGAGTGTCACAACACCATATCACATTTTATCCCCGAAACCTGTGAGGTCATCATCGCTGAATACCTAGATGAAGTGATGTCCATCCCAGAAACGGCCAGAAGTGGAAGGAAATGTTGTTGGGAAATTGGATGGGAAGCAAGTTGTCATCAGGGGGCCCCTCCAAAGGTGGGTCTATCTACTACAACTACAAAGGGTTCCACTCCATAGTTCTGATGTCCTTGGTGGATGCCGACTACATGTTCCTGTATGTCGATGTTGGTGCCTCTGGTTCGTCATCTGATAAAGGGATATTTTCAGCTACTCCTCTCAGGGAGACACTGGAGAAGAACTGCCTTGGCATGCCACTACCTCACCCTTTACCTTACGACGAGGAACCATTGCCCTTCTACCTTATTAGTGACAACGCTTTCCCGCTGAGGACCGGGATGATACAGCAATACACCCAGCGCAGCATGAATAGGGAGGAACGCATTTTCAACTACAGGTTGTCTAGGGCTCGTCGGGTGGTGGAGAATGCTTTTGGTATCATGGCTAGTAGGCATTGGGCCATTTGGTGTGGCGTTGCCACGTCTTGTTGCTTACTTGCCATGTCTTGTTGCTGGTTTGCCACGTCTTGTCGCTCTCTTGCTACAACTTGTCGCTCTCTTGCCACGTAATGTCACTGTTGTGCCACAGTCTTGTCAGGCGTTATGCTGCCGTGGCACAGTCATTGGTCATTGTCAAAGTATGTTGGGATTAAGCGTTATACCGCCTTGTCAGTACATGACCGTCGTAGTGCCGTCATTTTACCATCATTGTACAGTTGTGTGTGGATTTGGCAACATCAGTGTTTGTCACCATTGTCATCATGCAACCGATGGTACCACGGTTTCCAACGATGGTTCACGATGGTGCCACGATGGTGCGTTGACGGTAAAGACGGTGCCACGATGACTCAATGAACTTTAATGGGCCACAACAATATTCCATAGTTCTGAACATGCTCAAAAAACACATACGTACACGTAGGGATACTGCTAAACCGACCCAGGATGCTGCCCGATTGTATGTTTACGTTTACGTTGAGGGACTCGCAGAAGGCCGCTCTCAGGCGGAATGATATGCGGGGGCTGTGCATTAGGACTAGTGGTTGGGGACAGGATCAGGAGAAGGATCAGGATTAGGGATGTAATGATTGGTGATCCTAGTTCTAAAAGAATCAAGAGTGGGGCTATTAACTACATGAAATGGGAGGTGGTTTCACTCTTGGATGCTGCGGGGAAAAAAATATTGTCTATATATGTCCATGCTTGCCTGATACATGTGGTATTTTAGGTTTTGACTGCGTCTCGTAAGATGTATACGTGTAGGGAGTAAAAATACAGTATATCTTTGTCTACTGAGTTGTTAGTGATTTAACATAACATCTGTTGTCTGTGCATTTGTCTTCTTGTTGCAAGTGGGTCTAGTATAATGTCTTGTTTGAGCAAAGTGACAGATGTAGTGTGTCTGTACTCACGTCTGATCCATCTTGCAGCTTTGTTTTGTATGGTCTCTAGTTTATTTATGTTGTTGTGAGTGTGTGGATCCCAGACAGTGTCACAATATTCTAAGTGTGGCCGAACAAGTGTTTTAAATGCTAGAATATTTATGTTTGCATTACACTTAGTGAGATTCCTGAGCAGGAAGCCCAGGGCTTATTAGCCTTTGCTCTGATGATGCTAACGTGAGTGGTCCACCTCATGTCTGCTGAGATGTGGACCCCCAAATATTTGTGAGAGAGAACAGTATCTTAAAAGGTGCTGTGAAGTTTGTAAGAAAATGGGATGGTTTTGTTCGAACGGGTGAAACGGATATGCTGACATTTGTCAGGTCTAGATGTCATCTGCCACTTGCCTGGCTTCCCTTTCTTCAAGCGCAGTTATGTCACCCTGTAGTCGAAGGCAATTGTTCCTATTTGTAATTGGTCTATAAACTAAGCTATCATCTGCGAAAAGTCTAGTAGTAGAAGTAAGTGATAGTGGGAGGTCATTTATGTAAGAAAGGAAAAGTAGGGGACCCAGGTACAGTGCCTTGTGGGACCCCAGAAGTTACAGACACAGTGGAAGAATGCGAACCCTCGAAATTGGTCAAGACAGTCTTAATCCAGTGAAGAAGTGGTCCTCGGATGCCACAATAATCTAACTTAGCTAACAGTCTTTGGTGAGGGACATTGTCAAAGGCTTTGGCAAAGTCTAGTACTATGGCGTCTACTTGTCGAATGTTGGGGTCGTTAAGGGTTTGGGAAATGTCATGTGTGGTCACAAGTAGTTGTGTCTTGCACGACCGATTGGGCCAGAAGCCGCGCTGTGCGTCAGTCGGAATATTTTGCCTATCTAGTCTCTAGATGGTCCATTAAATGTCAGTGGATGATATGTTCTAAAATTTGCAAGGAACTGAGGTAATCGAAACAGGTCTATAGTTAACAGGGAGGGTTCTGTCTCCGGATTTGAAAATAGGTGTCACGTTTGCCAATAGCCAATCATGGGGAAGTTCTCTGGTGTCAATGGTCTGTGAGAATATAACCTGCAGATAGGGGCAAGAAAGGCAGCATTCGCCTTGAGTATCCTGCAGGGTATATTGTCTGGTCCAGTCGCTTTGTTAATGTCTACCTCAGATCAAAGTTTCTCGATTCCACGGGTATGTATAGTCAGTGGAGGTACTGTATAGGTGGGTATGGTGATGGTGACAGTTCCGGCAAATCTGCTTGTTCTTGTGTAAAAACTAACTGGAACTGTGAATTAAGCACATGTGCTTTGTCCTGTGAAAGTGTGACCAGAGAATCGTTATGTAATAATGTTGTCATACCAGTCAAGTTTTGTTTGCGCGTTTTTAAGAAGCTGTAGAATTTTTTGTGGTTTTGCATGTTGCTTGTGAGGAAAGTGATTGTGTAGTTAGTTTCTGCTTGTTTGATTTCTTTTTGTAATGTTTTTTGTGTGTTTTTGTAATGTTCCCAGTGTTCTGTATCGTTGTAACGTTTAGCTGTCTTGTATGCTTTTATCTTATTTCAATATAGTTTTCGTATCTGTCTGATGAACCATGGTGATGACTGGTTCCGTGTAACTGTCTTCTTGGGTATGTGCTTGTCCATTGTGTCATGTATGAAGGCGCGAAGTCTGGTCCAATTTAGCTCAACAGAATTGGCCATTGGCTCGTTGTTGAGGAATGTGTCTCTAAAGTCAGCTAAGTCTACCGAGATGGCTCCCATGTCAGCTCTGTTGTATTGGTAGATTTTCCTTGGGGAATTGATTCTGGATGTTTGGTTTTATATTTGCGTCTACAAGTATCATGTCATCGTCACTAAGCCCTGGTAAAACCAGTGTTTGTGTAATATAAGAGGTGTTGTTCGTAAGGAACAAGTCTAATATGTTGGATGTGACTCTGTGTCATATGTTAGGGTTGTTTTTAGTTACGCTAATTTGTGTACATGTTGGTTCAAGTACTGTGTGTGAGAGTGAATGGGTGTTGATTATGTCAATGAATTTTTCGTGTAATGATATCCTGTCAGCCTGTGGTTATATTATATTGCCTTCATGGGCCCCATTCTCCGTTGTCGCATAAGCTGTCCAGTTAATGGCCGGTAAGTTGAAGTTGTTCTTGGAGGGATCAATTTTAGATAAAGATTCGTCAAGGGGCTGCAGGCAATCTATGTTACTGTTAGGGGCCGGTAAAATGATCCTATATAAAGTGTCCTGCAGCCCTGGATCTGTGTTTTAATCCATAAAATTTCTACATCTGCGCTAAGTTCGGTGGCTGGTGTTGCGACTAGTCCTGGCTTCTTTGCTATCATCACTCCACCTAATACTGAAGGTGTTACTAACCTTACTACTTTAACCTCATACTGATTAATACTGAAGGAATTACTGACCTTACTTTAACCATATACTGAGGCATGGCTGACCTTATCTTAACAGCATACTACATAATACTGAAGGTGCTTCTATCAATATCTCTATTGCCAGATGCCTTGGTCCCTAAGAGAGTATACACATATGAATCACCTCCGTATTCCAAGCCAATTCGAATCTCTAGCTTGCTTTCAAGGAAGGGTTGCTAACCCAACTTCCCTTGTTATTATATAGTGTGGGGTGAATGTGGAATATTATGGTACTGTTGGAATTACTCTGATGTGAATTTAGGCTGTAATCAGTGTAGCCTAATTAGATCTCCCATACTGAAGGTGTTACTAACCTTATTTTAACCTCATACTGCTTACTACTGATTGTATTACTAACTTTATTGATTAGTACTGGAGGTGTTACTGAACCCATATACTGATAAATACTGAAGGCGTTACTGACCTTATCTTAACCTCGTCCCGTTTACTGAAGAAGACGTTCCTCCTGAGCACCATCTTGGGTTCGTAGGCGTACCGCTGGTCCTGAGGCTTGAGGGTGGGCAGCTGAGTGAACCGCTTCAGCAGCTGCCCCCACTGACGCCGCACCTCTAGAGCCCGCTGATACGGCTTCAGCTGAATCTCTGCGGAGATAGTGGTCTGGGTTAGTAATTAGAGTACAGTCAGGAACTAAAGCGGTGCCCTTCTACTGAAACAATAGATACTACGCCAGTTAAACAATAAATCTGGTTCAAATAGTGCAGTCTAGACTGAGGTGGAAGGAAGGATCGAGGGATAATCGGAAATGGGACCATGGTTGCGTATGGCCTGCATCAAGAAGGTGCTTAGTTCTCTCTACCCCCACCCCCCCTTCTCTCTCTCTCTCTCTCTCTCTCAAGTAATTGATTTAACACCTACTGTACCAGAGGGTATTACTATGAATGTAACCTCCCGTACCACGCATTGTGGAAATGGCTTCAGAGTCGAGATAGAGCAATCTCTCACCCCGAAACTTGAACGAGTACTAAGCCAGCTCGCCTGTTGGACCTTATATATACTCTGAGAAGTGTTGCCAAGGACTCAAAGCAGTGTTTACAATTCATGGTGCCAGGTACCGCTCGGTAGAAGGACCGCATATTACGGACGTATGGCATACGTTGCTGGTATTGGCGAGTGAATTTTTAACTGTCGGCCAACGTACATCGCTGGTATAGTAAGGGTTAAGTAACGTTATATATATATATTGGTTGTTTTCAGCAAGTATACCTTTCTGTACCATTTGTTAGCATTTATTAAGTTTGCGTTACCCATATTTTGTTTTACCTATAACATTTTATCATTCATACCATCACCCCAAGTTCAAATTTGGAGACCAAAATCATAAAGGATACCAAGAGATATTCCATATACGGTATATATAGAAATAAAATGCTTATATTAATTAAAGGTAACATTAAGTCGTATTGAATGCTAGAATATTTCTAATTCATCAAATACAATTATATATAAGCATAATATGCACTGATAGGATTATATATTTCCTCCCTGACAACTAACCTGACGTATGAAAAATAACCCACTAATAGCAAGAGCATTACTTAACTATTACAGTTATGAATAATGAATAATTATTATTGTTCCTCAACATAATCTAAATGAGATGCTAAGGGAGAAAGAAATACCAAAGGATCATTCCGAAGCATCACCAGCATCAATTGCAACATGGAAGCAACCAGTACGGATTGCTACCATACAAGAGCACAGCAACATCAAACGAGACGGGCACCAAAATGGCGAGCAACGAAACCACCCAGAGCCGGGACCCAGAGAGAACGCACGGAAGATGGGAAACTATTATATTCCGCCCAAACAAGAAAACATCACCACCCGCACCAACATTTGCACCAACACCACCTCTCAGATATCAGCCCAAACCTCGTCATACTCCGGCCACAACATTCAACCAAGAACGTGCACCAGCAAAAACCTAGAGCAACCCCATCTGCCACCTCTTCCATCACCAAAAAGGCAAAAGAGTGACACCCACGTGGACGAAGCTAGACATGACGCTTCAACCATTCCCACCTACCTTGACGAGCCAGGACAACCAAGATCCAAGCCAAACTGCAGCCGCAATACTAAATCCAAGGCGTACACCCAAGAAAAATACCTAGTAACTGCTCCAACACCTAATTCACGAAATCAACAAGGCGGAAATAACGTGCCAGACTTGGGGAAATTGCAACCCACTTGTCGGGAATTTAGATAAAGAGGTTAAATTGCATATCACTGGTACATGAAATATCCCAACAAATAGTTATAATATAATTACCAACGACGTAGTCGATGGGTGTAATCCAGTCCCCCACACACGGCTAATTCAATTGCATGACATGTAGGAATATTCACATAATACAATATCGATACAATGAACTTAGCTTAGAGGACTGGTGATTTAGGACTGTTGTTATAGATTAGTATTTGTAGCACATGGTGAACTGTGGGTTGAGTCAGAGCCGGGGGGGAAGATGTTGGCTGTATGGTGTTGATTGAGAGACTAAAGGGCCGGCATCCGATCGCTTCGCGAAATTACATATGGCTGCCGGCTCATAATAATTATAACCCATAACTTGGTTTCATGATACATCTAGAGCTGATGTAGATATTTATACATTACAGTTAGTATTTAACCTATACTTAAGAATAAACTACAATACACAAAGAACCAGCCGAAATCGTACATGCGATACGATACCGCCAAATTCAAATGTCCTATTGGACCTAAATCTGTCGGGATCATTACCCTATTCCCGATATATTGCCCGCCACCAAAAATGATATACAGGAGCTATATACAGAGAACAAAAAAAGGACATCGAAGAGTCAAAGATCACCTTGTTTGATCTTTGATCTCCAAAGATCCACGGAACTCATAGCCGCCCTCCTTTTGGGATGAGCGCCACCTGAAGCCTGAGGAGGATCATCCTTCTCATCATCAGCTGCCCCACCTTGAGGAGCACTGTCACCAGCACTCTCCCGCGGAGGGGTATCAGTAGAGACGCCAGGATCATCCGGCAGTTCTACATCCTGCTCCAAGGGATATAACCTTACGACTGGGCGAGTAGTAACCCCAGTCGAAGTTCGTATTCTAGCAACCCTTATAAGACCATCAATGCCCTGGAACAAATCGACAATCCTCCCAAGCTTCCAAAATAACCTAGGACGCTCATCGTGAATCAGTACGATATCCCCGATACGAGGCCATCGTTGATTCGTCCCTTTGATCTTATTAGAGTGACGCTCGCGAAGAGACAGCAAATATTCTTGGGACCACCGTTTCCATAGATCGTCTGACACCTTGTTCACATACTGGAAGCGACGACGTGTGGCGTCAGCATTGCCGAACGTAGGGTCATGCAGATCTTCGTCATTTACTGACGATCTAGGAAAGGTATTAAGGGTCCGTCCACGTGTTAGCATAGAAGGCGAAATGGGTAAGAGGTCATCAACATCTGCCAAGGTATAGGTCAAAGGCCTGTCGTTGACTGACATCTCAATCTCTATTAAGATGGTTTGCAACTCCCGTCTGGTCACCAGTGCCCTTCCTAATACCTTCTTCATGGCAGATTTGACGATACCGATGGTTCTCTCCCAAATCGCCCCGAACCATGGTGCACGTGCTGGTATAAATCTCCACTGACAACCCTTTCCAGTGAGGGTAGCCACAACCTGCGGGTCATCCATTAAACTCTGGAGATATTTAGAGGCCCCGACACAACAAGTCGCATTATCGCTCATAATAATTTGAGGGAAACCATTGCGGCCTGCAAAGCGTCGTAGAGTATGCAAAAACCCCTCACTGGATAGGTCGTCAATCAATTCAATATGAATCGTTCTGGTTACCGCACATGTGAATAGAACGGCATATACCTTTATGATATTACCGGGCGATTCTCTAACTTGAATTGCTCCGGTGTAGTCTACCCCGGTTACCTGAAATGGTTCAGTCCTTTGTACCCTGAACTCAGGTAAGGGAGGTAGATCTACTGGGGAGTAAGGCTTACCCTGTAATCTTTTACAGATAGTACAGCTATTGTGGATCCCTTTAATTGCTTGTCGCATCTTAGGGATCCACCAACGTTGTCGCATATACGCCAGAACATAATTTACGCCAAAATGTAGGCAGGTCCTATGGCCTTGGCGAATCAACAGTTTGGTAATCAAATGAGAGGAGCTAAGGAGGACAGGATATTTCGAAGAATCAATAATGTCCGCCTTTTGTATCCTGCCTCTACACTTAATTATGCCTCCTTCCATATATAATCCTAGCTGCCTCATTAAGTTAGAGGGTTTGGCCTTTGACTCCTTGCTCAGGATTTGATGTTCAGTAGGATAAGATTCCTTTTGTACTAATCATATTAGTTTCGCTTCTGCTGATCTCAATTCATGGAGTCTAATATGCTTTGAATCTTCACTAAGGAAAGACCCGTGAGCCCGACTTCTCATGTTGTTAATGAAACGGTATATCCATGCAAATACCCGTATTACCTGATCATAGCTGCCGTAACGTTCCCACTCTACCAACTTGTTATCCTGATGTGTAGTACTCACAGTCGAACTACTTAACACATCTGTATATGTAGTATGTCTGTATAAGCATCCAGTGTAAACTTTATTAGACGAGCAGACAGAAGCAATGCAGTAAGTTCTAATTTAGGAACTGTAATCTTCTTTATAGGGGCTACTTTGGCCTTCGCTATAGCCAGTCTCGCTTCACTACCATTGCATATGTATATGGCAGTACCGTACGCACTATTACTAGCATCAGAAAAGGCATGTAGATCCACCTGTTGACCACTAATAACCTGACGATTAAGTTGGACCTTGCAACATGTGGAAAGGTCCGACCGAATCAACCGCCAAGTATCTTGTAACTCAGTCGGGAGGGGCGTGTCCCAATCTAGTTTTAGCCACCAAAGTTGCTGTAAAAACATACGAGCACGGATAGTTACAGGCAGCAAAAAACCTAGGGGATCAAACAACCTTGCTGACAAGCTTAAGCAGTTTCGCTTGGTCATAAGCTCACTGCCGCATGGGGTGTGACAGAAGGATATACAATCTGTGGTAGTGTCCCATTTGTGGCCTAAAAACTTCACCTCACTATTCTCAGTAGCCACACCGTCAGAAGCAAATTGACCTTTCAAATGATCACTATTAGTGGCCCATTCTCTTAAGTATAAATGAGCCTTGGCAAATATATCCCGGGTCTCCCAGCATCTCTTGAGCAATAAATCTTCATTGTCTCCAGTGCCTTGAAGATTGTCCACATAGATCCCCTGCTTGATCTCATTCTTGAAGTCAGGATCTAGTCCAGCCTCCTCAAGATGTCGCAAGATAGTAGCGTTGAGAAGGAACTGGGAACAGGTAGCCCCGAATAAGACGACTCTTAACCGATAGACCAGATACTCTGAATCTAGATCCATTGGGTCCCGTGGCCATAAAAACCTTGTCGAGTCCCTGTCTTCACGATGGAGTTGAAGCATCAGGAAGGCCTTCTCAATATCGGCGACCCATGCAAACTTATGACATCTGAAGCGCAACATAATTTGCGCGAGATCAGAGACCAGGGACGGACCCGTGTACAGACAATCATTCAGGCTATAGGAGCGATCCCTGGATTTAGCAGAGCAGTCATACACAATATGAACAGGAGTGGTGGAACTGTCCTTTTTAATCCCATGGTGGGCAAGGTAATGGATGTTATCCCCATACTCACCGAGATCTACTCTCTCCACAAATCCACGTTGTACCTGCTCGTTTAAAACTGCCGCATAAGTCTCGCAATAATTTGGATCCTTGACAAACTGCTTCTGAAGGCCACGTAACCTACCAAGTGCTAGATGGAAATTAGTAGGTAATTTACTCTTGTTATCATTCCAAGGGAGCCTTACCACATACTGACCCCTGCCAGAGTGATACGTTACAGTCTCTTCATACGAGCTTAACGCTAGCTTGGACTCACGATCAAGTTCATGTGGGTCAATTCCAATATTGTCCAAGTCCCATAGCTTATCTATATCAGTACATGTATTATCAGGCACATTTGGCCTAATATATTTATCTATGGGGCTTACTGCTACCTTGAGGACCGTAACCACCTCCACCTGTGTGTCTTGAGAGGAAGTGGCATAGGATCCAGAAATGGCATACCCTTGGATCGTGGGGAGCATTATTAGCTTATCTACCCGCCGATATCCAGGGTGAACCAGGTCGTAGTAATAATCAGCTCCGACCAGTAGCATAATACCATTGTTAGCAGAGAGTTGATCATCAGCCAGTTTATAACCCTTGCTTCTGTGATATGTCAAATGTGGTTGAATCTCTGATGCTATATAGAAACTGGGTAGTGTGTCGACCACAACAGCCTTGATGGGACATACCTTTCTTCTACAAACATAGGAAATCTCCACGATATCATAGTCACTGGAATCTACTTCACCAGTGAAACCATGGAGATGCAAATTCTCTTGACCCTTGCTGGTACACTTGAGCTGGGGTAATGATGACCGCAGAACGAATGACCTCTGTGAGCACTGGTCAAGTAAGGTGCGCATCATTATAGTATTATAATTACTCCCCACTACTGGCAGCACCATAGTAGGAAGCAATTGACATTCTCGAGAAGCAATGGACATGGCAGATACTTTATCACCCTCGCTCTTACCTTTCTCATGTGACTCTTTAGGGGTTCTCCCCTTTTCTTTGCCGTCGTGCCGATCAGACTGGGTGCAAAGGGAAAACCAATGTTTCCCCTTGCAATACTTACAAGGTTTGATGTAGGAATTGGTGCAATTACTGTTGAAGTGGTCTCTTGCCAGACAGCTGGTACATAACTTAAGCGATTTAGCCTTGCCAATCTTCTGTGTAGCCTTAGGATACTTAGGACACTTGTACCACAGATGACCGTGGACACTGCACAACTTGCAACCTAATGATATTGGCCTTTTCTGTTTAGGAGAAGTCTGTACCGGGAAAGCTGCAGTGGATGGCGACATCTCCACTTGTCGGTAGTGTCCAGTACTCTCCATATTGAAGACTTCAGTCTGGTACACCTGCACCAACGCTTCCAAGTTTAGTGGAGAGTCGCTTAGTTGTCGTCTTACGATTTCTTTTAGGGGAGAGGGTATCTTGTTCAAGATATTTACACTAAATATCTCCTCCTTGGTGATGGCCATTGTCTCCATAGATCGGAAGAGGCTCTCAAAGGAGCCATAGTACTCCTTTAGGTCCGTCACATCAGAGGACGGAGGATCTAGAGTGAAGAATTTAGTAATTAATGCAGTCTTGATAACTTCCTCTCTCCCGTAAGTTCTCTTCAGCAACTCCACTGCAGACTCGTAGCTTGTAGCTTCTAGCTTGTACCCATCGATCAACTTCAATGCCTCCCCTTTCAATTGGCCACGGAGATATGTGAACCTTTGGATGGATGTGAGTGTTTTATTCTGATGGACGGAACACTCAAAGATATCCCAAAATCCAGTCCAGGTAGCCGAATCCCCGGAAAAGGTAGGCAAAGTAAGCTTCGGCAGGTTAAAGCCAGTCGCCTTTGGTGTACTGGTATCCTTAACAGGGGTTGATTCTTGTGTGGAAGATAGTCTGGCTAAGGCTGTATTAACATATTCAAAGTACTCAAGATCTGCTGACATTTCTTCTTCCACATCGTCAGTAATTGTCAATAAACCATATACCTGCTGAGCATAATTATCATAAGTGGCTAGCGATTTAGTTACAGTAACAAATTTACCCTTAATTTGATCAGCCGTGGCACTTAATAAAAATTCATCAAGATCTCTTAAACACCTATTTAAACTTCCCTTCATCCCTCCCTTCAGAATCTTAAGTTTCTTTAAATCTGTCATCGTTAAGGTCTGAATCTAAGCTATTAACTCTCTAAACTATAAAGCAAACTAGCCTAGTTACACAAATTAATTTAAATTAAAAAATGTGGCAATAGCATTGCCACTCCCAATTTGGTAACAGTCATTAGGCTACTAGCTGCAGTAGGATGAATTAATTGAGCAAATTGACAAATTAGCAGAAACAAACTAGGGCTAGAGAAAGAAGGGTAAATGAAAAGAACTGACTAGTAATAAGTATTAGGCCTAGCCCAGCTGCCCATCCCACAATCATGAGGTCTGTTGGCTGTCAATCGCTTAGGAATCAACAGAGACCGAACCCCATGACCGTAATTAGGCAACTAGGCTATACAATTTAATTTAATGAGTCACATGAGAACCCTCCCCACCAGCAAATTAAATACGAGTCTCACTCTGACAAAACAGAAAGAACACCATAGGTCTACCACCAAGCAAAATGAATAGTTACCACAGACACCTGCAGGCCCAGCCTAGCCTACCAGCGCGAAATGGTACCCGACGAAATTACCCCTACCCCAATCACCAGCCCAGCTAACCCACCAAAAAACGCCAAGGAACACACGCCCAAAAAAAACTGGAAACTAGCTCCAAAAAAGATAGGGACGGCGCCGAACTGGAAAAAAACACGAGGGAATAAGCCGGGTCTATACTAGGGAAAAGGCAGTCGGCCCAACAATGCGCGAGGCGGCAGCCATTTGTAAGCCCACAAGCGTCAAGGAAGTAAACAAAACGGTACTACGGTAAGGAAGCCTTAGGGCACGAAGGACCATTATTTGTCGGGAATTTAGATAAAGAGGTTAAATTGCATATCACTGGTACATGAAATATCCCAACAAATAGTTATAATATAATTACCAACGACGCAGCCGATGGGTGTAATCCAGTCCCCCACACACGGCTAATTCAATTGCATGACATGTAGGAATGTTCACATAATACAATATCGATACAATGAACTTAGCTTAGAGGACTGGTGATGTAGGACTGTTGTTATAGATTAGTATTTGTAGCACATGGTGAACTGTGGGTTGAGTCAGAGCCGGGGGGAAGATGTTGGCTGTATGGTGTTGATTGAGAGACTAAAGGGCCGGCGTCCGATCGCTTCGCGAAATTACATATGGCTGCCGGCTCATAACTTGGTTTCATGATACATCTAGAGCTGATGTAGATATTTATACATTACAGTTAATATTTAGCCTATACTTAAGAATAAACTACAATACACAAAGAACCAGCCGAAATCGTACATGCGATACGATACCGCCAAATTCAAATGTCCTATTGGACCTAAAACTGTCAGGATCATTACCCTATTCCCGACACCATTTCTACCTCAAATATCTACCTATTCTCACCTCTCCCAGACGCCGCCTCCACGACAAATCGACGGACCTGAAATGCAAGCTGCAACCAGTGCATCTTGCCCCACAACTGCAAATAAAATCAGTGTACCTACCGTGCCCTTTATGCCCGGGGAGCCCGTGCATAGGACACCTCAGAAAGAAAACCGACTACCCCCGCCAGCCAGACCATCAGCAAGACAAGGGACTGGAGTTCTCGAAAAGAGGCTCCAGTCTTGAAACTTTTCTTGACTTAGTGTGCTGGCTTAATAATCCAATAGGGTTGATAGCCTCTGAAAGCTATCTATCTATCTATTGCCTGACGCCGTGATCCCCGAAGGGGTGGCCACGAACGAACCGCCCCCATGCACCTCTGTCCCCAGTCAGTCGACGCCCCTCCCCCCAACCAGCACCGCCCTCGTTCATGTACTTCCTCACTCCATCCTTCCACCTCATATTCGGTCTACCTCTCCCTCTCTGTCCCTCCACCTCGCTCTCGCCTCTGAAGTCCTATTTTAAATAAAACCATCAGCAAGCTTGATTCATATTTGTTAACCCGTCCAGTACCAGCGACGGCTCTCTGCCGTCAGTAGATAAATCACTCCCTAGTCCCAGCGACGGCACAGAGCCGTCAGTAATATACTTTCCTTGTAACTGCCAGTATCAGGCAGTGCCTGGTACCACGACCGTTTGAGCACTGCTTTAGAGTTAGCAACACTTCTCAGCTTATATCCAAGCCTCTACAGCCTGGGAGAGCCAGTATTCCTCCATCTTTTGAGGTGGGGGAATGGGGGTAGATTGTAGGCACCAATCGAACAGGAGAGGCTGTGGGCATTTGATAAGGAATTGCTGGAACTCCTATTTAATTTGCTTGGCCTCCCTTACTGATTCCCTTTGTGCCTCACTTACACTGAGAGTAGTCCAGCATGCTCTCACAAACCCCTCCTCCTACTATCTACTTCACTACACCTAACATGCACACCACACTTCCTCCTTCATAATTAATAACAACAATGATAAACACAGGCCCAGCCTCGGAGTCCCCGGGGGGGAACCATAAATACCCCCACACATGCCCGACCTTCCCCTGACGACCCCTCTAAATACTCTGGACCACGGCCTGTCACTCTTACTATCAACTTTTGCAATATTCGCAGCCTTTCCTTTAATTTTCACTCTATTGAACACCATCTCTCCTCCTCCAAACCTGATCTTCTTTTCCTCACCGAAGCTCAGGTGTCTGAAGCAACTGCCAGCAGCCCCTTCTCTGTATCCTCCTACTTTCTCTATCCTAGTTTCAAAGCCAGAGGTGGATGTTGTGCATACGTGCACAACAAACTCACTTGCTCTCGTGTTCCCGATTTCGACTCCTCTGAATTCTAAACTTTATGGCTCAAACTATCCTGTCATTCTCATACTAAATATTTCTGTGCTGTCTATCTTTCCCCTAACTCTACCGACTTTCCCAAATTCTTCGACTATCTAAACTCTAAAGTGGAACACATTCTATCTATCTCTCCCTTCTCTGAAATCTCCATCTTAGGAGATTTCAACGTTCACCACTGCCAATGGCTCTCCTCTCACTCTACTGACAAAGCTGGTGAACAAGCCTACGTCTTTTCTATCATAAATGACCTAGAGCAGCTGGTCCAGCAGCCCACCCGTATCCCGGATCGCTTCGGAGATCGGCCCAACATTCTTGACTTATTTTTGACTTCTAACTCTTCTTCTTATACTGTCAATCTTTCCTCTCCTTTGAGCTCCTCCGACCATAAACTTATCTCCGTCACCTGTCCTATCTCTTCAGTACGGCCATCCGATCCTCCCAGCCGGCGGCGCTTGTGGCACTTTGGCGCTGCCGACTGGGAGGCTCTCCGGCAGTACTTCTTTGATTTCCCATGGAATGACTTCTGCTTCCGTGGCCGAGGACCCTCGGAAAGTGCTGAACGCATTACCGAGGTAATCCTCTCGGGCATGGAAGCGTACATTCCATCTTCTTTCTCTCAGTCTAATGCAAAAAAATCTTGGTTTACTCATGCTTGTTCTACTGCTGTCCACAACAAGGAGGAAGCATTCAAACGGTAACGACGCCTTAAAACTCAAGAATCTCATTCTTCCTATGTTTCTGCCCGGATTAAAGCCAAATCTGTTTTTCGACTTGCCAAGCACTCTTTCATCAATAATAAATGCACTGAATTATCCAACTCTAGCTCTTCCCAAGCTTTCTGGCATCTAGCCAAAAACCTCTCCAACAACTTTTCTTCCTCGTCTTTCCCTCCACTTTTCCACTCTGATGGCACAACTATCACTTCTTCCTCTGACAAAGCTGAACTCTTTGCTCAAACTTTTGCCAGAAACTCTACCTTGGATGATTCCGGTGCTATTCCTCCCTCTCCATCCCCCTCTCTCCTACTTATGCCTAATATCCTAAGCTCTTCTAAAGATGTACTTTCTACCCTCTCTGGGCTTAACCCGGCAAGTGCGGGAAGACTCTTAAGATCCTGAGCCTAAAAAAATCCATTTAACCCTCCTCTAGCGGGTGCTCTGTGGCCGTTTTGGGCCTTTCTGGGCCATTCTGACTGCTATATCAACCATCAGTATGAAAGGAACTGTATTGCGCCGAAAACTAGGTGGAAATCGCTACACAATGACGCCACATACAGCTACGTAGCACTCGTGGAGCACTGACAGTGTTACCTCGAAGATGGAAGTTTAGCTGATTTTGCTACCTTGCTCACTTTTAGCGAACTATTGGTTACACTGTCATCCTCACGCGCGGTGGGGGAACTGGAGTTAGTGTGGGCCGGGAGGCCACAGATGTCGGACGTATGGATCATTACTATCCCACCCATTTTCACTCGATTTCCACCCTTTTTTCACCCGTTTTTTGCCAGTTTTTTCAACACGACTTATGTGGTGAGCCGCTTTTTAAGGGTTAAAACACTCCAAAAAACTTGAACCCTTTTTTTTTCGCCCCTGGGCCATGCCAAATATCACTCCTCCACATCCCCTCCTTCTCCACTCCCCCCCCCCCCCCCCTCCTTCAGTTATCACCTATTTTCCCTGTTATTCCCATATTCTGTGGTCTATTTTCGTGATAACATTAGCGAGTTGCAAGCAGGGCGTTGTCATCACTGTTACCAAGCGAGTGCAAGAGAGAGAGAGAGAGAGAGAGAGTATCGATCGACAATCTCTCTCCAGACTTGGGGAGGAGTGGAGGGGAGGGAGGTTGCCTCAGCCATAAATTATGTAACTCCCGGCCTGTATCGCCGATTTTGACCATCCAAACGCTGTTTCCACTTGTTTTATTGCTGTAACAGGTTAATACCTTTATAATCAACCTAAAATAGGTGCATATGGATAAGTATTAATGCTATTTATGGTAAAATAACGATGTTAGTGATGGGAACAGCTCAAATACGTGCGCACAGGCGTGTGGTGTCTCATACCCCCCATGCGCACGTCTTAGGTTAATACTATGAAGGCGTACGGTCCGGACGGTGTTCCTCCTGTTGTACTTAAAAACTGTGCTTTCGTGCTGACCCCCTACCTAGACAAACTCTTTCGTCTCTGTCTCTCCTCTAACGTCTTTCCTTCTTGCTGGAAGTTTGCTCTCATTCAACCTGTCCCAAAGAAGGGTGACCGCTTTCAACCCTCCAACTATCGTCCAAGCTCTCATCTCTTGTATCTCTAAAGTTTTTGAAACCATTCTTGCTTCCAAATTTCTTAAGCATTTCTCTTCTCATAATCTGCTCTCAGATCGCCAGTATGGCTTCCTTAAGGGTCGCTCTACTGGTGATCTTCTTTCATATCTTACTAACTCTTGGTCATCCAACTTTTGGGACTTCGGTGAGACTTTTTCTGTTGCACTAGACATATCGAAGGCCTTCGATAGAGTCTGGCACAAATCTTTAATTTCTAAACTGCCCTCCTTCGGTTTCTGTCCCTCCATCTGTACCTTTGTCTCTAATTTCCTTTCCGGCCGTTCCATAGCTGCGGTTGAGGACGGCCATCGCTCATTTCCTCATCCTATCAACTCCGGTGTTCCTCAGGGTTCTGTCCTATCTCCTATTCTCTTTCTAATTTTCATAAATGATCTTCTTAACTGTACATCCAGTCCCATCCATTCATACGCAGACGACTCTACCTTACACCACTCAATTAGTTTTCCAGAACGCCCCAGCCAGCAGTCCCTCAAAAGTAAACGTAATGAAGCCATAAAATGCTTATCTTCTGATCTAGCTACTATTTCCAATTGAGGTAGAGAAAACTTTGTTACATTTAATGCTTCCAAAACTCAATTTATCCATCTTACTACCCGTCAGGAACCTCCAGAGGACTATCCCTTATTCTTCAACAATACAAAAATCAACCCTTCATCTTCCCTCAATGTTCTCGGTGTCTCTTTTTCTTCTGCTCTCACTTGGAAAGACCATATTACCAGTCTCGCTAAGGCAGCCTCCCAGAAGCTGGGTTTGCTCAACCGCCTCAAGGGGTTCTTTACCCCTGTGCAGCTTCTTGCTCTGTAGCCTACAGGGGCACAGTGCATCCTTGTATTGAGTATTGTTCACATGTGTGGGGAGGATCCTCTCACACCGCACTCCTAGATAAAGTAGAAAGGAAAGCCTTTCGTATCATTAACTCCCGTCCACTCACCAACTCTCTCCAATCTCTCTCACTTCGCCGCAATGTTGCATCTCTCTCACTATTCTATCGCTACTACAATAATCAGTGTTTCTCGGAGCTTTCCCAGTGTATACCATCTCCTCTACGTAGGGTACGTAGTACACGCCTTGCAACACAATCCCACCCCTACTCTGTGCAACTCTCCAACCCAAGAGTGAAACGCTATTCTCAGACTTTCTTCTATTCAACTGCTGAGCTCTGGAACTCTCTCCCAGAATCAGTCTTTCCCTTTTTCTATGACTTAAATTGCTTCAAACTCCGTGTGTCCAGGCATTTTAGCTCGATCGTCCCTTGATTTCGGCCCTGTCACTCTTTGAAATCTGGGGAGGCACTCGTTGCAGGCAGTTATGCGTTTTGCCTCCCTCATTCACATAGAATTTTTTTTGTTGTTGTTATATTTTGGTCACATTGCTTGGTACTGGGGGGGGACTTATATTACTGTACCCTATGGTACAGTACGGATTAATCTTTGACAAGTAGTCCTAGGGTAGAAAGAACAGTTACCTATTCTGAAGCATGTTATAATAGTCAATTTGGACATTCAGAGCTGCAGGGATACAATTCCCAGGGTTAAGAACAATTCGATCAGTCAGGTCTAGGTACCTGTCGAGAAATTGATCAATTAAGCAAGCAAGAAGTAACTAACAAGTTCAAGACTAATTGCAACCCCCGAAAAGTCGTAAGACCTCTTAATTAACTTAGTGTTGAATGAGTGAATCGCTCCAACTATTCCAGGGTTAGAGTTACTCCTCAACATAATACTTGCACCAAAGAACCCCCTAGACTTATTGAACAGTCTCACTCCTGTCCTCCTCCATCTAGAGCTAACGACGAAGTAAGGCAAGGGTGTGTTCGGTCACAAGTCACCACTAACCAAACTAACTTACCTCCTACACCTGGAAAAACATTGGTTGTTCCTCGGGTAGGGGAGAAATAAAATTTACCCCACAGACATAGCGTGAGTGAACTAAGGAGGACCAGCCGAAAACCTAAGAGAAGTGATATTGCCAGGCGCTTATTGAAGTTATTCGGGCCTGAACCAAGCCCGTGAGAGCGAGACTGATCTAAGTACAGGAAGTCTTAAGTCAAACATTACGTGTAATCCTCAAAGACTTCAATCCAACTTCAAACGCCAGTGCCGAATCGTTTTACCAGTGCTATTCTCCTCATACAGTATATCTCCTTTAAGTGCCTCTGTGTTTCGTTGTGGGTAACAGTGATTATTGCGAAGGCTTATACCCAGATATGCCAAGTGTCTCTTAAGTGTTACATAATTATAATTCGAAGTCGTGTTGTACAGTACGTCTTCCCTTTTACTTTGCTTTCGTTCTCCTATTTGTTGGGAAACATAATACACCTATCCTACACTGGTAATATATATACATACATCTTCGAGTTTGGGCTCCTGTGTCTCACAATAGAGAAGATATATATCTTACAGTATATCCTCTGGAAAAAAAGCAAACTAGGCCTGTGTATCCAGCTCAGTACCAGTATTTGCACTGCTGTGGATGTTCACGGTGTTGGCGGCGGCGGCAGCAGACACAACATTTTTACTATTCTGTATTTTCGCTTTGTAATCAAACTTCAAATCTTGTCTTCCCCATGCTTTATCAAGATTACTTTCAAACTTCTTTACTGATTCGGAATCGACTACATTCTGGGGCAGTGCATTCCACTCATTTACCACTCTATCACAAAAAGAGTTCTTTGTCTTTTCAAGCCTAGTTCTTTCCTTGTAAATTTTCTTAGATTGTCCTCTCGTTCTTGTTCCCTCCCGCATCAAGAAGGTACCTTCACACAGATCTTCATCATACTTTCTTGACACTATCTTAAAAGTCTCGACCATATCCCCTCTCTTTCTCCTATATACCAGTGTCGGGAGTCCCAGTGTCCTCAACCTCTGCTCATAGCCCAGGTTCTTCAAAGTTGGTACCAGCTTGCTAGCTCTCCTCTGCACTTTCTCCACCGCTTCTATATCTTTCACCATATATGGAGCCCACACCTGGTTAGCATATTCAATGTGCAGCCTAACCAGCGCTGTATAAAGATTCCTAAAGATTTCTTCATCCAGTGACACGAATGTCCTCCTTATCAGCCCTACAATTTTATTGGCTTTATTTATCTTCTCCGCTAAATGTTCTGATAAATTTAACTTATTGTCTATGACTACCCCTATATCCTTTTCTGCACTCACTTCCTCCATTGTTTCATACATACTGTATCCTACCTTGTCTGTCTTGTTTGTCCCAATCCGCATGTACTTGCATTTATTTGGATGAAAAGGCATTAACCAATGTTCAGACCATCCCTTCATTCACTCCACATCTCCTTGAAGCAAACCCACGTCTTCCTTACTCCTCACTCTTCTATATAACTTGGTGTATACAAACATATCTCACTTCCATTTGTTATAATTTCAGGTAAGTCGTTAATGAACATAACAAACAGTAGTGGTCCCAAGACAGATCCCTGAGGTACCCCACTTGTAACTTCCCTCCACCCCGAGCCTATTCCATTCACCAGTACCGTCTGTCTTCGATCTTTCAGGAAGGCCTCTATCCACTACACACATTTCTCTTCCTATATTATAACTTCTGACCTTCTCTAATAGCCTTTTGTGTGGGACCTTGTCGAAGGTCTTCATAAAATTGCAATGTACCACGTCTATAACATCCCCATCCTCCAGAATTCGCAGCCGATCATCTACCACCTTAATGAGCTGAAGCACCGTCGACCTCCCCAGCAAGAATCCGAACTGTCTACCACTGAAAAGTTGGTTTGACTTCATATGTTCCATTATTCCTTCTCTGATTATAGTTTCGATTAATTTGCACACTACACTAAGTCTTGTCAAACTGACTGGTCTATTATTTCCTGGGTCATTTCTCTTTCCCTTCTTATATATAGCAGTTATATTTGCCACTTTCCAGTCCGTCGGGATTTGTCCTGTATTAAATGATTCCTCAAATAAATAATTTAAAGGCTCAACTAACATCTCACCTCCTTCTTTGATAATTCTTGTGTTATGTGTCGTTGTAATCCAACTCGCTTTAATGTTTATTCTCATAAGTTCCTTGCTTAGGATACTTAGAACACAATCCTGCTCGACAGGAGCACAACTAGCATTATTAATAATATTTCTAGATTACTCAATCACTCTCCAAATGCAATAAACACACAAAGTAAGTACACTAGTTTTTATTTCTTAACCCTTGTCTATCGGGGCCCGACTTAAGTCCGTATCGAAAAATTTGGACTATGTGGCGGGGCCCGACTTAAGTCCGAGTGCAATTTTGGCGCAATATTGGCTCTGAGAGAGAGACAAGTGATGGGAGGAGCATGGGTTACCTCATGACCGCTCGCCACGGCCGCCGTGGACCAACTGAGATTTACTCCACTTACATCCACCCTCACTCCTTCGCTACATACGTAATTATATAAAGAAATTACCGTATTTTACCGATTTTGCCCTTCGGTTGCACGATTGTTGCAAGACAACCAGTGATCGTAGAAGGATGGTTCGGGTGTCAATGGAAAGCTCAATTTACGCCCTTTCAGGGAAACATACTTGTATTATGCTCTGGGTCTTGTTTATGCATGAAAAAGAGCACGGAAACAACCCCATTTATGGTAAAAAAAAAAATGCTGAGTGGCACAGTGAAATATACTCCACCTCTTAAGGTGTTAACCCGGGAACTGCGGGGAGACTCTTAAGAGTTCCCCCGGCGGACTGCGGGGAGACTCTTAAGAGTGAGTGAAAAAAAAAATCAACTTTTGACCAAAAAAAAAAAAAAAAAAAAAAAAAAAATTGGCCCCTGGGCCATGCAAAATCTCAGTCCTCTACCTCCCCTCCTTCCCCACTTTCCTCCTCTCCTTCAGTTATCACCTATTTTCCCTGTTATTCCCTTATTCTGAGGTATATTTTCGTGCTAACATTAGCGAGTTGCAAACAGGGTGTTGTCATCACTGATGGCAAGCGAGTGCAAGAGAGAGAGAGAGAGTATCGATGGACTGTGTCTCAGTGGCCTTGGGGGAAATTGGCGGGAAAGCAGCTTGCCTCACCCATACATTATACAACTCGCGGGCTATATCTCCGATTTTGACCATCCAAACGCTGTTTTCACTCGTTTTATTGTTGTTTCAGGTTAATACCTTTATAATCAACCCATAATAGGCGCATATGGATAAGTATTAATGCTATTAATGGCACAATGAATATTTTAGTGACGGAAACACCTCAAATACGTCAGCACAGGGGGACGTTTCCAATTACCCCCATGCGCACTTGTTAGGTTAAACACTAAATACAGGGCCATGGCACATCCGGATCTTAACTAAAGAGTATAAGTCCAATGGCAAATGAATGGTGACTTGGAAAGAGTTAACTATATTTTACTCCTTTATGAATAAATGTGTCACCTACAAAGCATCAAACATGAAATATATAAATTATAAAAGACAAAGCATAACATATAATAGAACACTGGTGAATAATCACTCACACGAGATACGAAAAGTAATTATAGTCGTAAATGAGCAAGAGTCACAGTTAATGAGGAATTCAAATTTACAAAACATGTAGTGAATAAATAAAGCTGAAATATTAGCTAGACATACAGTAAGTTTGAATAAATTAACAAGCTACTGGAAATAAAATAAAGACACAGAACGAAGTAGTGACTGTTAATAGCCCTAATGAAGGCTGATGAAATATAACATAAAATAAAGACACAGAACGAAGTAGTGACTGTTAATAGCCCTAATGAAGGCTGATGAAATATAACATAAAATAAAGACACAGAACGAAGTAGTGACTGTTAATAGCCCTAATGAAGGCTGATGAAATATAACATAAAATAAAGACACAGAACGAAGTAGTGACTGTTAATAGCCCTAATGAAGGCTGATGAAATATAACATAAAATAAAGACACAGAACGAAGTAGTGACTGTTAATAGCCCTAATGAAGGCTGATAAAATATAACATAAAATAAAGACACAGAACGAAGTAGCGACTTGTAATAGCCAAAATAAAGGCTAATATAGTATAAAATAAAATAAAGACACAGAACGACGTAGTGACTTATAATAGCCGAAAGTAAAGGCTGATGCAACACAGGGAGGTAAAATGTGAATTATTCCCAAACTGGCTGTGAAATGGCATTTAACCGTGTAACGTGGTTGATCGAATTATTCACAAGAACTAATATGGATTAGAAATATTGAACATAACAACACAAACTCAACGGAAGGGGTTTTTACTTTAACACAGGAGAAACTGTACTCTAATTGATCTAATACGGAAAATAGACGTAGCACTGTCCGGAATTTGAGATTAAATATGAAAGGAAAATTATGCTCTCTCTGTACATTTCACTATGAACTTGGACACTCAATAAATAATAACACAAATAAATAAGATCTGAGAGTGTTCACTAATTATTGCGGCCTCTATGATAACGTTAAATTGAACACTAACCTATCTTATAATTATAACCTTCACAATAATTCCAAAACTCAGTAACACAGAGACACTTAGGGTGGGGGTGATAAGGAGAAGTGAGATCCATGAGAGGGAATCTGGTCGACGTAGAACTCGTAGTTCCTCCTTCTGTTTGGCACCAGAGGGAACTGCCGCTCTCACACACAACTAGAAAAGGTCACTTCTAGCTCGTCTAACACACCTCTGGGTCGCCACACTCGTTGAACTTTTTATAGGGAAATTGGCTAGCCCTATTCGGAAGTAACTCCGACACTGGTATATACCCACTGATCGCCCGAAAGCTAGTGCAAGGTATTGCCTGGTGTTTGCCTATCTATCATATATTTCGGGCAGGTAATATTCAGATGATAAATTGAGTCTTGATTAAATAATTTCGGAATAGTAGGGACATGTGGATTTTGATCTTTTAATTATTGTGAAGTTAATAATTGCCTTAAAAATATAATCAACATAGGAATACATGGGTATTGTTATTCTTTATTTCTTAAAATTAAACTCATATTTTAGAAATCTGGCATGGTTGCAGTATAATTGTTTTGCATTGATTTGTACTTTCATCTATTTTCAATGGTGTATGCAAAGCTTTCGTTACTCTCTGTTGATCTGCTATTGTTGATATAGGTGACCTTCTGCGCTGTAGAGGTGGTTATTCTGGTCACATCTGTTGAAATAGAGTATCGGATGTTGATGAGGAATTAGCATAAACTCCTCTACATTATAATCCAAATCAGGTTCTTGGGTTGGATACGCCTTTGTCCCGTATCTCGGACCTTGGGATTGGCCCGGAAGAGGCCCGGGTGATTGGCCCGGAACCAGGTCATCCTTGATGAGTGGCCTTGCATTTCCCATAGGTCTCGGTAGAGGGCGTTGATTTATGCTGGTAGACTGCTATGGTTAATTTAGATGAAGTGGACTGTATATATTTAATTTGGAAGATTAACACATATAGAATATTTATTTACCCTTTATGATGAACTCAGCTGGATTGAAAGATGGCGGAAGATAGGCTAGTTGACTTGAGTGGGTTAGTAGAATAAAGAAGCGTATGGAAAGAGGCTAGAATAGGCTAGGATAGGATAGATATTTACTTTACATTTCATGATAACTAACAAAAAATGATGATGTAGTGACTATATGAAAATGAGATGATAGTGAAGCAAAAACACCTAATATATGAACTATGAAGAAGGCTTAGCGTGAGTAGCGGGGACGGAGGTTGGTTGGAGAGTGAGGGCGAGCACGTCGACTTTGTGTCCCTCGTGACTATCCGCGCACGCGCATAACATATGGAAAATGTATCCCATCATAGTACAATGAGATACATATGAACAATCTTAATAAGTAATACACAAATATATGGGAATTATAATCCTACAATATTTTCCCATATACAACTACAGAATAATATATTCTTCCCAAATCGTGGACGTCCAACCTAAGGTTACGGAAGCGTTCAACTTAAGACTACGGAAAGATACGTAACGCTACATCAACCCAGATTACATAACATCGAGACTGTTCATACTAGATACAAAGTATGGACATATTCCCGCCAACAGAAAATATACAAAATTTACATGATTAGATTTGCCCGGAGGCAATCTTATCCCACCAAGCTTGGGAGGATATCTGGGCTGCCTGTCGACTGGGGCGTCCGCCGGGCGCGTCAACAGGCTGCGCCGAAGTCGGTGCCAGGGAGGGACATCCATGGATAACTGATCCGAGGGGGTGTCCTTGCGTTCGAGGTCACCTTCAAGAGGATATAGTCGTACTGTTGGCCGTGTGATTACTCCAGTCCGGGTGCGAACTTTTGCTACCCGAACCTCCCCATCACGACCTGGTAACAACTCCTCTATCCGACCCAATTTCCAGAGTGCGCGCGGGCCCTCCTCATGGATGGTTACCATGTTACCTACCCTAGGCCAATGACCATTTAATGGTGTTAGTTTACTTCTTTGCGCTTCTCTCAAAGTCACCAGATATTCTGTCGACCAGCGATGCCAAATATCTCGCGATAATTTACGAATATATTTGTAGCGGGCCGATATCACGTCCTTACTTGTGTAGTCTGGATCTTTCATAGTATCCTCATCATGTTCTTCAGGAAGATCCCGCAGTCTGTATCCACGTACCAGTACTGAGGGTGTGATTGGGGTAAGGTCTTCCAAATCACCAGAAGCATAGTATAGAGGGCGATCATTTACGATGGCTTCAATTTCCAAGAGTATGGTGTTGAGTTCCTCAATCGATATGAGAGCTCTACCCAACACCTTCTTCAGACCCGCCTTCACGATCCCTATGGCCCTTTCCCATATGGCGCCAAACCAAGACGCTCTGGCAGGAATGAAACGCCATTCGCAATTTACATCCGCAAGGCAGGTCTGAATCTTGGGATTGTTGCTCACTTCTTTGAGATATGTAGATGCCCCTATGAAAGTCTTTGCATTGTCACTCAGCATGATACGTGGATATCCCTGTCTACTGCAGAATCTTCTGAAGGCATGTAGGAAGCTATCACAAGTGAAGTTGGTGACCAGTTCCAGGTGAATTGACCTGGTAACGGCACAGGTGAAAAGTATCATATACGCCTTAAGATTGGGTGAATCATTCACAGGGATTGCTCCACTGTAGTCAACCCCGGTAACTTTGTAAGGGGCACCTGGGGTGGTTCGCAGGTTTGGTAAGGGAGGAATTCCGAAGGGATCATAATGTGTTCCCTATAGCCGCCTACATTTTAAGCATTTGCGTAGGACTTTCTTGACCACCTGCCTGATTCTAGGCACCCACCATCTTTGTCGGACATAGGTGACTGTATGACCAACCCCATAATGACAACAGAGTCGGTGACACCTATCGATGATAAGATGGGTGAAGGGATGATTGGGGGGCAGTAGTATTGGATACTTACTTGCCTCAGAGAGTGCTGCCAATCGTAATCTGCCTCCGCAATGTATCAAATCCCCCTTCAAGTGTAAGCCCAACTGGTTGATCAGGTTATTCCTAGACTTTGTTCCCTTAATCAGTAATTTATATTCCTGCATATATATTTCTTGCATTGAGGTAAGCACTGCCTGTGGGCGGTGTGCCTTTGATTTTTGCTTTTACATTTTCTACAAATACGTATCACCCATGCTGTAACACGTTGTAGCTTCTCATAGCTGCTGAATCTATCCAAGTCCCATAACCGTGTGTCTTCGTCAGGCACCGAGTCAATTACCGGTGCCACAATAGCAGTGTGTTGCTCGCTCAAATCTATATTCTCTGGCCATTCGTTGGGATTATTAAGCCAGCATGGGCCATTCCACCACAATGCAGAAGATTTGAGAAATTTAGCAGATACACCACGAGTAATTCAGTCACTAGGATTCTCTTTGGTAGACACATACCGGAACTGTGCGGTTGGGAGCAGGGTATGAATTTCGTCGACACGGTTGGTGACGTACACTGGTAGCTTCTTTCGGCTATGTAACCAGTAGAGCGTAATTTGGCTGTCACTCCATATAACTATCTCCGAGATGTTTAGCAATGTTTTAAAGGTTTCCTCGATAAAGTGAACGAGTCGAGCAGCCAACAGAACTGCAGTTAGCTCTAAATTTAGCAGTGCCACGACATTATATTCCCTAGAGGCTTGTTTTCCGGTAAATCCGTGAAGACATAACTCCTCAGTTCCTTTAGAATTGTAGGAAAGGGAGGATAGAACAGAAGACTTCACAAAAGTCCTCTGAGAACATTGGTCAAGTAGCGATCTGATTTTAACACAATTATTATCCTTACCCTTTACCGGCAGCTGTACGGTGGGCAAGATTACTGTATTTTTACCTGTGGCAACGGACATTGTAGTCGAAGTAGTAGCAGTATTCTCTCTCTTGGTGTTATCCTCCGCTGGTCTACTTTCCTTCCCTTGTTTCTGTGTACATAGGGAATGAAAGTGTTTGCCCTTACAAAACTTGCAGCTTCTTATGTTAGGATTAGCACAACCCGAATGGCCATGATCTTTTGACAAGCACCCAGTGCAGTGACGTAGTTGACGGGCTCTTTTAACTTTAAGAGGCCCTGTCTTATACTTCATACACTTGTACCATAAATGATTGGTGCCACTACACAGGACACAGTTAAATGTCCTGTATTCACTTTGGGCGGTAAATGTTGCCATAGCCATGGGTGTACCCCCTACTTTGTCTTGACCTGCCAAATTGTACACTTCAGCCTGGAAGCAATGGGTGAATTTCTTATAATCCAGGCTCGAGTCTCCCATTTCCCATTTAATGGTTTCTTTTAGTGGTGATGGTAATTTATTGACAAGAGTCACCACACAAAATTCCTCCAAACAAATTCCATGGCTAATGATTGACCTCATCACACACTCTCTGTATTGGCATAGAAGTTCTTCAGGTCAGCTGTTTGGTATTTGGGTGATGCTAGTTGATTGAATTGGGTAACATTAGCTGCCTTGATTCGATCTGGATGCCCATATGTCTCTTGCAGGAGCTCTATTGCTGGGGCATAACTTGCACTTTCGACAATGAATCCGACTAGCTTATGCGCATCACCCAGAAGCTGACCCTTCAGATAGGTGAAGCGTTGTATATCTGTGAGGTCGGGATTGTCATGGATGGTAAACTTGAACATCTCCCAAAATCCCGACCACATTGTGGCATCACCCTTAAATTTTGGAAGAGTAAGATGTGGTAATTTAGCGGTGTTCTTCTTTGGCTCAGGTCGAGTCGACTCCCTCTTGACCTCTGGAACCAAGACCCCCTTTAATGTGGTAACGATTACTTGTATGCCCTCCAAATACAGGGTATCCTCTCTTAACTCCTTGATATACTCGGCATCTATCTCGTAAATGTTTGCCAGGTCCTCCTGGGTGACCTCATACTTGTCAAGTTGCTTTTGAATACCGAGCAACCTGGCCTCCACCTCCACCCCAGACGCCGATTCAAGGAAGTCGTCGATGTCAGAGGTCAGATGTCAGAGGTCAATACCGTCAAAGAGCCCTTAAGCCCAGCCCGACGCTGCTGTAAACTTGTAGCCATGATTATAGGGGAAGGAAACTTAATGATGTTAAATCAAACTATCAATGCTAGTCCAAATAAGTTGAAGACAACAATACAGTACTCCGTGAAATCAAATTAAATCGCGAGCTGAAAATAAAACACCCTCACGAAATGCGGAATAAGAATTTTGCCCAAATGTAGACTAGCAGTCTGGAGCCTTTCAATTTAACTCCTTACATAATAGTTTTGATTTAGCTTTAGAAATTATAGAATCATTACACCATAAGTTAAGAAAAGCCGGGAGAGAAATTTAGTACAATACAGTATAGGCCAAAAGTCTCTAGATGTTAAAAAAGAGGTACCGTTTTAAAGTTATAATAAATTCAAGAATTTTAAGAGAGAGAGAGAGCTAATAGGGTAATTGTATCAGGCTAAACTCAATGGGTGCCGATCATTTTATATTATTTAATTTAATAATTGTGGAAATTGTACATAAGAAAAGTTCATATCAAGAAGTCACAAGGAAAAAAGTTTTGAGTTGGATTAACACACACTCAGCCTATCAGCTATCATATTACCCCGCCTTCAGGGCACACGACGAGAGTAGAATTTAGAAAGATATGTGAATAAATAAAGAAGTTATTTGACAGTATATTTTTGATCTAGATTGAATAACCTTAACTTTTGAAATTATTATACAGTACAGTACAGCCCCGCCGTAATTCCCTCCGCCATTTTTCACGGTCGTAACAAAACTACAACAAAGCTAGCCCGTCTTGTTTTAACACTCTTATTCCACCATATCACCTTTGTACCACATTAATTTCACTTCCAAACACTTCACGCGTCTTTCCCTTCCTCGCTAGCCCCGTATGCATTCGAAATTCCTGTTATTTACTCTCGCTTATGTAATATTACAGAGCCTCAAAGCCGTGTCCGCCACCCGCCAGTGTCGCTGACCAAGTTTTCCATATATATATATATTATTACCATATTAATACACACCTATACACGTCAGTCGAGAAGTATTAAAGCAGATCTGAGTTTGTGTACGGACCGTACACAGGATGGTGTTCCTCTTGTTGTACTAAAAAACTGTGCTTCCTTGCTGACTCCCTGCCTAGGCAAACTCTTCCGTCTCTGTCTCTCCTCTAATGTCTTCCCTTCTTGCTGGAAGTATGCTCTCATTCAACCTGACCCAAAGAAGGGTGACCGCTCTCAACCCTCCAACTATCTTCCGATTGCTTTCATTTCTTACATCTCTAAAGTTTTTTAAACTATTCTTACTTCCAAATTTCTTAAGAAGCATTTTTCTTCTCATAATCTACTCTTAGATCGCCAGTATAGCTTCCTTAAGGGTTGCTCTACTAGTTATCTTCTTTCATATCTTACTAAGTCTTGGTCATCCTCCTTTCGGGACTTTTGTGAAACCCTTTCTATTGCACTAGACATATCGAAGCCCTTCGATTAAGTCTGGCACAAATCTTTAATTTCTAAACTACCCTCTTTCAGTTTTTATTCCTCCGTCTGTGCCTTTATCTCTAATTTCCTCTCTGGCCGTTCTATAGCTGTAGTTGTGGATGGCAATTGTTCACTTCCTCATCCTATCAACTCTGGTGTTCCTCAGGGTTCTGTCCTATCTCCATTTATCTTTCTAATATTCATAAATGATCTTCTCAACTGTACCTCCACTCCTATCCATTCATATGCTGACGACTCTACCTTACACTATTCAACTTGTTTTCCAGAACGCCCCAGCAAGCAATCACTCAAAACCTCATGTAATGAAGCCATAGAACACCTATCTTCTGATCTAACAACCATTTCCAAGAAAATCTTGTTGCTTTGAATGCTTCCAAAACTCAATTTCTCCATTTATCTACCCGTCAAGAACTACCAGAGGACTATCCCTTATACTTCAACAATACAAAAATGAACCCTTTATCTTCTCTCAGTATTCTCGGTGTCTCTTTTTCTTCTCATCTCTCTTGGAAAGACTATATTAACACTTTTGCTAAAACGGTTTCCCAGAAGCTGGGTGTGCTCAACTGCCTCAGGGGGTTCTTTACCCCTGCACAGCTTCCTGCTCTGTACAGGGGCACAGTGCGTTCATGAAATGAGTATTGTTCGCATGCGTGGGGAGGATCCTCTCACTCAGTACTTCTAGACAAAGTAGAAAAGAAAGACTTTGGTCTCATTAACTCACGTCCACTCACAGATTCTCTGGAATCTCTCTCTCTCTCTTCGCCGCAATGTTGCATCTCTCTCGCTATTCTATCGTTATGACAACAATCAGTGTTCCTCAGAGATCTCTCTCAGTGTATACCACCTCCTCGACGTAGAATACGTAGTACCCGTCTTGCAACACAATCCCACTCCTATTTTGTGCAACTCTCCAACCTAAGAGGGAAATGATACACCCAATCTTTCTTCTACTCAACAGCTGAGCTCTGGAACTCTCTCCCTGAAGCCATCTTTTCCTCATCCTATGACTTAAATTGCTTCAAACACCGTATGTCCAGACATTTTGGCTCAAACATTCCTTGATTTTGGCCCTGTCACTCTTTCATCTCTGTGGGGAAGCACTCGTCACAGGCAGTTTTGCCTTTTGTCTCCCTCACCCACATAAAAAATAAAAAATAACTTAAGGAAGCTATTGCAACCCCTTTACGTTTAATATGAAGATAGTAACATGTAGCAACAATAAAACAAGTGGGAATAGTGTTTGGATGTTCAAAATCGCGAATTATTGCCGAGCGGTTCATTCATGAATTGTGGAGCAGAGCGAGGCAGACCCTCCACTTGCGAGGCCTAGAGCTTGACTGAGTCAGACTGACTCACTCACCCCACCCTCTTCCTTACGTAACACACTGGCCAGTCACATGACCACACCATAAAACCGGCTTGGAGATGCTTACACGAAAATATACCAATGAATAAGGGAATAACAGGGAAAATAGGTGATAATTGAAGGGGGGGGGGGGAAAGGGGGGAAGGAGGGGATTTTGACAGATGTGGAGTAGTGATAGGAGGTATGGAGAGGAATTATCTCACTTAATAACCATTTCACTTGTTTCAAGTGCTACTGGGGCCTTTTAATTTTTGTTGTTGTTAGGCCTTACCTCTTAACCTCTCCGCTGCGTAAGTGGGGTATTGGCCACCCCTCCCTGTGCGGAGGTATTTAGACTGTTTCCTAAACTCAAATCGTCATCGTACCATAAATATCATTAATACTTATCCAAATGCGCCTATTTTACGTTGATTATAAAGGTATTAACCTGTTACAGCAATAAAACAAGTGGAAACAGCGTTTGGATGGTCAAAATCGGCGATAGAGGCCGGGAGTTACATAACTTATGGCTGAGGCAGCCAGCCAGCCGTCACGAAGGCTGGAGAGACACTGTTGCGTGGTAGTCTCTCTCTCGCTCTTTCCCACGCTTGGTAACACAGATGACCACGCCCTGCTAGCAACTCACTAATGTTAGCACGAATATATACCTAAGAATAAGGGAATAACAGGGAGAATAGGTGATAATTGAAGGGGGGGGGAGGAAGGGTGGAAGGAGGGGATGTGGAGGAGTGATATTTGGCATGGCCAAGGAGCAATACAAAAAAAAAAAAAAAATTGATACTGGGCTGATTTAAATGTTTTTTTTTTAGGCCTTGGATTATATAAGGCTTCCCGCAGCCCACCGGTAGGCCTTATATAAGTCTTGCCGCACTTGCTGGGTTAAGAGGGTCCTCGCCCTTGCCCACCAAAACCTCTTAAGAGTGTTCTCGCCGTTCCCGGGTTAATGTAGGAATAATAACGTACAATATTCAATGCAAAGTTTTCTTTTTTAAGTTCATAGTTATTGCGATTTGAAACCGAAGTCGAGCTAAGTCAATCTTTGAATAGCGCCTACACAGATAGATTGTAACGGGAATTGAAAGTTCCAAAGGACAAATTTATACTGTGTAATCATAGATATTCAGCCTCTTCTAGTTTGGACTTATTTTGATCCGGACCGAGAACCATTAACTATATGGAATATATATTGCCTTTTGAGTTTATTTAATATAGTATAAATTTCTGATCAACTGTTGGATTATTTCTACCCTATTAGTATAAGGTTAATTAAATTATATACTACAATTATAATTATTATTATTAGATACATTTACCATTCGTCCAGGCGGAATATCAACATGTTTAAAGGGACAGGTGACAACACCTCACCATATGACTGCCATGTAGAAACTTAGCTCTGAGTCTCCTTTTACCTCCCACGGTGGACTAGGTTGACTGAGAGCAGTGTTGCCAATGGCTTTATTCACCGTGCCATTACCAAATCTCATCATAGCCCAATTTATACGTAATTCAAGTAGCCTACAGTATTCAGTTTTCATTAAATTGTTTTTTAAAGTAACAAATATACCCTTGTATTGAGTATTGTTCGTATGTGTGGGGAGGTTCCTCTCACACTGCTCTCCTAGACAAAGTTGAAAGGAAGGCCTTTCGTATCATTAACTCCCGTCCACTCACCAACTCTCTGCAATCTCTCTCTCTCCGCCGCAATGTTGCATCTCTCTCGCTATTCTATCGCTACTATAATAATCAGTGTTCCTCAGAGCTATCCCAGTGCATACCACCTCCTTTACGTAGGGCACGTGGTACCCGTCTTGCAACTCAATCCCACCCCTACTCTGTGCAACTCTCCAACCCAAGAGTGAAACGTTACTCTCAAACTTTCTTCTACTCAACAGCTGAGCTCTGGAACTCTCTCCCAGAATCAGTCTTTCCCTCTTCCTATGACTTAAATTGCTTCAAACTCCGTGTGTCCAGGCATTTTGGCTCGAACGTCCCTTGATTTTGGCCCTGTCACTCTTTCAACTATGGGGGAGGCACTCGCTATAGGCAGTTATGCCTTTTGCCTCCCTCAATCACATAGAAAAAAAAAAAAAAAAAAAAAAAAAAAATCGTGTATTTATTAGTGGCCCCTTCATCATTGACGATATGCCTTAAACATTAATGGAACTCTTTGAACCCAAAGGGAAGTGTTCAAAACACCCGCCCCCAAAGCGTCAGAGACCAACATAGTAAGTGTACGCTCATAATTTCTTACGGACTCGTCATTATGAAGTGGATGCCAACTACGAAAAAAACAAAAAATAAAAATAATAAAAGAAAAGTATCAATACTCTAAATCTACTATGCTTTCCATCGTGTGGATGTTTAGTGTGGGTTTGTCCCTAAACCTTGACGCGTCATTCCTCCTTTGCGCTTCGGGGCTCATTGTCGACGGACATGTTTTCTGACCTCTCTTCATTCTGCATTCTAGCTTCTGGAATAGTGAGTCTTTTGCTCATTTGTCTTATCTGAGATGTTATAGAATAGGTTTAGACTAGATAGGTCGGGCGTGGAGTTGACACGGCCCCTAGGAGTGTGTTGTTAAGGGTGTTATGTGTTAGGCATCCCCTCAGGTCCCATTGGCCGAGGCCGCCATGTATTTTATTGTTATTGCTCTAATTTTAAGCCTAGCTAGCAGGGTTAGAGGCTTATTATATTCAGGGCAATGCTTTTTGGCCGCCTTTCTGGTGCGTTAAGCGTTTTTTGTTTCATCGGCAGAACCTATAGTTTAAGGGTGGCGTCATGTGGTGGGGAGCCTTCTTAAGGTATCTGCGCCGTCTTTTTCCCTACAGTCCTGTCGTCGTGTGGTGGCAGCAGCTGGTTCGTCCTGGAGGTAAGAGTGTCGCCTGATCGTCGTCTACCTTGCCCTAGGCCACGTGGCCAGCCTCTGTGTAGGACCTTTTTATGGTCAGGATGTTATTGTATAATGATTATTATTATTATTGATAATTTTAAGCCATAATGTGACTCTCTTCTCTTATATATATCGTGCTTAAGAGTTGAGGGTGTTGGGAGACGTCCTGACGTATGTATATGTGTGTGTGTTTTATCTGGTTGCAAACTAGTTAAAACATGTAAAGGTTAGGATCTGGTTTCCCGGCGGGGCGTAAGTCGAGTACTGCCCCCCAGCGAGATTATCGCTGGCAGCGGTCTGGTGGCCCTCGATCCAATTAACCAGTTCGTAGTCTTGAACCAAGAACGAACTCCCGGCGGAAGGGGCAGGCTTCCACAGGGATTCCGGCAGAGCCGGAATGACTCACCTATATACAAATTAATTTTCCTCACGCGGCGGGGAGACTTCTAATAATCTGTCGGCACGGCGGAAGAGTCATGGCTAGATTCTGTCAGCGGCAGGAGAGAAATTGTATATATAGGTCGGTGATATGCAATATCATAGATAAGTAGTCTTAATTCCTTCAAGGGGAATAAACCGCAGCTGTTGTTTCCCAGGGAATATATGTGAAACTTAGAATGGTGAGACTAGCCATATCTATTTTTCTAATATATTCATGGTATCGGTAACGTGTAAATGTCTCAGGTTAGCCTTATGAGCATTGATTCTTGGAATTTTCTTTCCAGAAATCACACATCATCCTCGGCAGTGAGCCCCGGACCGGAAGCAGATAGCCGGCAAGGATTGGTGGACTCGCAATCATGGATCTTGTTACTTTATGTGCTACACCATTGCGTCGTGGTATTCCTATTATCGGTCATAAATTATGTGTAAGATGCGTCACTTGCCTAGACCGTTCCAGAGGACAGTGGGTGACTAAGAAATGTCACGTTTGCAAGAAGCTCCGTAATGGTCTTATTACGCACAAGGAGCCGGGTTGTCATGGGATGCTAGAACATATTCGCACATGTTTTAATGACTATGCGAAAGATGTGGCCCATAAGGCATTATGTTGTGACGATGAAGATTTGGGGGAACTTTTGATTATTAAGTCTCCGAACATTAAATCTGTCAAAGCCAGCAGTCGTTCTAGTAGCCACAAGAAACAATCTAAAGTAATTTCTAAAGAAACTGTAACTTCTATTGAGTCCTCAGATGAGCTTAGAAAAACAACGAGTCCACCCCGCCGGCCGTCGAAATATCCTACGCCCGATTCGGCTTATGAGCAAGGACGGACCAGGTTGCGCTCCAGGTCCCCCCCCCCCCCCCCCTGCGAAAATCATCCTCTCACCATTCTTCAGCCAGGGTAGCTCCACCGGCGATGAAGAAGAGGAAAGTGACGCCGGCAAAGGCGCACGAAGTGGGTTCTTCAACATCCCGTATGGCTGGGTTGAGTGTACGATCCAAGCAACCGCCGGAGTCGGCACCTACCGTCTCTACCCCTCTGCCTGAGTCGAACGTCCAATCCGGCCAGTCAGAGTCGGGTTCAGGTTCGGTAGAGACCACGCCGAGGGACAGGGTAAAATTGCCATCGGAAAGGCACAAGTTTGTTATTCCGCGTAACATTGCATCTCAGGTTAGACCTCCAGGTACCAGTGCGCCTCAGGGTAAAGTTCCGCCCCAGGTTCTAGCTGAACACTATAGAGTCTATATCCCACAAGTGAATGTGAAAGACACTAGTGTTACATAATTACCCTCTTCAATACCTGATTTATACTGGAGTGTTTTTGCCCAAAACGTCCTGGAGCCAGCTGTCCGGTCATCCCGGCCGCTTGAGGCGGAGTCTGAAGAGGTTATAGAACCTTCCGACCGGAGTGAAGATGTTCGATTCCTCTCACCAGGGCCGCCGGAGGAAAGGTTGGAAGTATCGATGGACGCTCAATCTCTTTATGAGGTCTCAGAATCCCTGGGCTCTGGCCAGAGAGTCGCTTCTTCTGGATGCTCTGATGTTGAGTCTCAAGTGTCTACAGATAGTTCTAAGGAATATGTAACTAGGGCAGATCTTGAAAGCATGTTTGAGTCTTTTATGAGTAAAATTAATGAGGTAAGATCGGTATCGGAACCTCCGGCACCTTCGGTTGCACGACCCTTGGGATCAGTCCTTGTTCCCGCTCAAGAGCAATTTACTCCCTCCCTTGTCACTACTCCTGTAGTTCCCTTGACGTCGTTCTTACCGACCGCCAATGTACACGTCATTCCAGACGTAATTCCTCCATCATTAGAGAAAATTCCCCTCAGAAAAGGCCCTATGCATTTGTTGTATGGCCCAGATCGGTCATGGGTCGATATTGTTGCTCAGAATCCCCAGGTTGCGCAACCGACAGTTTCAGGGGACCTTCCGGTACCTGATCATTGGATTATTCAGGTAAATGATGGTAAGAGATTAAGAGCTAAAAACATGTCGGGAGAAGTGTTAGATGTACTGATTAGGGCAATACCTAATGTTTATGCCCCTGATTTTTTCACATATTCTGCTTCTCCGGCCCTTCCGCCGGCCGCATCAGCAAAATTGTACTCTGACTGGTCTCGGCATAATGGCTTTAATGATATCAAATCACTTTCTAGTCTCACGCCGGAATTGGACTTTAAGTCTATCCAAGATCAGTCCGGCAGTCCAGTGTTGCAGATTGGGTCGGTTGGTTCGGGTCCGTGGCTTGAGTGGGCAGCTGAGGCACAGAAATTTGCGGGAACTATTACTAGTAAGTCTTCCCATCAAATACCCCAAGAGAGTCACAACTGGTTTTCTCTCCCCGTTGCAATCGCAGGAAGAATACCGCAGGCTGTGCTATATTTCCTTAGTGCCCCGAAGTTGTCGCTTTGGGAAGTAAATTACCCTTTTTCTAGTCCCATCCCTTTTCAACTCGATAAAGACTATAAATTAAGCCAAAGGGCTTGGAGGTTGTTGTCACAGTTCTTGGTAAGCCATCAAATTACTGCATCTCTAATTAGGACATCTGAGGCCATAGACTCATAGAGGTACAGTCACGGCGGTAAATTGTGAACCAGGCGATGAAGCCCTTTCTAGACACTACGCACGTTTATCTCATCCGAACACAGTCTACACTTAGTGAAACTTGGTAGTTTATACTGCCAGGCCCCGCCCACTGCTGGGTCGCCAGTCAGTTAGTAGAAAACATCAAATAGAGAAATCGTTTAGATCCCACACATGCACACACTCACTTCACTATATGCTTTTAGAAAAAGTGTGTATAAGCTAAGAAATATGTAGTATTAAGTCCCGGAGAGAGTGAAAATTTGACGTTGAATATCGTAGGTATGTCAAGTTATATATTCTATCTATCTCCCTACCTACTGCCTGATGCCGTGATCCCCGAAGGGGTGGCCATGAACGAACCGCCCCCATGCACCTCTGTCCCCGGTCAGTCGACGCCCCTCCCCCCAACCAGCCCCGCCTTCGTTCATATACTTCCTCACTCCATCCTTCCACCTCTCTTTCGGTCTACTTCTCCCTCTCTGTCCCTCCACCTCGCTCTCGTACACCCTCTTAGTCATTCTCTCGCTTTCCATACGTTCCATAGGCCGAACCATCTCAAGTTGTTCCTTTTCACACTTTCCAGCACATCTACCTCCACACCACACCTCCTTCTTACTTCCTCATTTGTCTGTCTATCCCTCCATGTAACTCCGCACGCACTTCTTAGGTAATTCATTTCCACTGCTCTCACTCTTGGTCTGAGTCTCTCAACCAACGTCCATGCTTCGCTTCCATAAGTCAGTGTCGGGATTACCACACTGTCATGCAAGGACTTCTTCACTTCCATACTGACCACCCTATTTCTTGTTACTGCTTTCAGCGTTCCTACAACCCTCTTCCCCTGTTGTACCCTCTCCCGCACTTCTTCATCCATAGTCCCATCTTTACTCAACACACTGCCCAGATACATAAAAGAGTTGACGATCTCCATAGCCTGACCGTTCAGCTTCACCTCACACTCTGTGACTTCACCCCTTTCAAAGACCATAACCTTGCTCTTCCCCGCATTTACCTTCAAATTTTTTGCACACTGTTCCAAACTCATTTACCAGACCCTGCAACTCCAATTCATTATCACTCATCGAACTGTATCATCCGCAAACAGCAGTATAGGTAGCTTCCACTCAATTCCTTCCCTTTTCAGCGATACACCAACATCCACTGCTCTTGATAGTATTTCTTTCATGACTCCATCCATATATACAGTAAACAACCACGGGGACATCACACACCCATGTTTCAAACCAACATTCAGGTCAAAGAACTCGCTCTGCTCACTCTCCACACGTACTGCCGCCTTTGCACCCTCATACATGCTCTTCACTGCTTTCAGCAACTTTCCATCTACTCCGTATATTCTAAGTACTTTCCACAAACCTTCTCTATTCACTCTGTCATAGGCCTTCTCCAAGTCCATAAAGGCAAAATACACCTTTTGTTTCTTCTCCAGATATTTCTTCACAACACATTTCAGGGTAAAAATCTGATCTACACATCCTCTTCCCTTCCTAAAACCTCCTTGCTCGTCGCCTATCCATATCTATATTCAATGCTATATATTGCAGAGACGGTTTTAGTTATGTATCAACTATTTTACGTTCAGGCACATAACATAATAGACATCAATATGAAGAAGAGGGATCTGTTCAATACCTACGTCCCTTGCATAATGCCTACTGTGTTAGGTTTTAACCTTCTTAGCACGAGTAACGTCCGTGTCAATATAGTCTAGTTATTATTAAACGATATTAATCAGCTTAGGAAGGACATCTACCGATTAAAGGCTATACATTATATTATCAAATCCTTATAGCTACCACAGATCCTTCCAAAGCTGCATAAAACCGTCTAAATATAGCTACAACTAAATAAAAAAGACGTCTCTCAGACTGAAAGGGTCAAATTTCTCACGTATAATTTATCATAGAGATAGGTAAAAAGCGAATGGCGAAACACAATAGACCTATGTTACCTTAAATGTAAAGTATGATATATTACACGTTCCTGACCTCGTTAAGCACACGTCAGTGTAATGACATATTTTGTTTTAATATTATTAGTCATACAGAGACAGAGAGAGAGAGAGAGAGAAATATATTTACATAGTTTTACATAGATACACTGGCCACACATATCTTACGATTTCTGCGAGTTGGCCAGGACTTAGTAGAGATGGCAACCCTAAGAGTAAGAGAAAGTGGAAGGAAAGGATAGCACGGATGAAGGTTCTTCCCCCCCCGGCTCTCTCCGGCAACTTGCCGTACATGTAAACAAAGGTGAATAACCTTACAGGGTTCATATATAGATTGAAGGATGTGTATAGCATAATTAGAAATGTAAAGGATATGTTTTGCATACCTTCACCTCTTTTGTTTCTGCTCTCTTCAATTGACAGTGTATATTTTTGCCAGGTTCTATTGTCAGTAATCATTTCCTACTCCAGACCAACTTCTCTGTGGTATGAGTCTAACCTTCATTTTATATGTGTATATTGTGCCACTGTCTATAACTTCATTAGGGAGGTCATTCCACTCCCCAATTATAGTGTGGGCGAACAAATATTTAGTTGTGTCTAGGTTCCCTTTCCTGCCTATTATTTTTAATTTGTTTTCTCTTGTGCAACTCTCCATGGCTGTCTTAATTAGATTACTGGAATTTACGGTACTGAATCCTTTCAGAATCTTAAGACACTATCAGCTAGCTGCCCAAATATTCTCCTATTCCGTTTTCATTCCTTTCATCATTGACGACTTCGCCTATTAATAATAATAGTCTCCATTCAACATCCTGCGCCAGCATTTTGAATAGCCCGCGCGGAAGTATCATGGAGTACTCGTCATAAGTGCACGCCTAATTCCCTCATGGGATCGTCATTTTTATCGGGTACCCTACAGAAAAAAACTCTGTACAATATAAAAAGAAAAAAGAACTTAATATCTGTTATCATATGACTTGCCATATGTGTGGATTTCTCATGTTTTGCTTCCCCAACACCAGGCCCTCTAGCGCCCATCGTCTTCCTTCCAACTTCCGCGTTCATACTGTCAACACGGCTTGCGCCGCGCTTCGCTTCATTCGACGTTCCAGAGCTTCTAGTGAGTCCTTACTCATTTGTATACATCTGTGTTGTATTAACAAGGTTCAGATTAGCTAGCACGGCTGCCAGATTGGTATGACCACAGGAAGTGTGTGTTAAAATAGGGTACTTTTGTAACAGGCGTCTACGGGTCCAGGATCGTCGTACCGCGTGTGTATTTTGTTGTGATACGCCTATAGCTTTTGTGATTACTTAGCTAGGAGGCTACCACTCTACAAGGCATGATACAGACTGTCAATATTGAGGAAAGTACATGTCATATTATTATATATCAGCAAATGCTCTGGTTTAAGGGTGTCTGCACGTGGTGCTCCACCTTCCAGGGTTCGTGTTTTGCTTTGGGCCCCTTGGGTGGGCCTCCCTCATCTGGGTGCTGTGCTGGGTCTTCGGAGCGTCGTCTGCCTGTGATATTCAACCTGTATTTTCGCGAGGCTATTTCCGCATTTAACGAAGTTTAGGTGTGTTAGTAAAATTGTTCTGATGGTTGAGAGTAAGATCGGAGCTCCATAAATCCTCTTTCGGGTATGGTGTAAAAACCGATTCCTACAGGACAAGGAAGAGGCTAGGAGAGAGCAGGGAGTGTTGTGAGATTCGCTTGGGTTGTGGCGTTGCCAGCCACCCAAGCGAGTTCCCAACTGGGCAGTTAGTAGGTGCGTGTGATGCACCGCTCAGTGAAGTTGACTCACCATTCCCGTTCATCTCTCTGACGGACTCTCGGTTGATTCGGCTCAAGCTTGTTCCTCTCTGTTCGTTCCTCTCTGTTCGGAGCTTTCGCTTCCCGGAAGGTGAAGTAGTGTAAAGTCAGTGAAAGTAGGCTAGCCTAAAACAGATCGGATGCGGAAATACCCTGAGCCAACCAGGCCAAGTGGGATATCTCTATTGGTCTAACTGGTAAGGTGTCTGCCTCACACCCAAGGGTCGAGAGTTCGTGCCCCCACCAGGGCTTGATATTTTCATGAGGCTATTTCCGCATTTAACGAAGTTTAGGTGTGTTGGTAAAATTGTTCAGATGGTTGAGAGTAAGATCGGAGCTCCATAAATCCTCTTTCAGGTATGGTGTAAAAACCTATTCCTACATTATTAGCATTGATTCCTGGAAATTTTATTTTCCAGGCTCCTGAGACTGCTACTCCGGTGGAGGTTGGGCGGCTGATCCCAGCGGGGGGGGGGTGGGGGCCTTTATTGGCACCATGAAGTGGTTTGAACTATGCATTACTACTACCTGCTCTCTGTTGCCAATTTTTGCTCACAAACTATGCATTAAGTGCGTCAAGTGCTTGCATCGTTCCCGAGGCTTGTGGTTATATAAACGCTGTTCAATTTGCTCTGATTTGAAAACCGCGTTAGTTACTAACAAAGACTTATCGTGCCTAGCGGCCTTACAAGAAATTAAGAGTACATTTAATTCTTATGCCAAAGACACGGCCCATAAGGCACTTCACTGTGATGATGAAGTTCTATGGGAACAACTTATTATAAAGTCACCCCTTGTGAAACCCGGTTCCTCTAAATCTGTCACACCCAAAGTCAAGTCGAAAGCCCTCAGCAAAGAGGTAGTGAGTAGTAGCAGTGAGTGATGTCACCAAGGTTCCCCCCTCCGACCATGCCAAGAGGAGACGTTCACCCTCTCCGAGGCGGAAGTCGAGGTCAAGATCTAGATCCCCCCGCAAACAGTCTAGACACTCTTCCACGGAGTCTTCCCGGTCTACCAAACGCCGGAGAGAAGACTCTGGGGGAGCGACGAGTCAGGCAAGTAGCGGCAGCTGGAGGGACACCCCTCAGCAACCGCCCCCTACACCTACCTCTGACACGCCTCAACAGGAATCTGGGGACTCAGAAGTAGGGTCTGATGTACTGCAATCCACACCTAGTTATGAACAATCCTTGAGTGTGCCTCCCAATGTTATCTTTGCCATACCTAAACTGAATTATGTACCTCGTAGTGTTAGGTCGGCAGGCCCATGTAGGGTTCTGGCCGACCAGTACAGGGGATATCCATTGGGGTCACAACTGAATTCTCAAGTGATTCCAGACTTCCAGCCCTTTGTGGCAGGGGTTACTGGCGTCAGTCTGAACCATCTCAACCTCTTTTTAACGTCAATCAAGAAAGAACTGAGGAAGGTAGCATAGACATGTTGCCATCATCGGTTCCAGATTTAATGTGGCCCCCGGCGGATCATGAAATAGTGATACAACAGGAGAATCCTGAGCTGAGTGGAGAGCCGGAGGAAGTTATGTTCTCCCCGGCTCCCCAGTCATTCACAGGAGAAGATTCTGAAGCAAGTTCCCATTCATCCAGGGACTCCCACAGTAAGTGTGTTACTTCAGATCAGATAAGTGATTTATTGCACAAGGTTATGCAACATTATCAACTCCCTGCCTCGTCGGAGCCCCCGGTTTCTAAACCAGCTGTGACCCCTAGTACTTCTGTCGTAAGACCCCTAGATTCCCCGGGTTTTCTTCCATCATGTCTTACCCCGGTGGTGGCCGCGGCTCCAGGCACTACAGTGCCGGCGACGCTGGCTACCTCCACTTTGAGGGTTATTGCAGATATTCCTCCCCCTCCTTTAAATAGGGCACCTCTGAAGAAGGGCCCCATGCCCCTCCTCTATGGCCCGGATTGTTCTTGGGTCCCTGTGACACCAGTGAACCCTCAATTAGCTCAACCTTCTGTGTCAGGGGAACTACCAGTCCCCGGCGGGTGGTATATTGAAATCAATAAGAGTAGGAAATTTAGGGCGAAAGATGAGGCAGGGAGAGTGATGGATGTGTCAATTAAGGGTGTACCAAGTTCGTACAACCCGGATTATTTTGTGTATACAGCTGCCCCGGCAATCCCTCCCGCCGCATCTGCACGACTGTTTGCAGATTGGTCAAAAGCTGATGGCATCAACGATGTCAAAGCTTTGAATGCTCTCACGCCGGAATTGGCTACAACTCCGGTCCTAAACTAGACGCATACACCATTCCTGCAGATGGGGAAGGTGGGGTTAGGCCCCTGGGTAGACTGGGAGATAGAAGCTCAGGTTTTTGCTGCTACAATTACTTCTAAGTCTTCACATCAGGTTCCCCAAGAAAATCATGCTTACTTTTCTTTGCCAGTAGCCAAAGCAGAAGGAGTGTCCTCAGATTTACTTACCTTTCTTGCGGCGTCCAAAGTTTCCTTGCACTCCCTTGATGAACCTTTCTCTACTCCCCTGGCTGCTCACCTTGACAGGGACTTCAAGTTAAGAAATAAGGCCTACCGGATGTTCTCTCAGTACTTGGTTAGTCACCAGATCGCCGCCTCCCTTTCACGTACTATTTCAGCCATAGCTGATCCCCAAATTAGGAAAGCTACTGAATTGTCTAGGAGACTTTTGCTACAAAATTCCATTCAGTCCTTAGGAGACATCAGAATTGCAATCATGGAAGCGGTTCGAGCCCGCCAAGATCTGAGAGTCCATCTGGTTAGGAAGTTGCCGGCGGACATAGGTCGCCTGGTAACTCTCTCGCCGGTACTTACTGCCACCCTACTTAACTCAGAAACCTGGAGACTAGTGTTTAATATGGTTAATGGTTGGAGCAGGTTACCTCCCAAGCCCGGAAGGACCCTGCTAAGAAACCCTTTCATAAATCAAAGGGCGGTAACAAGCCATACCAGCCACAAGCTAAACAGTCACCAAGGGATCCCAAACTCCCTCCGCAGCAAGGAGGTAATCTGCACAAGTCCAAACAAGGTAAACACTCTGGGTATAAAGGTAAGGCCCCTCAGAAGAGTAATCAGGGCCAATCATCAGCCAAATCTAGCCAAGTGTCAGATGTCAACCCACCTCCCCCTCCAAAAAGCTAGCCACCCATACTCTCAGCCTCCCAGTACCGTGCTTAACCCGGCGAGTGCGGGAAGACTCTTAAGAGTTTCCCCGGGCAACTGCGGGAAGACTCTTAAGATCCTGGGCCTAAAAAAATCCATTTAAAATACCCCCATTTTCTTTTTCTTTTTTTTCTCTTTTTTTTTTTTCCCCTGGGCCATGCCAAATATCACTCCTCCACATCCCCTCCTTCCCCACTTTCCTCGCCTCCTTCAGTTATCACCTATTTTCCCTGTTATTCCCTTATTCTGTGGTCTACTTTCGTGCTAACATTAGCGAGTTGGTAGCAGGGCGTTGTCATCACTGTTACCAAGTGTGGGAAAGAGCGAGAGAGAGACTATTGCGTAACAGTGTCTCTCCAGACAAGGGGAGGGGAGGAGGGGAGGGAGGTTGCCTCAGCCATACATTATGTAGCTCCCGGCCTGTATCTTCGATTTTGACCATCCAAACGCTGTTTCCACTTGTTTTATTGCTGTAACAGGTTAATACCTTTATAATCAACCTAAATTAGGCGCATATGGATAAGTATTAATGCTATTTATGGTAAAATAACAATGTTAGTGATGGGAAAAGCTCAAATACGTGCGCACAGGCGTGTGGTGTCTCATACCCGCCATGCGCACGTCTTAGGTTAAGGACACAGCATTTGAGAGTTGCCTTGAAGGTCGGGCCCCGGTTGCACCTGGGTTTGTTCCGTTCATTCCGCTCGGCCTGGCCAAAGAAAATCTGAGCCAGGAAAGTAGTGAGCAAAGGAATCACCTGGAGGTGGCTCCGGCGGCCTCGACTGCATCAGCCGCGGGAATACATCAATGTGTCTCAGGAGGAGGAGACTCTACTTCAGGAAATGATTACCAAACAGGTCCTTATCCCGGTCAATCCCAATCACCCAGTATTCACATCAAGACTCTTCTTAGTGCCAAAAAGGGACAGTGTGCAGATGCGATCAGTTCTAGATCTCTCGCAACTGAACACATTTATAGAGAATTCACCCTTCAGGATGCTTACAGTTCAGCAACTCAGACTCGCACTTCCGCCGCAGGGTTGGATGTGCTCGATCGATCTCAAAGATGCCTATTGGTATGTCCCTATAAACAAACGGTTCCAAAAATTCCTCGCTCTGAGGGTCAGGCAAGAGACTTATATCTTCCAAAGAATGCCTTTCGGTTTGAACCTGGCACCGAGAATTTTCACAAAACTCGTCCGGCAAGCTCTTTTACCCCTGTTAGTCCAGGGCATACAGGTGTCTTGGTATCTAGACGACTGGCTGGTAGTGGCGAACTCATTGGAATTATGTCAAGATCATGTAAACCAAGTGTTAGCTCATGTACAAACCCTAGGGTTCAAGGTGAACTTGGCGAAGTCTCGCCTTGTCCCCACAAGGACTATTCAGTGGATAGGGCTGGTCTGGGACACCGCCAATCTGACTCTTACTCAGAGTGTGGACAACCGAAACAGATTCCGCAAGAAACTGTTCCGTTTTCTCCACAGTCTGGATATGACCAGGAAGACGTGGGATTCCCTGATCGGCTCTCTCAACTGGATACAATTAACCCGGGAACTGCGGGGAGACTCTTAAGAGTTCCCCCGGCGGACTGTGGGGAGACTCTTAAGAGTCAGAGAAAAAAAAAATCAACTTTTGACATCGACATTTTTTTTTCTTTTTTTTTTGGCCCCTGGGCCATGCAAAATCTCAGTCCTCTACCTCCCCTCCTTCCCCACTTTCCTCCTCTCCTTCAGTTACCACCTATTTTCCCTGTTATTCCCTTATTCTGAGGTATATTTTCGTGCTAACATTAGAAATCCGGTTACAGGGTGTGGTCATCACTGATAGCAAGCGAATGCAAGAGAGAGAGAGAGAGTATCGATCGACTGTGTCTCAGTGGCCTTGGGGGAAATTGGCGGGAAAGCAGCTTGCCTCACCCATACATTATACAACTCGCGGGCTATATCTCCGATTTTGACCATCCAAACGCTGTTTTCACTCGTTTTATTGTTGTTTCAGGTTAATACCTTTATAATCAACCCATAATAGGCGCATATGGATAAGTATTAATGCTATTAATGGTACAATGAATATTTTAGTGACGGAAACACCTCAAATACGTCAGCACAGGGGGACGTTTCCAATTACCCCCATGCGCACTTGTTAGGTTAACTGTGAAGTTGGGCCGGTTGAAAGTCAAACGAGTAATCCTGGAAGGCAACAAAGTTTTCCCTCTCTCGCCGGAGAAGAAATTATGGCCAATTCCTCCATTAATCCACAGCAGCTTACTCTCGGTCTGGACCAAGCGAGAAGTCCTCCACTCTATCACGACATGGATTTCTCCCCCTCCTACGGTATGGGTAGACACAAAAGCCTCAGGGGCACTAGGTTGGGGCTATCAGTCCAACCTGGGCCATCAAGGTCAAGGCACCTGGTCAGAAGACAGTCAGTCACAACTGTTACATATCAACGAGCAGGAGCTTTTAGTCCCTCTCTTTTTTCTCCAAACTCACGGCATGACTTTGGAAAACAAATCAATAGCGTTCCGAATTTACAACCAAACTGCAGTTTATTGTATTCAGAAACAGGGCTCAGTGAGGTCGCGAGAGTTGCTGAAGGTTTCCGAACAGATTTTTGCCCTAGCCGAATCGCTAGGCATTTTCCTGCATGCAACATATCTCCCCGGCGTGGCGAACGTCTGGGCAGACGCTCTCTCTCGCCGGCGGAGCACTCTAGTAGAATGGACAATCAAACAGGCTATCTTCGACAAGATGATTGCAAAGCCGTACCGTCCACAAGTGGACCTGTTTGCATCCACAGAGAACCACAGACTCCCCCTCTTCCTCTCTCGTCAAGGGGTAACCCCGGCGGGGGGTCCCGATGCATTGTTGGTAGATTGGAACAGGTGGACCTCAATCTATCTGTTTCCTCCACCAGATTCTGTGCTAATGTGCAAAGTAATTCACAAGCTGAGGGGTTACCGGGGCCAAGTCGTGGTGATCGCGCCGCTATGGCCAGCCCAGGTATGGTACCACCAATTGCAACAGTGGTGCAGGACCACGGTGTCCCTCCAGGTCTCCGCTTTCCACTTGGAAACAATTGGCAACCTTCGGACCTCGCTCAGTTTTGCCTTATGGATATTTACTATGCCAAATGGTAGCTCAATTTGGGGAAAGTGTCACTAATAAATTAATGAACCAGTACACTATGTCTACCAGAGACAATATCAATCCCATTGGAAAACCTTCACAACCTGGATTGTAGTAGAGTCAGGGCAAACTACTGCCTCAGGAGCTTAAATTTTCAAATATTTAGACTATCTATTCGAACAAAAACATTTTTCAGTAACCACTTTAAAAAATAATTTGTCTGCAATTAGAGCCCCCTTTTTTTATCTCACTGGCCTTTCCATACCGCAGGCGGAGGAGAAAGGTTTTATGAGGGCGTGCTTCAAGCTACGTCAGCTCAGTCACCTGGTCACTTGACAAAACCTTATCGGTACTTCAATCGCGCAAATATAATAATGCGCCGGATTTTGATTCACTTTTGAAAAAGGCTGTATTCCTCATGGCTCTAGCCACCAGAAACAGGGTGTCTGAGCTGGCGGCAATGAGCAACGACCCTAATTGCCTTAGGTTTGGGAGACTGCACGATCATGTGCAAATCGCGCCGTCTCCCACATTTATAGCTAAGAACGAACATTCTGACCATGTATTTTCTGAAATTTCCATCCCGGCTTTAAAGAGGGGCCTCACTCATCACCTTTTATGTCCTGTGCAAGCACTCACAAAGTTTATGAGGGCTGCGCAGCCTCGCCAACCAGGTGCTTTATGGGTCAACCAGACAGGTAAGCGTGTTACAAAACGAAAGTTAGCTTCCTTGCTTGTGGACGTTATTAGGGAAAGTAATCCCGGCGTGATAGGCAGGGCTCACGATATCAGGACATGGGCAGTCTCTCTCAGATTTCTACAAAATTTCTCAGTAAAAGACATTGCTAATACTCAATTATGGGCTTCCAATCATACGTTCCTAACACGCTACCTGTCTGTCGCTCTAGATAAACCAAAGCGTACCTGTGTAGCTTTACGTCAATGGGTACAGTAGGTAATGTTCTATTATGTATACATTTTGTTGTTAAAAAGGCGGGGGGGAGGGGTGCGGAATAGTCCATATCCCCTCTGTGCCCCTGAAGATTGTGATGAATCACGAGCTGTGATAGGACGGGTTCTACAGTCCAGTATTATTTTTTATGTTAATTCTAAGAAGATATCTCGCATAGTTGCAACTATGTATGTTTTTACCAAATTGTACAAATATATTTACTGTACAAATAGTTTTAAGAATGGAACGAATAACTACTGCAGAGTTACAGTTCTCGGGAACACATGCGTGTCCCACTTTATCATACATACGATCTAATGTAAAGATCTGACCATGAGCAAGCAGTTTCTTAATGCCACGCACTGCTTGCAAATCTTTTATAATTTTTTATATATTGTTTGCATACAATAAAACTTATTTTTTTTTATTTGGATTCTTCTTCCCTAAGGTTCGGATATTTTACGAATGTCCCGCCTCCAGTCTTGCTAATCAGGCGAAGTCGTCAATGATGAAGGGGCCCTATTAAATTATAGCTTTGATTCCCGAAGGGAAGTAGAGAAAACCTAATATTTAGTAGGGCCCCGTAATCATTGACGACACTGTCCCTCCCGACCATCCCACTTCCCATTCGTTGATTTCTATAGTTTATTCTTGGTATATCAGTGAAGGAAGACGATGGCCGCTAGAGGGCCTGGTGTTGGGGAAGCAAAACATGAGAAATCCACGCATATGGCAAGTCATATGATAACAGATATTAAGTTCTTTTTTCTTTTTTATATTTTACAGAGTTTTTTTCTGTAGGGTACCCGATCAAAATGACGATCCCATAAGGGAATTAGGCGTGCACTTATGACGAGTACTCCATGATACTTCCGCGCGGGCTATTCAAAATGCTGGCGCAGGATGTTGAATGGAGACTATTATTATTAATAGGCGAAGTCGTCAATGATTACGGGGCCCTACTAAATATTAGGTTTTCTCTACTTCCCTTCGGGAATCAAACCTATATTCTTAACCGAAAAGAGATCAGGTCCCCTTAATCTCTCATTGTGTGGTATATTTTTAAGGGATGAGATCAATATTATTGCTCTGCGCTGAACGGATTCCAGTGTCTATATACAGTATATATATATATATATATATATATATATTATTCAGTAGGGAGACCTAAGCTGCACAGCATAGCCTACTCACAATACTTATATATAATGGTATAACTATGTCTTTACTATGACAATGAAAATGTCTTCTATTGAATCCTAGTGTTCTGTTTGCTTCGTTAGCTCCTGTGATGCATTGGTTTGTGGATTTTAAATTTTCGTTTATAAGCACTTTTTGGTGTCTTATCTATGATACGCTCTCTAAGAAAGAGAGAGAGAGAGTGTGCTAACACAAACCAATATTCAAGAGACTGGGCTTCTCAAATTGGACTCCAGACTTGAATGTCCTGAAGGTTTCATATTCTCCCAAGTTCTGTTTTCCTAACTACCACTACCGTTACCACTTTCCATTCTAAAGATTAATTTCCATGTATCACTACCCAATGAAAAAGTGCTATGATATGTGTAAATGAGATTAATGTATTCCTTGATCATTATAATAATGGTGTAAAATATACACATTTGTCTATCTATCTATCTATTGCCTGACGCCGTGATCCCCAAAGGGGTGGCCACGAACGAACCGCCCCCATGCACCTCTGTCCCCAGTCAGTCGACGCCCCTACCCCCAACCAGCACCGCCTTCACATTGTATTCGTAGTTAAAATAATGAGTTAAAGTAGAGGCTATCAACACTGAAGGGTTTTTAAGCCAGGATATGTCAGTTGTCAAATCAAGATTGGAGCCTCGATTCGAGAATTCCAGTCCCTTGGTGTCATTTGTATTTGGTAAAGTGTTAATGGATATGGAGTAATACTTATATTGATTTGCTAATAACTTCCAAATCCCCGGTGTTTTCAGCAAAATTGCGAATGATACGTTGTGTAGCGCTCGTAAAACTGTCAGTTAGGCCTACCTGCTTTTTATAATAGAATTATGCTTACCAAATGCGCTCCATTCCCATAGCTATCCTTGATTTGATTTATCTTGAGTGATCTGATTTTTTGTTATAACTTTGCCAGCCTAGGTATACTGTATATATTCCTCCACTGAATCTGGCCCATAATTCTCTAGCCTATTTTGTTGTGGTTGCACAAGATAATTCAACATACTCTAGTATTTCTTTCTATTAATTTTCAACACTATTTTAGGCTCCCTCAGTTTATATCATCCATCATTTGTTGTAACTCTTCCTCCGAGTCGTTAGGATAAACTTTGTCATCAGCGAATATGAGGTTGCTTTGGTGTTCCCCATTAACATTTATACATTTATTGCTTCACTATAGATCCATAATTATGTCCCCCAAACACGCGTGAACAGAACACATTTGATATTGTATTATGTCATCTACCTAATTACTGGAGTTTCAATGCACGTTATAGTCTGAAAATCTTTAATGCAAACAGTAGCATTTCAACTGTAAGGAACCAAACAAAATTAAGTAAATAATAATAATAATAATAAATATATATATTGTATACATAACTATATAAATCTGAATACAATTGTTATGCCCTGATTTTATTCAGGTTTAACTATTAGTTAGGGTGAGTTCACACAAATACATATAAGTAAGATAATAGAGGATATGTATAATATCAAACTATAATTTATAGTACAGCTTTATTCACTTATTCACTAGTTACAATATGGAGAATCAGAATCACTAAAGACACGGGAACATAAGTGGCACAACTCAATTTCAATTCTCCTAGCACGATCGCGGATCTAGAGGGAGATCAGGTATATTCAATACAACTAGAAATTGAATATTCTTCTGGGGAATCATACGCACTATTCTCTTGTTGAAATCTGATTATAGAAATACTTGATCAGGTTATATTAAAATTCACTCTATACCTTGGTTTGGATTTAGTTAGTGGATAATACTGGACGAGGTTACAGGAGATTACTATATATTATTTCCTGGCGCTGAATATGAAAGCTTATAGAATGATGTAGCCTACTTCCTTAGTTTGAGTTCAAGTTTGGTGGACTCTAAAATATTTTATACTAGTTGAGATTATTGTCAGAGTTCGTTGATGTGCGAAAACCGTCTTATTTGGTCTTAATTCGCTATTTAAGTTAAACAAATATTATATACGTATATATCACTGTACACGCATATTAGTAATCTGTTTCTATGTTGTTGTTGTTGTTGTTCCCTAAGCTGCCTGGCCGAACAGCCCCGAGTCCCTGAGAAAGGCCATGGCCACGATCGGGCTTTCCCACAGAGCTCTCATTGAGTGTAGATTGTGTTGTTGGCGTAAGTGGTTGTGTGAAATGCAGTCTTCTATGATGTGTTTAATGGTATGGGGTGCTGTGTTACATCCCGGGCAGGCGTCGACAACGGAGTCATCCAGTCTCTTCTGATAGCTCAGGAGAGCTGGATGGTGTCCGCATCTCAGCCTGGCCAGGTGGACTCTGTCCTCGCGAGGAAGGGAGGATTCGGAAGGATGGATTTCGGGAGGTCGTGCATGCAGCTGCGTGTTGTCTGTGAGTGAGTGGATGGATCGGTGAGAGATATGAGTATGGATGTGCTTCTGGAAGTTGGTTCGGGGTGGGCAGGGAGGGAGAGAGGACAATAATTGTGTGTGATACCGTGTGCTGGGTGTTGTTTTGATATTTCTTGGTGTCTGTGGGTGTGTTGCCATGTAGTTTAGTGGGTGGTCTTGGTTCGTGGAGGCTGCTGCCAGGAATTGAGTGCCTCTCATGTCCAGATGGTCTTTGACTTTGAGGATTTTGGTTTCTTGATGTAGGTGATCTGTGGGTGCAGTAGCTGTGCAGCCTGTAATGATCTTCAGGGCTTTGTTTTGAATAGTCTGTAAGGTCTTATGATGTGTTTCACCTAGGTTAGAAGCCCAGGCTGGGCTTGCGTATTCCATCACTGATCTTATGTATTGTTTATATACTGTGGTGGTAGTTTCTTTGTTGTGTCCAAATTTTGTGTGAGCAAGTGACCTGAGGGCGTTAAGTCTGGGTGTCAGTTTCTTTTTAATGTTTGTGGTGTGCTGTTTGAATGTCATATGAGTATCATATGTTACTCCTAGGATTTTGGGTGTGTGTGTATGTGTTAGGGGTGTGTTGTTTATTGTGAGTTGAGGGATGTATTCGTGTTCTCCTGTCCAACTTGTGAGCAGGGTTGCGGTGGATTTGGCTGGGGATAGATTAAGTCTGTTTGTAGTGCACCAGCCATGTAGTGTGTTGAGATAGGGTTGAAGGAGATCTGTTGCTCTTTTTGGGTCATGGTGTGTGCATGTGAGTGTTATGTCATCTGCATAGGAGGCTAAGTTTATTTGGGGCGTATTGGGTGTAGTTATATCGTGCATGTACAGATTGAAGAGTGCGGGCGATAGGACGGATCCTTGTGGGACTCCGTTTGGAAAGTTTCTGATTTTAGATGACTGACCGGCAAAAGATACGTGTGCACATCTGCCTGCTAGGAAGTTGGCCAGCCACCGTTTTGTGTTGTTGTGCATGTTTGTGTTGTAGATTTTGTTTGTTAGGTTGTGGCGGGGGATGGCATCGAAGGCTTTACTAATGTCGAGTGTGGCTAATAGTGATCTGTGTGGTGGTCTAGCTGAATTGATGCCGTCGAAAGCTCTTTGTGTAAGGTCTGTGAGAAGAGTGTTTGTGGAGTGCAGTGGCCTAAAGCCATGTTGTGTTGGAGCTAGGGGTAGGTCAGGTGTAATTAGTTGTAATACTAGGCGTTCCATGACTTTGGAGGGGGAGCAAAGGAGTGTGATGGGGCGGTGCGAGGAGGGTAGCGTGGGGTCTTTGTTGGGTTTGGGGAATGTGATGATGATACCATGCTTCCAAATGTCTGGTATTGTGTTGTGTGAATAGCTGTAGTTTGATATGTTAGTAAGTGCTTGTATGCCTTGTGGTCCCAGGTGTCTGAGGTGTATGTTGCTTATGTTGTCTAGGCCACAGGCAGGTGAGTGCTTGAGATTGTTGATGATATGCTTTGTCTGGTGATTGGTGAAGGGTGTATAGTCAGGGTCTGTGGGGAATTGTCTCTTACGTCGGATGACACGTCGGTCGTCTTTGTGAGGTTTTAGGTGGCTGATATGTGAAAAGTGATTGATGAGAGTGTTTGCTTGTTGTTTACATGAAGGAGTAGAGTCTGTTGTTGTGATTGCAGCATGTGATTGTGTTGTGTTGCTGTTGGAAAGTGTGATGCTGTTTAGTGTTTTGTAGAGTTTTTTGGGGTTTGTTTTGTGATCAAGTGTTTGTAGGAAGTTATTCCAATTTAGTTTTTGTTGTTCTTGTATTTTGTTATTAGTTTGGGTGTTGAGTGCTTGAATTTGTTGTGTGATGTCTTGTGTGTGGGGTGCTGGGGAGTGTTTCAGTATGTCGCGTTGTCTGATGAGGTTTTGAATTTCTGGTGTGAAGTTGGGGTTGTGTCTTTTTCTGTTACCTCTTGGAATGTGTTTCTTGTCAGCGTTTTGGATAGTTTTATTGAGTATGTGTACAGCATTGTTAATGTTAGTGATGGGTGTACTGTTTAGAGTTGTGAAGTGTTGTTCTGTCTCATTTGTGAATGCTTCCCAGTTAGCTCTTTTATAATTGGTGTATGTGTGTTTGTGGCTAGCTGGGGTGAGTCTGGTTTTGGTGGTGATAATGATCGGGAGGTGGTCAGAGCCTAAGGTTCTGACCACCCTCCAGGATGTTGTGGGGGCGAGTTCTGGGGAGCAAAAGGTGATGTCTGGAGATGATGGGTTATAGAGGGCTTGGTGAGGAATATGGGTATGTTGATGGATTTCTATAGATTAGATTAATGGAACACTTTTATAATTATTTAACTCAAAATTTAGGAGTGATGGACTCTGTTTATTTTCTCACTTGGCGGAAATATGACAGAGTTAGTTGATGCCCAAAATCCGTCTTATTTTGAATATTTGTTATTCTTTGAGTTAGAAAGGCGCACTAAATATATTTCTCACTAGTACACACATAAAAGTAATCTGTTTCCATAGATTAACTTAGTTGAACACTTTTACGGATTTTATACTAATTCAGAAGTATTAGGGACTCTGTTTATTTTTATCACTTTTGAACTCTAACTTCTTTTATACCTCGTCACTGGTACTGATTTAGATAGTTTCTACATTCTTTCCTTTCTTGAAGATATATACACTAGTTGATGGATGTCTTCTGATGCTCCGTGGGCCGTCCAGGTTGGCCGGTCGTTTGAAGTTAAGTTACAGTTGGGTTAATGGGCGTGGGGTCTTAAATATGGCTCCGTAACTTGTAATGAAACAGTTGGGCACCATATCGGACTAACGCGAGTATTTAAGCCGATAGCTTTATCAAATATACTCGACTATCCTGACCTTTATATTAACCGGTGATCAAGTTCTGTTAAGGTACTCTTGTAGTAAGGTTTTAAAAATTGTGTCTCAGTGATGACGGATTAACACAATATCGGACGAACGCAAGAAGATTTTAGGTATGGCTCTTCTTGACTGTCACTAACAGTTGTAAGAGGGTCAAAGAAATCAGGGCGGTGTTAACCTTTTAGTTGAAAAGTCTGGTGGGGTGCCACAGACAAAATGCACCTAGGATTTATATATGCAGAGTCCCCGTGAGGGTGTCTCGCTAAACCCTTATAACACAAAAGATTGTTTTAGAACTTAGATCTTCTGTGAGAAATTATCGTGTAATTTCCAATAGTGAAATGTTGAAAGGTAGGGGTGCCTGTGTCTTTCAACTTTTAACTATAAAGAAATATAACCTACAGAAGATAACTATATTAATCCCTGGGGTGCCAGAAATAATAAAGTTACTTATATATAGGTCACAATTGCCGTACTTATAATATTACAATATAAGTGAAGGGGTGCCTACACACTTCAGACTTTAATATTGAAGATACAGCCTACTAGAGGTCTCTATGTTAAATGATTTGGTTGCCACATTTAACAAAGATCCTATAATAGGATTTCTTATTCACAGACAGTATAAGGACTTCGGGGTGCCGTACATCCAGACTGTTAGGAAGGGTAAAAATAATATTTCTCAAAGCGGGGTGCCAACAATTGAGAAACCTTAGAGTTACTTGACTTCCTTCAGACTTCCTTGGCCTAATGTGCACCATTACTGGGGTTTACCCATCCTCTGTGGAAGGATAGCAAGGGCGTGCGTATGTACTTTCTAGTAGGACAAGAAGTCCTTCTTGTCCTAGGGGAGCCGAATCTCATTTACTTTATGATACTACTCTACTATACTTGAAGAGTTAATCAAGATAGTATGATGTTTAGCTGCTAGGTAAGTCAAGGTTTTATTCGGCTTTATAGGTTATTAGGAGAACTAAGGGGGTATGGATATACAGTATATGAACTTTTGTGCAGTTTCGAGGACGTTTTTAGTTGACCTCTGAGCGTGAGAGTTCAGGGGGGTAAGAGGGTACTGGACGTGAGGTTTCTCTGCGTCGTGGAATTATATTTGTTTCTACAAGAGCCTGTCACTGGTAATATTGAAAGCAGGGGTATAGGAGAATGTTATATTTTCTTTTTAGAGTTCTATCTATCTATCTATCTATTGCCGGACGCCTTACTCCCCTTACGAGGGTGGCCATACACAGAATGCCCCCAAGCGGACCTATTCCCTGTGAGAGGGACAACCCGAGCCAGTTTAGTAAAGGACTTACAGGATTGACCACTCAATTTAGGATCCGTCCAACTCCGAGGCCCTCTGTGTATCTTGTTAGCACTAGTTTTCTACAGTGGTGTTCGGCTAATCCATCCACTAACCTGCCTTACCCTTGGGTAAGCAGTACAGATTTGTATCAGGTTTACTCCCCTAGACAGGTTGCCAACCAAGGCTGACGAGTCCCATCCACCCGGATTTATATAAGGTTGTCTCCCCTAGATGAGTTGCCGACCAAGGCTAATGAGTCCCATCTACCCGGAGTTAATACTGATAATTATTTAGTGGTTGTATATAGGGGATATACGTTTTGTACATAAGTTAATCCCGCCCGGGCCTGGGGTTATGTTGGTGACCTTGGGGTCAACGGGAGGGTGCATGTATTGCTAGCCTCACCCGTCTACGTTTTTATACTTTCTCAGACAAGGCCTGTGGTCTTTAATGTTAATCATAGAAATAGCTGAGGAGGTTAGGTTTCTTTGGTAGAGTTAACATTGATAGTTTCTAGGCTTTAGGTATAAAAAATAGCAGTTTTAGAGGAGTTGTAGGACTCTCATGCGTGGAGGCTAGATTGGCAATAGTGGGGGTCAGCCGTGTCACGCAGCTGGTATAGCCTCGCGGTTATTAAGTTTTTGATTTGCAGACAAGGGCCTACGGCGGTTAATATGGGAAACATAGATAGCTGGTCACTCTAGATTTATTTAATAAAGTTAATACTGATAGTTTCTGAACGGAAAAAACATATAAGAAGAAGATCTACAGAATTATATGAATCCTGGCTGGTGAACTTCTGTTGGTACCCTTGGTGGTCATTTTTGTTATCTGTGAGGCAAAAAGGGTTGTTGGTTGTTTCACGCCTCTCAAAGTAAGAAGGAAAGAAATGTGTTTGGTTTATTAAAATAGAATATTTGGATATTGAGAAGACGTGTACATATGTGTTTATTATAAAATAGATAAAAGAGTTAATCTGTGTGTAGGACATTGTTCTTGCATAATTAAATACATACATAAATTAAACATCATAATGGTAGGTATCATAACCTTCTTAATATTAATAATCTGATGATTTACTAGAGCTGCTGCTAGTAGGTCGACATCAAGGGTTTATATCAAGACACGAAGGAAGATAATGTGATTTGCTTACTAGTAGGATAGTTTAGTACTGAGAAGACGTATAAATATGTGCGTTGGAGAAAAGTGAATAAAATAGTTAATCTGTGGGTAAAGACATCTATATTTTAACATCATAATGGTAGGTATATGAGCCTTCTTAATATTAGTAATCTTGGGGTCTACTATGGCTGGTGTTAGTAGATCGAACACGGTAGTGTAACAGGGAAATATTCCGTCGTCTTTGTGGCGACTCGGGTGTCCTTGGCGTCGGTACCATGTTGGCTGTCTATGCGTCAATGTTGGCTGTGAGGCTTTTGGTTTAGCTTATCCTCTTCTTGACGTTTTCTCTCTTTATTCTTTTCTCGATTTTCTTTTTATGGGCATCCCTGACTTATTCATTTTCTGGGCATTTTAACAATAATCACTATTACAGTTTTATAATTTGTTGCCGTTACATTTTCCTTTACATACGTAACTGTATATGGGCGGAACTTATTAACTATCAACGCACTTGTTTCACTGGCGTCATCCACGCTGAACCACCAAAGATTCAAATTGTTCGAACCTGCTGCCTATGTGTGGCTAGGACTTTGGCATACCCCTGGTCTACGACTTACCGCCGTGAGTGTACCACAAGCCACGAAAGCCCTATCTCTCACCCGGCGGCTTGTTTTGCAGAACTCCGTTCAGACTCTTGGTGACATCCGGGTTGCCTTTTTGGAGGAAGTCCGGGATAAGGCAAGATTTGCAGGTGTTTCTGGTAAAGAAGTTGCCGGCGGAGATAGGACGTCGGGTGGTACTGTCACCAGTGTTAACTCCTACTCTTGTTTGTCAGGAAACATGGAGGACTGTAATTAGCCTTCTTGACTCTCATAGGACTCCTGCCTCTGCACCGCGGAAGGAGTCTACTAAATTTACTAAGCCAAAGTATACTCCTAAGAGTCATCCCAGTAGTTCTAAGTTTTTCCTGCACCCAATTAAAGCTCCTTCCACGCCGGGGGGCAGTGGCTCTACCAGAGGTAAGTCACAGCATAAGGGGAAGTGGTACAGAAGTCAGCCTAATAGTAGGTCAGGACAAGAGTCACGGACCCCTACTACCAGCCAGCCGTCTACCTCCACCACTCCCCAGTCAAAAAACTAGACCACATAGCTCTCTCACTCTCAGGGCCCAGGCAGGGCGTGTTGGATCAGAGTGTAGCTCTGCCGGACAAGTGTCCAGTTGCGTGACTGAAGTATTCCGGACGTGTCACCGGGATTGGCCCCGGAGGTCTTGAGCAAGAACGGTGGTACACAATTTAAGGGTATCACTTGGCGGTGGCTCCGGCGACCTCGATTACATAAAACTTTCGAAGTCAACCATGTTTCATTAGAGGTGGAGTCACTAGTCCAAGAAATGATAACCAAGCGTATCATTGTTCCGGTCAATCCAACTTGCCCAGTTTACACGTCCAGACTTTTTCTCGTGCCGAAGAGGGACGGCGCTCAGATGAGGCCAGTCATAGACTTGTCTCATCTGAATCGCCATATTCACAACCCTTCATTCAGAATGCTCACTGTGAATCAAATCAGACTAACTCTTCCACCGCAAGGTTGGATGTGCTCGTTAGATCTGACAAAAGCCTTATTGGCATGGCCCAGTCAATAAAAGGTTCCAAAAATTCCTCGCTCTGAGGATCAGGCAGCAGACTAATGTCTTTCAAGACATGCCTTTCGGTCTGAACCTGGCACCGAGAATTTTCACCAAATTAGTCTGACAGTCTCTGTTACCACTTTTGCAACAAGGAATCACGATCATGTGGTACCTAGACGACTGGCTGGTGGTAGCAGAATCCGAGATTCTATGCCTCCAACATGTAAATATAATTCTACACCATGTCAAATCCCTGGGATTCAACATCAACTTTGCAAAGTCGAATCTTGTCCCGACAAGGGTAATTCAGTGGGTGGGGCTGCTGTGGGACACGACGCACCTAACTCTCAGTCAGAGTGTAGACAATCGAAACAGGTTCCACAAGACACTGTTTCGCTTTCTACACAGCCTGACTACGACGAGGAAAGTGTGGGAGTCCCTCGCCGGCTCTCTCAACTGGATTCAACTTACTGTGAAGTTGGGCCGGTTGAAAGTAAAGAGGTTAATATTATAGGAAAACAAACACTTTCCCCTCTTGCCGGCGGACAAGTTATGGCATATCCCAAAATTAATCCACAACTTACTAGCAGTCTGGGCGAGGCCACAAACATTGCACTCAATAATGACGTGGACTTCTCCTCCTCCGACAGTATGGGTAGATACCGATGCTTCGGGGACACTGGGTTGGGGTTACCAGTCAAACCTCGGACATCAAGGTCAAGGTCTGTGGTCCCGATTCAAAGATTTTCACATCAATGTAAAAGAGTTACTAGTTCCCCTGTTTTTCCTTCAGGCTCACGGTTCGACTCTAGTGGGTTTCGAATGGACAATCTGAATGCAGTCACATGCATTCAGAAACAAGGGTCAACGAGATCTCGAGTGTTGCTAAAGTTGTCGGAACGGATATTTGTGTGGGCGAACAAGCTAGACATTTATCTACACGCATCATATCTGCCGGGAGTAGCCAACGTTTGGGCAGATGCTCTGTCTCGGAGACAGACCCTAGTAGAATGGAGGCTCAAGCAAACTGTCTTTCAAAAGATGATAGTAGAGCCGTACCATCCACAAGTGGATTTATTCGCGTCCGAGGAGAACCACAGGCTCCTACTCTTCCTCACTAGCCAGACGCGAACTCCAGCGGGAGGTCCAGACGCACTACTGGTGGACTGGAACAAATAGAATTCCATCTATCTATTTCCACCACCAGACGCTTCACTCATGTGTCAAGTAGTTCACAAACTACAGGATTATCGAGGCATAGTCTCGCTGATCACGCCCCTGTGGCCGGCCTAGGTGTGGTACTCCTAATTGAAGACGTGGTGCGAGAACCCGGTGTCGCTCCCGATCTCGTATTTCCACTTGGAGACAATTGGCAACCTAAAGACCTCGCTGATTTTTGCATTTTGGACATTCAAAGGGCCAAATGGTTAGTCCCTTATGGAGAGAGCGTGACTAATACATTTATTAATCAATACACTCTTTCCACCAGACGTCAGTACCAATCACACTGGAAAGCGTTTACTACTTGGATAGCATCGGTATCGTTAATTTTCAAATATCTTGATTATTTATTTGAGCATTACAATTGTCAGTAGTAACACTAAAGAATCACATGACAGTAATAAGAGTCCCCTTTTTTTACTTAACTGGGCTCTCCGTACCGCCGGCGGAGGAGAAGGGTCTCATGTGTGCATGTTTCAAGCTTCGCCCACCACCACGTCAGCTCATGCCTACCTCGTAGCCTTGTCATTACTAAATTCTCAGAATTATAGTCACAATCCTACTTTTGAATTGATCTTAAAGAATGCTGTGTTCCTTATGGCCTTGGCTACAGGAAACCGGGTATCTGAGCTGGCGGCGATGAGCAATGAACCTAACTGTCTCAGGTTTGCCCGGCGCAATGTAAGTGTCCACATTGCTCCGTCGCCTACCTTTATTGCAAAAAATTAGGACAGTGATCATGTTTTTTTCGGAATTTGAGGTTCCTGCGCTCAAGAGAGGAGATTCTCACCACAAATTATGCCCAGTGAAATCTCTATTGACTTATATTGGAGTTTCCCGGCCTAATCAACCGGGAGCTCTGTGGGTGAATAAGACAGGTAAACGCCTTACGAAGCGGCACTTAGCAGCTTTATTAGTTGATGTGATACGGGAAAACAACCCGAGAGCCGTGGGACGTGCTCACGACATAAGGTAATGGGCAGTGTCCCTTAGATTCTTAAAAAAACTATTCAGTCACTGACATAGAACAGATGCAGTTATGGGCATCCAATCACACCTTCCTAACGCGTTACCTGTCTGTTACCCTTGATAAACCACATATGGCTTGTGTCGCCTTGAGACAACGGGTCTGATGGTCTGGTGCTTTTTGTGATCATTTGTTAATTTTAAGAAGGAGGGGGCACATGATAGCTAAGACCTTCACCCCCGCCGGAACGTGGTAAGTGCGTACAAAAGCACTGTGATATGTATTACTTGAAAACAGGTAATACTTTAGTTTAAGGACATTTTGTTTTGTACCTGGTATACATAACCAAATACCTTGTGATAATCATTATCCTAATGTTTCTCAGTTATGAGTAACACAATATTTTTGTTTTGGGTATAAGAAAATATACTTACCAATAAATGTTATCTTACAACAGTTCCATATATGTATATATGCTAGTGAAATTGTTGGTAAATATAAGATATTTTATATGAAATACAACTGTTCTACAATCTCTATCCTAAAGATTTCAGAATATGTTGTTCTACAGGTATATTTTTAAGTGCGCTACCTGTACATTCTTCTATATTTTATTTTGCATACAAAATAAAGAAAATGTTGAGCTCTATTTTGGGGTTTATGTTCATCCTATTTTCTATGAGTGGTTGGATATTTGTCACGAATGTCACCCTCCAGACTTGTGATATTAGGCATATCGTCAATGATGAAGGGGCCACTAATAAATTATAGGTTTGAGTCCCGGAGGGAAGAAGGAAAACCTAATATTTAATAGTGGCCCCGGAATCATTGACGATTCTGGCCCTCTCTTCCATCCCCTTCCCATTCGTATTGATGTTTCTAAGTTATCTTGATAGATCATTGAAGGAGGAACGTCTAGGAACAAACCCACGCTAGTAATATCCACACGATGGAAAGCATAGCAGATTTAGAATATTGATACTTTTCTTTTATTATTTATATTTGTTTATTTTTTGGTAGTTGGCATAGTCCGTAAGAAATTATGAGCGTACACTTACTATGTTGGTCTCTGACGCTTCAGGGGCGGGTGTTTTGAACACTCCCCTTTGGGTTCAAAGAGTGCTATTAATGTTTAAGGCATATCGTCAATGATTCCGGGGCCACTACTAAATATTAGGTTTTCCTTCTTCCCTCCGGGACTCAAACCTATAATCCGTGCATTTAGGGGCACCCATCCTGAATATGTGATTCAAGTATGAATGAAGGGTACCTAAGCATTGTTGATACTTCTCATTGTCTCTGCACTGATATCACAGATATATACTAATTATAACAAAACATTTAGTGCCAATACCAACTTCTACTACTTCCCAGTCAATTATTAGGTCCATTGGCTTCATAAACTGTTCTAACTTGGTACGCCAAAGGATTGGCAGCACCTCCTGGGGCATGTCCTGAAAGGAGGCCATCCCTGAAGTCGGTGGTCGATTCACCTATCCCATGAAATGCCTTATTGAGGATGTTTATACTTGATAAGTCCTGATTCACCTATCCCATGAAATGCCTTATTGAGGATGTTTATACTTGATAAGTCCTGATTCACCTATCCCATGAAATGCCTTATTGAGGATGTTTATACTTGATAAGTCCTGATTCACCTATCCCATGAAATGCCTTATTGAGGATGTTTATACTTGATAAGTCCTGCTTTGTATACCGTGTCTCTTGTACACAAAATCATTATATCACTACTTTCTAATACTGATAAAATGTCTGGTCTTAAGATAAGACCTTGTCTCGGATTTGGAAAGCCTTGCAGTTGTAGCTAGACAGTGTTAGCTTATTGCTACTACTATTTCTACTCCTATCCATCTTGAACTGTATTATGACTGGCTATATCTCTACCCCCATCCCTATCTCTTTTCAGATCTTTCCATCACTTAACTAAGGCATCCTCCAGACACATTGTCTTCTTGCATGAAAATATATTGGTTAGTAGATGTGCAACACTTATTATTCTATCGCCTTCAGTTATAGTGATATATAAATCTAATGAACAAATATGACAAGCTACATTCTCCGAGTCAATATTTTCTGTCACTGCTGGGTGCCTCATATTTAACATAAGAAGAACAACAGCTACATGTGCAGGAGATTGTGCATGAAACTTGTAAGCATTCTTTGTTTTTACATAAAAGAGTAGAGGAAGGAAATACAATTAGTTCTGAAATGTTGATGATTGAATAACGATGAAAAGCTACTCTGAGAAAGGGAATTCCACAGAGAAGAAGTTCGAGGTATAAATGAATTTTGATAAATATAAGTTCTGCACTGTGGAGGAGTGAGTATCCAGTCATAGGCAGTAAATACACAATATACAAAGAGTACAGTCATGAGCATAAATGGTGACACACCCATTGAGTCAGTAATGAATGCAAACAAGACAATACAATTAATACAATGCTTTACTAGAGCCCATATGCTTCAGAACTTGGCTTTACAGGATCAAAGACTCGAACTGGTGTAACCTTATATATGCTCATGGTTGTACCTAAAATCATCTCTATCTCTTCCACTGACCTAAGACCGGCGAGACCATCCAGATAGCAAAGACCTCCATGGCCTGCTTGGGTAACGCCACGTCTTCCTCCTCTATGACCATGGCCTGAAGTTCGTGTGCTGTCACCCGTGCCCCGTCCTCCAGCCGAAGCCGCACTGCCACTCGTGAATGGAGAAACACACACACTTCTACACCACTACCACTACTGCTGGCTGTGGTTGGGAATAAATATGATTGTGAATATCAAAGTTTGTCCGTTAATAAGATTGCAATATAATGGAAGCATTGAAATAAACAAGACTACCTTCATACATGCCCCATCCACCAGTCAGGAATGGAATTCTCACACCACTCCCACTATTGCTGCCTGAGGTGGTTAATAAGTATGATTGTCAATACCTAAGACTGTGTATTGATAAGATAGCAAATAAACTTAGTTTTGAAAACATACAGAATTATGAATAAATTATATTACTATAACTCTAGCCCCGAAGTTTGATAGCCTCTCGAGAACACCACTACCAGCTGAGGCGTGAATATGTCAATATGTAGGATTGGCTGGATTGCAAATAGTTAAATAACTAATATTATTATTTAATTTGACTACGAATGAAACAAGGTTGAAAATTAATAGATTATAAATAAATATCACTGCCTAACCCCAAAGTATCAACGAAAAATACTACAGGTAGAATATGCACACTTCCACACCACTATCATTGCCTGAGCTTGACAATAAATAGTATTGCAAATGTATACATTTGTGAACAAAATTATAGGTTTGACTCCTGTAAGGAGATAAAGAAAACCTAATATTTAGTAGTGGCCCCGTAATCATTGACGAACATGCCTATTACATAAGGCATCCTCTTCAAACACTAATCCGCCGTAGTTAGAATCTACCGCGCAGAGCATTTCAAATCTGAGGAGCCTTCATCATGAGCGCACGCGACCTCACTCATGGCTTCAGTCATTATGAATTGGGTTCTCACTACGAAAATACTTCGTAAAAAATAAAAAGCAAAAAGAAAATAACAATAACTATCCAATAAGCTTTCCATCATATCGTGGATGTACTTGTGTGGATCTTTGACCAGACGCTGATTCAGGCGTCATTCTTCCTTCACTGACATATCAAGTAAACCAAAATCCTTAATACATCAACGAATGGGAAGGGGATGGTCGGGAGGGCCCCAGTCGTCAATGATTACGGGGCCACTACTAAATATTAGGTTTTCTTTATCTCCTTACAGGAGTCAAACCTATAATTTATTAGTGGCCCCTCCATCATTGACGAACATGCCTGATTTCTAAGACTGGAGGGGGACATTCGTAATCATATCATAACTCTAGAAAAGCAGATAATCAAACAACCACATAGTATTCTTACTTTTGTAAAAAAAGAGATATTCGGGTGCATAAACTTTATACAGCCTAAATCTTCAAAAAGGGGTACAAGCAGGAGCGTGCTTCAAAGAAGCCTGCTTGAAAAAGGGTTAACTCTGAGACTCTGTGCACAGATCTGCTAGTTAAGAAGGCACCCCACTTAAAGTAAGTGGTGAAAACTAAAAACTTATAAGTTTACATGTGCACATATAAACCCCATTAACTAGTGGATATATTCCTAAAAATATAACCAAACATAAATGAATTCTTGTACATTCGTAGAAGTACTGAACTCGTGTACTTATGCAGAAGTAGGTACTTCAAAAGTAAAAGTCGTAGTTGCAACTACCGAGATTTCTCAAAAATCTATTGCTTCACAGCCAAGGCTACTTACAACAAGAATTGTTGTAACACTACTATTGGCCTTTAGCACAATTTCCTGCAATGAATACTACAGAGAAATTTTATAAAACAATGCCTACAACCAGTATCACAGCTCGTATGTTCCGAACACATACTCCGGAGGGGTCTAGGGTGTCCTATGTCACACTGACTGCACCCTCCCCCCCCCCCCCTTTTTCTTGAAATTAAACAAAACGTGACTAAAAGGGCCACCTAGACCCTCTGCCGTAAAGCTATACATGGCAAGGAAGGTTTGGCCAGAGCTACTGAAAGGTATCGAGGCAAAAAAATCCTGATTAGAGGCCCACAACTGTGTGGACGTAATAACTTCCTCTGAAAGATTATTAAGGAAACGTAAAGGGGCTGTCCCCTTGCATAAATCGTGGGTCTTACCCACAACGCCGGGATTCTTCTCTTTGAAGTCCTCGACCAAGAGAGAAGCCAGTGTACGCTCCATCAAGCGTTCAACCGGACTTGCGACCCATAAAGCACCCTGGTGATTTAGAGGTGCCACTCTTAAATATTTGGTTAGAGCTTGCACTGGGCAAAAAAGATGGTGCACCTTTCCCCTGTTTAACGCCGGCACCGTGAACTCTGAAAACACGTGTTCACTGTGCTCAATCTCGGCTATGAATCCTAGGGAAGGTGCAATGTGAATACACGCATGAAGCCTATCAAACCTGAGGCAATTAGGTGCGTTGTTCATCGCCGCCAGCTCAGATACTCTGTTCCCGGTAGCCAAAGCCATAAGGAATACTGCCCTTTTGTAAAATCTGCAGTCTTTGGTACATACGGGAACGAGAATAACGACGATGCTTCGTCCAGAGACCATGTAGGCCTGAGCCGACGGGGAGGTGGGCGGAGTTTAAAACCTGCCCACATAAATCACTTTCAGATAAATGTTTCTGCATGAACAGATAAATTAAACAATAAACAACCAACGCCACCGAGGGCACAGTTTGTGTTGTTCTAAGAATCCGAGACGTAAAAGCTTGCCAATGCGATTGAAACTGTCGCTTTGCAGACTGGGTATAATGATTCGCGAATATCTTGGTCACGTCGCTACCATATGGTGCTAGCCACTTGGCCTGCCGAATGTCCAAAATGAACAAGTCCGCGAGGTATCTAGGTTGCCAATTGTGTTCTAAGTGGAACAACCCGACCAGGAGTGACACTGGGTGCGGGCACCACGTGTTCAAATGCTGGTACCACACTGCGCCGGCCACAGGGGCGCAATTAGCGAGACTACTGCTAATCTACTCGCTAATCCTGTAGTTTGTTGACTACGTGGCAGATTAGAGACGCGTCTGGCGGCGGAAAATAGATAAATGGAACTCAACCTGTTCTCGTCCGTCATCAGAGCGTCAGGTCCGCCCGCCGGCGTTAACGTCCGGCGGGCGAGGTACGACTGTGAGTACCGACATACACCTCGGCTGTGGCTGTCCCTCGCTTGCAAGCTCGGTATACCCCCTGAATGGGAGCCCTCGTCCGAGTACCGTAAAGGTTTATGATAATTAAAAGCTCCCATAGCTCATTAACACATGGAAAGAAGAGCTGGTGAGCAAAATCATAACGTATACTAATTAATTTAATTTATATTTTAATTGTATTAAAATAAATCACTATAAATAAATCACTATAAATAAACACAATATTATCATAATATAATCATAGAAAATATATATGTTTATTATGATTCAGCTATTAAATCATTTCATTAACAAATCAAAATAAGATAGGGCTACCTGAGCTTAACGGCGTTGAACATACAGCAATGAGAGGTTCAAGTGCCGACACGACAGAGACTGGGGGAAAACTACCCCGCCCCCAGGAACTACCTGGTCACCTGGTGCAACACCGGTACTCCGCCCTGGAAAGAGAAATTTCCAGGGATTAATGCTCATAGGGTTACACCCAAAAAATGGTACAAAATATGTGCCTCAAAACCGCCGGTCAACGAACCGTAGCACTCCACCACTACTTTTCGTTGTCCTCTAGTTTCATATTAAAGATTTCAGCATATCTTTACCTGTCCAGAAGATTTAAGCATATCGTCTGAATCCTCATAAAGATGAAGCATATCTTCATTAAAGATGAAGTCTTGCAAGTATCCCTTTACACTTGAAACACTAGTAAGATTCCGGCATCTTTTTATCCCATACAAAGTCTAAGCCTATCTTAATCTCTAATCTGGCTTCTCCCAGAAGCCCTCATAGATCGCCGTCTTGAAGGCCGTGATACCCTATTGTATCAATCAATTGTTTGGCAAATTATTGCGAATTGCAAATCAGTTAATATAACCACCCAAAGGTACAACCGCCGGGTTTTATATGCAATGTCAAACCAATTGTACCTGCCCCAGACCTCGTTGTAAAAAGGTCGCCGGGAGGGAAAGACTAAACAAACAAACGGCATTGTGACAATGGCTTAGTAAAGATTTCAGCATATCTTTTACCGGTCCAAAAGAATTAAGCATAACTTCTTCATCCTCATAAAGATGAAGCATATCTTTATTAAAGATGAAGTCTTTCACGTATCCCTTTACACTTGAAACACTAGTAAGATTCAGGCATCTTTTTATCCCATAAAAAGTCTAAGCCTATCTTAATCTCTAATCCAGCTTCTCCCAGAAGCCCTCATAGAACGCCGTCTTGAAGGCCGTGATACCCTGTTGTATCAATCAATTGTTTGGCAAATTATCTCGAATCGCAAATCCGTTAATATAACCACCCGAAGGTACAACCGCCGGGTTTTATATACAAGGACCCCAATAGAAATACGCCTAACGGCCGTATTGGGCTATCCTTAGTTGGAATTATGCAAGGCTGGTACATGTCATATTTATAACATACTATGTGGTACCAACTCTGTAAATTGCTAACTAAATAAATATTATTATTATTATGAATAGTAATATTATTATTAATGTCAAACCAATTATACCTGCCCCAGACCTCTTTGTAAAAAGGTCGCCGGGAGGAAAAGACCAAACAAACAGACAGCATTGTTTCAATGGCTTTGAAAAGCAGAGAAAACCAAGGCCAACAGGTGTCAGCCTGATCACCTAGAAAACTGAGTGGAGCCCCCCTCGACGGGAATAACTCAGGAAGCCTGATCCCGGGCTCGACCATAGAAAACGCAGTTTCTGATGAGCCCTCAAGCGACCAAACTCGTCGGGGTAACTTACCTATTTTAGCCACCCCGACTAAAACGTGGTAAACACAAACGGTGTTCTCGGAGCAACGAGAAAAACGCCGGAAAGGTAACCCACACTAAACTATTCATTACAGGAGGGCGTAATGCATAAAGCAATGAATAACACAGGAAGCCTGATCCCAGGCTCGACCACAGAAAACGCAGTTTCTTATGAGCCCTCAAGCGACCAAACTCGTCGGGGTAACTTACCTATTTTGAGCCATCCTGTCTAAAACTCGGTAAACAAAAACGGCGTTCTCGGAGCAACGAGAAAAAACGCCGGAAAGGTAACGTACACCAAACGAGACATTTTAACACATTTTATACAAAGGGTGTGCGCAAAAATAGGGATACCTGAACAGGAGGGCGTAATGCATAAAGCAAAAACCGGGGCAAAGGTAGCCATGACAGAGACTGGTGGGATACGTTCTCCAGGTTCTGCATAGACCCGCCGGGACCCAGCTCTGGAAAAAAATAAAATTTCCAGGAATTAATGCTCATAAGGTTAACCCAAACATGTTCGCACACAAGCGTTAAATAAAGACCAGCATGGCATTTATAACTGATGAAGTCTTTCCGGTGGTGTTTGTTTCAAGATTCAATTTTGGAGAAAAAAAAATCCTAAAAAAAGATGCCGGCCCCCGAATTATCTTGTAGATCAAAAACTGGGAAGCCTGACAAATATACGAGATCTAACTTCTCCCGAAGTTTCTTTTTAGATCGCCGTATGTTGAAGGCGGTGATACAAAACGTATCCCTCAATTGGCTGGTTAACTAACTGAATCGTAAATTCGTTATTCCCATCCCTCCAAGGAGCACCCGCCGGGTGTGAATATTAGTTTGAAAAAAACGTTAACCCCAATTGTGCCCTAAAGCGCCCTATGTTGAAGGAGGCGATACACAATGCATCCCGCAATTGTCTGGTCAACTAAACTGAATTTTGCAAATTCGGGCATCCCAACCTTCCAGGTTGCACCCGCCGGGTGATTTAAAGTTTAAAAGTTAACCCCAAATGTTCCTAACCCCACTTCTTTGTAAAAGATCGCCGGGGAGGAAATACAAAGATCGCGAATTGCAAATCAGTCAATATAACCACCCAAAGGTACCACCGCCGGGTTTTATATGCAATGTCAAACCAATTGTACCTGCCCCAGACCTCTTTGTAAAAAAGGTCGCCGGGAGGGTAAGACTAAACAAACAAACGGCATTGTTTCAATGGCTTATTAAAGATTTCAGCATATCTTTACCTGTCCAAAAGAATTAAGAATAACTTCTTAATCCTCATAAAGATGAAGCATATCTTTATTATAGATGAAGTCTTTCAAGTATCCCTTTACACTGGAGACACTAGTAAGATACAGGCATCTTTTTATCCCATAAAAAGTCTAAGCCTAGCTTAATCTCTAATCCGGCTTCTCTCAGAAGCCCTCATAGATCGCCGTCTTGAAGGCCGTGATACCCTATTGTATCAATCAATTGTTTGGCAAATTATCTCGAATCGCAAATCCGTTAATATAACCACCCGAAGGTACAACCGCCGGGTTTTATATGCAATGTCAAACCAATTATACCTGCCCCAGACCTCTTGTAAAAAGGTCGCCGGGAGGTAAAGACCAAACAAACAGACAGCATTGTTTCAATGGCTTTGAAAAGCAGAGAAAACCAAGTCCAACAGGTGTCAGCCTGATCACCTAGAAAAACTGTGTGGAGCCCCCCTCGACGGGAATAAACCAGGAAGCCTGATCCCAGGCTCGACCATAGAAAACGCAGTTTCTGATGAGCCCTCAAGCGACCAAACTCGTCGGGGTAACTTACCTATTTTAGCCACCCTGACTAAAACTCGGTAAACAAAAACGGCGTCCTCGGAGCAACGAGAAAAACGCCGGAAAGGTAACCCTGTCCAGTCTCCGCCGGCTTATGACAAGTTACTCGAGAGGAACGTTTATTAGGGGGAGGGTGCTCAAGAAGAAGCCTATCCCAAAGAGGGACGTTGTCACATTGCAGTGACTTATGAGCCACAATCGTAGTATACGCTGACATTTGTTGCCGAACTTCTCGTAAGGCGACCGCTGCGGTCTTATCATTATCTTGGAGGACTTTGACACTTAGTTGGGAGCAAAAGGAACAGTTGCGCATCACCCACAGACCTCTTGAACGGTCTAGACATTTAACACACCTGACACAAAGAGTGTGCGCAAAAAGAGGGATACCGGCACAGGTTGGATTAATGCATAAAGCTAAAACTGGGGCAAAGGTAGCCATGACAGAGACTGGTGGGGACTTACTGCAGGGTCTGTATTGGTCCGCCGGGGCCCAGACCTGGAAAAAAAGGAAAATTTCCAGGAGTTAATGCTCATAAGGTTAACCCAAAATGATCGTATACAAGTGTTCCTAACCCGCCGGATAACGAGGCGTAATCTCACAATGATTACAGCTCGTTATGCGGCGGGGTTTTCATAAAGATATCCTAATATCTAGACATGTCTTTAAGAAAGTTTTAAGAATACCCTCTGACATAATATAAAAAACGTATGGTGAAGGCGGTGATACAGAGCCGTATCTCTCAATTAAATGGGTAACTAGCTTGAATTGTAAATTCCGTATTTCCCTTCCCAGGAGCACCCGCCGGGTGTGGCTAATTTATGAAAAATTACGTTAACCCTAATTGAGCCTTCGATCGCCGTAAGAGTGAGGGCGGCGATACCTATAGTATCACTAAAATGGACCGGTTAACTAACCTGAATTACCAATTCGTTCATCCCACCTTAACAAGTTACACCCGCCGGGTGAGACCTGATCGCTAAAACGTTAACCCCATAAGTTCCTATCCCCACTTCTTTGTAAAAGATCACCGGGGAGGAAAGCCCACAACAACAGCTAGGGTTTTTCCTTTGGTTTGTAAAACCGGGTAGAAAAACTACATAACATATGTCCGCATGAACAATGTTAGATGGGTACCACCAGTCCGCCGGGAATCATAGGGAGCCTGAAACAGGCACCAACACAGAGACGCAGTCTTGGAGAGCCACAGACACCAACTCGCCGGGGACACCCGCCTGATTTGAAACCACGCGTGGCCAAACACGGCTCACGGCCGGAGTTTTTCACGGTGAAACCGAGAAAACCCCGCCGGAAAGTAACCCACCCCGAACAGATACCATCTGAACGCACATAGGACCCGAGAGATAGCCAAGCACGACTAACCTAGGGACCACAATATCATCCGTGGAATTAGCCAATACACAACTAAACCAGGAAACAAACATAGTCCGTGGAATTAGCCAATACACAACTAACCCCGGATACACATGACACAGTAGGACATATTTATAAAATAAACAAAAACACTTGTACATGTGGCAAAGCTACGAGCGGCTGGCTAGGCCTAAGCAAACGGCACAAGAACTGTTGAGATATAAACAAAAAACACTGGAAATATAACAACAGGAACCACCGCCAACACTCCACTGTAGAAAAAACTTCCGACCAAGGGAAGACCGACTCGGGACCCAGAAAAAACTTCACTAAGTGAAGAAAAATACGCTGGGAACGTCAGCAAAGCAACGCTACCTCATCAGAAAGATAAAAGGCAGCAGAATTAATCGCGTAATGAAAGCCGCCTGCATCACAAGCTAACACAACTATGAAAAAACAAAAAATTCACCTGTCCACAACCGGACCACGAGGGTACATCCGAAATAGATGCCCCAAACACACGACCCAAAATACACTGCACTGCGGGCAACCAGCCCAGGACACTCCTGCTACGCATATCCTAACCTTACTCGATACATCCCGGAGTAAACAGATGAGAAAAAACTCACTAGGGACGCAGCATATGCGGAACCAGCGGAGCGTGGAGATACACGTCCAGGCCGGCTGATCGCAGAGCAGAGAAGCAAGAATGACGCCTGAATCAGCGTCTGGTCAAAGATCCACACAAGTACATCCACGATATGATGGAAAGCTTATTGGATAGTTATTCTTATTTTCTTTTTGTTTTTTATTTTTTACGAAGTTTTTTCGTAGTGAGAACCCAATTCATAATGACTGAAGCCATGAGTGAGGTCGCGTGCGCTCATGATGAAGGCTCCTCAGATTTTAAATGCTCTGCGCGGTAGATTCAAACTACGGCGGATTAGTGTTTGAAGAGGATGCCTTATGTAATAGGCATGTTCGTCAATGATGGAGGGGCCACTAATAAATAAGATTGTGAGTAAATAAGATTGCAAATACATATGACTACGAATGGGCCTACATAAGACTGGCATTATGCATTCCCTCTCCTATAGCCGAAATGTGACTGCCAGTCGAGTATGTAAGAACACATACAATTTTCCCTACCAAGGTTTGCCGGGAGTTGCTGCCCGAGGCAGTTGTTTCGGACTATAAGCAACCTACTGTAGGCCTTTTAAAAAAAAAAACATTGTGGAGCTCTCTACCCTCCCTCTCCTACAATAATGCTTTATTATAAGCGGTGAGTCAAAATTTCTGCAGCCAACACATAATATAGTCTTTGCATACAGTTGTTTATTAAATCTTAAAGTTACCCATACTAATTAATAACGTATATTTATAATGCAAAGTCAGCAGGTAGTTTCATGCCTTTTTGCTATGATAAATGATATGCTTGGTTACAACGATGCCAGATTGCAGGATTGCAACGATTGCTACCAACCAACCCGGCCCACCACTACCAGTATTTCAGGTGCCTTTGCCATTTATTACACTCTTGGTGGACACCCTGTCTATAGTATCTCCACTGCCAGAGGCACCTATGTCACCTATGTCAAGCCAGAATATAAGTCTCCCTCCAACTGCTCTCATCAAAGAGAACGGAAGCAGACAGTCTCCCCTCCACCACAGCCAGCCAACAGAAAACGAGAATCTCCACTATCTGTTCCATCTCACACTAGGCCTACAATTAACACCTCCATTATAGAGGGGCTCATATTTGGCCCTATAATAAGGACCACCCCTGCTCTTTTTCCCCGATAGACAGCCCCTACTGACTAGCACCGAAAAAGGGTGGAGTTTAGGATGCGGAAATTGTTTGGCAGCTCAAGTCCAGCGTTTACCCAGGCTGGCAGGAGAACGCTTACCCAGGTTCTCCATTGTTCTACGCTTACCCAGGTAGATCAACCAGTGTCGCTAACTAGGGCACTAGTGCAGTAACGCTAACCCAGGTTACTATGACTTTATTGTCCCCTAGGCACACAAATCCTTCACCAAGCCAGCCACCAACCCAGCAGAAAGAAAGCGAGAAGCAAGTGCCACGACTACCAACCCTAATGACATCCTAGAAGCAGTGAAAAGGAAGGAGGCAAGACGACCAGCACCTACCAAAGACACCGAGATTGCAAATAAATAACCTTGCAAATAAATACAAGTACAATTAAGTACAGCTCTGAATAAAGCAGAATTTATATATAAAACTGTACATACAAAAATATGAGTAAACATGATAGCAAATATAAATTATTGTCATTGAATATGGCTGGGAATGCCAAAGCTGTCAAACTATTAAGCCAGATTGCGATTAAATAAGAACGATCCATCTGATTGCATGCAGCTATAGACTGAGATTGAGTGGTGTCATCAAAATTTCTTTAAAAAAATACCTGAATACTGTATACCCTTCTAACACACAAAATGTCTCATCTATGATGAAGAAATCCTGGAGGACATATATATTTTATATAAAAACTAATTAGTAATCTACAATTCCTTAAACTATGTAGTAAATATCCCTGAGTAAGGTTGTAGATATAATGCAAATATGTGATATAGTTGTTGTAATTATTAACCTATATAATAATTCCTAATTGTAATTTTCTCACTAATTTTGTCGTTCTAGTTATTGATACCTATGTTTTAATGTGGTCTTCTTTGATCTCCTCCACCTATACCCTAATAACATTGTTAGTTCCTTTTTACATCCTAATCCATGATAGTGTCACTTGCCTTCCTTATTATATTGTTAAGTTTCTTTAAGAAGTACTTGAGGGGGTATCACACGTAAGCTTTCAACTGTATTATTTGGTATATATATTATCCTTAACTCACCTTTACTAGTTTTATGAGACCTATCGTGATCACCCTTAGTGCTTTGCTTCTCATACTCGTCCTGATGTGATACGACCTGAGGCACCACCGAGGGATGATTGATCCCGCTCACCACCCCCCCGCCCACGTTGACAGACTGCGGGGGAAGTTGCAGTTGCTGTTGCTGACAGTTGCTAACTGTGGTGGCTACTGTGCTCTGTGGCATAGTCTGCTGTAATTGCTGCTGCTGCTGCTGCTGCTGTTGCTGTGTTGGCACCGGTGTGGAGGACTGGGACTGTGGAGCCATAAGGTGCGCGGTGGTGGACGACGGCCTTCTTTGTTGACTAGGTGGGATGGAGGACGAGGCAGAGGAGTTAGGATCAGGATCCATGGAGAGGGGAGGCACGTCGAAGGAAGGAGGTGGAATGGAAGGGTAGAAGCCATGGGTGGAGGCAGAGGTGGCGGTGGTGGATTTGTCAAGGTGGTCAGCACTGCCACGGTAGTCCGGCCGCAGGAACTCATTGGCTGCTGCAGCTCTCTCTCGCAGGAACTCTCTGAATGATGGGAGAATAATTGTAGTGGTTAATTGTGCTTGCTAGCTGGAAGCAATGGTTATTTTTATGGAGGCCATGTACGCAGCCGGATCCCTTACCTCTCTGTGCATGCGCGAAAATGTACAAATATTATATTAGATTAACCTAATCTAACCTAACCTAACCTAACTTAACCTAACCTAACCTAACCTAATATAATATAATATAACAAAAATAACAAAATACAAATATAAAATATACTAGATCCGAGTGGGATCGAACACTGGTTTTCCTGTTTAAGAGGCCTAATCTCTACCGACTGAGCTACGAAGAGACATGGCAACAATGGTTTGAAGGCTATATTTAAACGCGTTTGGGCCTTCTTCCTGTAGCCTAAAGTAGGGGGTAAGAGATCCGGCGGCGTACATGGCCTCCCTTTTTTTACACTCCCATGCCCACTAACACACATAAATAAAATTACTATACATACAGTACAGACACAGTAGACACGCATACCCTCTTCTCTCTCTCACTTTCGTGTACTTATACATTTCTTTTGTTACATACACATTGAACAGACTGTAAGTATTACAAATAATATAATGAACAATCATAATTTATAAAATATGAAGTATATGTTCAGCTTTCTCAACATGGAATGAAAACTCCTGTACATACCGAACCTTGTGACTTGGAGGACAGTCACTACCCCCACTATCATCGCTGTCAATATCCTTCGCCTGGATACTCAATACATTTATGACCTTATGACTGTTGTATTTTGAAAACTGACATTTTAATTACCGTGTAAGCATTACTCACAGCGTATTATGACTGAGTATAGAACCTCATGACTACCTAATTGTTCCAAGTATGGGAAAGTTACGATGTTAAAAAGACTTAATTGGCTGTTTCGTCATACCACTGTGCCTCATAGGTCGTAAGATCCTCACCGTGTCATAACTCTATGACCGCCTTTAGGTGTTCGGGCTACTCTAGAAGTTAACTCTAGCAGTATCACCACCATTACTAATAGCATCACTATCAATATTACTATTCAACCCATTCACTGCGGTCGATGTACTGGTACTGGTATGTAGAAAAGTCCTATACTGCGGGTGATGAACCCATACGTTTTACTAGTACCGGCTGAGTTGGTTGCACCAACCCGGGCCTCACTTTTTGCCAGACACTTCCATGAGCTTCTAAGCTTGCCACCCATACCTATATCAGTCTATTCCATGCATTGGTTGAAAGAGGGTGTGTGTCTAAGCAAGATGTGTTTTAAAAACTGAAATACAATGAAAAGAGGGCTAATTCAACATTCATTTGTGACGGCTATGTACCAGGTACGAATGTGAGGCTCATTTCATATTACAGGCCATAATTAATACTGTCTGAAAAACACAAAACTTAATAAAATAACATAATATTTTATTGACTTATCGCAAGAGAAAAATATGAGAGGACAGGAGAGACAAGGTAATAATATGCTTGGTGGGTGGCCTCGAGCGGCATCAGAACAAGGAAACTTTCACTCAATGATTTATAAGGACGTGAGGTTAAGAATGAATTAATGAAGTCTCGTAAGGGGAGAATTCTACCCTATCTTTTCATTGGAACTCGTTTAAATTCTATCAGAGCTACCGATATGATGCTAGGGTGACATATATTTAGCATAAATAGTGGGAATAATGCCCGCCAGAGAGTATTCTTAGCTATGTAACTCCCCACATGGAAAGGGTTAAAGAGCATAGCTCACCTTATCAAGTATCCCCAGAATTATAATTTTTCATGTTCAATATAACTCCATATTATGTAATACTAGGAGGCTGGGTCCTTTATACAATCAATTATAAGCAGTTTTGTGTATGTGTTTCTGTGTGTGTTTTTATTTTTATTTTTATTTATTTATTTATTTATTTTTATTTTTTTTGGGGGGGGAATAGCTAATTAGTACTAGATCTGGAGGTATGTCGATCTAGCATAAATTTCTTAACATCAAGTGACATGAATTCTTCAGATATTTTAGAGATTTCAGTCATCTTAAGTGACATTCTATAGATTATTCTATGTTTTCTTATGTGTATGAAGGAGCCAAAAGGCAATGCTGCCTGTAAAAAGTGTTTCACCCCAGAGTCCGAATATCTGGATACAAGGAGTTTGAAGCAGTTTAAGTCATAGTAAGAGGGAAAGACATTGAAGGAGAGATAAAACAGGTTACTTGCTTAGTAGACGAAAGACTGGGAACATCGGTTCACTCTTGGGTTAGAGAGTTGGATAGAATAGGGATGGGAGTGTGTTGAAGAGCGGGTGCCCCCCACTCTCCGTAAGGGAGAAGGTATTCACTGAGAAAGCTCTGAAAAACATTGATTATTGTAATAGCGGTAGAAGAGTGAGAGAGATGCAACATAGCACCATACCCCTATCCAGAGCAAGAAGCTGTGCGGGGGTGCAAAACCCACAGAGACGGTTGACCACACCTAACTTCTGGGAAGCTGTTTTAGCAAGAGTGGCAATATGATCTTTCCAAGACAGGTCAGGATAAAATGAAGGGCTGCTTTGTGTATTGTTGAAGAGTTAGTAATACTTGTGTGGAAGATTTGTGACGTCTACCAGCGTGGGCAGAATCGCCTCTCGTTAGCCACTAGCGCTCGCCAGGGACATCGAAATGGGCTACAGTTATCCGAGAATGTTGTTCTTTCTTTCCTTGTGCTCGCATTGTTACAGACAGTCCAGTGGTGGTCTTTGTTTTCGTCTGTGACAACGGGAAGTATTTTATATCATTAGTAGAATATAAGATGCATGGTGTAAAGTTAAGGAGAAAGAGCGATAGAGGCAGCGTGGTGGTAGTATGTGCGTGTGTATGTATGTGCTGCCTCCCTCGCTCGGAGGAGTATTCCCGCTCGCGCGCGGGCTTTCCCGCGCCCTTGATTGGCTGGCGGTTCCTGGCGCGTCCTAGGGGCCTGCCGCCTTGTGACGTATCGGCCCGTGATTGGCCGACCATCGCGCCCTTGCGGGCTCCTGTGTAACTTGCCTCCTGCATGAGGGTCCACAGGAGCTGTTCTCCTCAGGACAGGCTAGGTGCGCGTGCTTCTAACATCCCTTTGCATACTCTCTCCCGATCACCCCCCTTTACCACTGTCTCTCTCTCTGACCTTCTTCTTTTCCTTTGCTTCTCACCTTTATTAGATTACTTGTCCCCTTGGGTTCTGCATACGGTTTCCATAGCCGGCCCATTGTATTGCATGCGCCGTCCTCAGAGATATTTACATGTACTTAGAATAGGTTTTGAGGGTTCTTAGTTAGTAGAGGTTGGGAACTTAGTGTGTGTCCATTATTGATTTAGTGTTTCTGCTCTTTTATTTAATGCTAGACTGGGATAAGGTAACTGTAGTCGTTGTCTCCGATATGTGTATGGTTAGCTTATACCTACACGACTTCGACCGGTCCTGTGGTAGCCTGTGCTGTCTTTTCGGCTGCGTCCTTTGCGACTGCAGCATTGTGTTGACTGAGGGTTTTGGCCTGTTCCAGTTCCACAATTTGCTGCCTCTTTGCTTGTCTTTAACCTAAGAAGTGCGCATGGGGGTAATTAGAAACGTCTGCCTGTGCTGACGTATTTGAGCTGTTTCCATCACTAAAATATTCATTTTACCATAAATAGCATTAATACTTATCAATACGCGCCTATTATGGGTTGATTATAAAGGTATTAACCTGAAACAACAATAAAACGAGTGAAAACAGCGTTTGGATGGTCAAAATCGGAGATACAGGCCGCGATTTATATAATGTATGGGTGAGGCAACCTGTTTTCCCGCCAATTTCCCCCAAGGCCACTGAGACACAGTCGATCGATACTCTCTCTCTCTCTTGCACTCGCTTGCTAACAGTGATGACAATGCCCTGCTTGCAACTCGCTAATGTTAGCACAAAAATATACCTCAGAATAAGGGAATAACAGGGTAAATAGGTGATAACTGAAGGAGGGGAGGAAAGTGGGGAAGGAGGGGAGGTAGAGGAGTGATATTTTGCATGGCCCAGGGGCAAAAAAAAAAAAAATCAAAAAATAAAAATTCGATGTTTAAAGTTGATTTTTTTTTTTCTCTGACTCTTAACCCTCCTGGCCCGGGCTGTATCTCCAAAGGACAGGGTGGGCTACCCGGGCGATCTGGCCAAAAAACGTCTAGGCCTACGCTACCGTATTTATGTTAATTTTAACTGCTAGAAATTTTCCACGCATCTATAAATGTAGTGCGGTTTCCAATCTGTAGACTGGCGTTGAGTAGAGCTCTCTAAGTCAACTGGTTCAGTTGTGATGACGATTTCAGTGGAGAGCATTGTCAGGCGATGTTAGCAATACGACGATCTTTTCACTACTGAAACAACGACATACAGACATACAATAACAAACGAGTCTTCTCCTTCTTGTTTTCAGAGGTGCGGTGACGCAACGATCGGCTTTGTTTACATGCGTCGGACGCACGGCGTTCAGACCAAGCTGAATAGGCTTTCAAGCTTACTATCTCCTGAAAGGAAACCTGGGCACCTGCCCTTATTTCGTGGTGTCATTTTAAAATGACAACCGGGCAGGAAGGGTTAAGAGTCTTCCCGCAGTCCGCCGGGGGAACTCTTAAGAGTCTTCCCGTAGTTCCCGGGTTAAGAGGGTCGCCAGGGTAGAACCAGATACTTGTGATCTGGATCTATCAAGAGAGCACCCTAGTCAATTAACGTAACTTAAAGGATGCAGTCTTAAGGACATCGCTAGGCTACGAGCCTGTCTTGCTCAACCACAGTTCCTTACCTAGAGTATTCCAGCTAGACATTATTAATCGAGTAGACACTTATTAGTATTTAATATAAGCTCTTTGATATGTACGCATTATTATTCACAGCATTTATTAGTCTAGGTTGTTGTTGAGTTGCACAACCATAGCAGACTGTTTCGTTGATGAGGAAGTACTTCTTTTAGTGTCGAGCATTGCTACCGTTGCGCATTTATAGTATTCTCGTGTCAGTTAACATTATATGTCCTATCTTTTAGTGTATTCACTTTACACGTGTGGTGTCCTGCCTCCTGCCTTTATATAGTTTAAGATACGAGCATCTTATGAGCATCAGACTTTCTTCAGAAGTTTCCAGGTCTATGCTGTAGGACTATACTTCACTTTCCTTCAGATAGGAGTGAAGAGTTTATTGTTGTTTAGAGTAACTGTATTGAAGCATCTTTTTATTGTATTAAATCTTGCAGTGATTTAATTGATCTTTCCATAGATTCCTTTTTTATGCACTTTAACGTAACTTGCATCTTGTTTGTTATCAGGCTATACCAGTTTGGGTTAGCCTGAAGTAGAGTACATTTATGCCCAGTTAAGGATACCCCGCTATCGCAGATTAACTCTGGAGGGTATAAGTGTTTTTGTTTGCCGGCATATAAGTTCGAGGATTTGGATCTAGCGTACCATTGTTGCATAGTGCCCTATTACTAGTCCAATCTTTAAGTGCCCTTGTTTTATTCGTAGCCCCGGTCGTAACAAATGGCGACCTTGCCTAGTATCTTATCTTAGTCGTCATACCAAATGAACTAAGAAATAATTGCAGGATTGTTGGACATTTGTTTTTGAGGAATATTTTGGACATGTTGGAATTTTTTTTGGCAACGTAGTATAGCACTTGAGTTGTCTTCAAGCATTTATTTTTAGTGAATAGTGCTACATGAGAGTTTAGGTACTTTTTTTTTTTTATAAACGTTGAGGATTTCCGGTGGAGACTATGTCGAACGACGGATCAGTATACAGTTAGGACACAGTACGGGAAGCAGGCGAGGAGGTGGAGAAGGTGGAGTTGTCTAGGGGCGCTTGGGTGGTGAACAGTGAGGAGGATGCTCGGATATTTTTGGAGGAGCCTGTGTCAGCGGATCGTGTGTCGGGGTTAGACCGGTACGGACTACAGTGTGTAGCCACGGTCTTAGGGTTTACCGGTACTAGCGGTTTGTCGAAAAGTGAGCTGGTTACCTGTGTGCTCGGTGGGGTGCGTAGGGCTTCGGGTGGAGCGGGAGCTGGGGCACCTTCTGCCCAGCCTCCATTCCACTCGACTCCTACCATGGCGCCCCCTCGGGCTCCGGAGCTGGGTACGTTCGTGCAGGCCGATGCCCGCTGGCGGTTGGGTATGCCTCTAGGTGATTCACGGGGTGGGTCCCCAATAATAGCACCCCCTCCTCAGGGTTTGTCTGCCGAGATGTTGTTTCAGCTCGAACTGGCCAAACTTAACCAGCAGGCTGAGCAACGAAAGCATGAGGCTGAGCAACGAAAGCATAAGGCTGAGCTCGAGCAACGAAAGCATAAGGCTGAGCTCAGGCAGCAACAGCTTAGGATTCAGGCTGATGAGAGAAAGGCCATACGTGAGGCTGAGCTTCAGGTTGAGGCTACGAAGTACTGTGCAGACATAGAGCTTGAGAAGTCTCGGGTGGAGTCGACAGGGCAGCGTCTCGATTCTGGGAATCGAGGTCTTGATCAGTCTTTATCGCACCTTCTTAAGTTAGTCCCTGCATTTGACGAGTCGGGTGTCACCGAGTTTTTCCTGCGTTTTGAGAAGAAGTGCCGGGAGCACCAATGGCCCGAGGTTAAGTGGGCAGCCCTTGTTTCCTCTAGGTTGGTTGGCAAAGTACTCAAGGCATATGATGCGTTGCCCTTGGAGTCTTGCATCGATTATGAGGTATTGAAGGAAGCTGTTCTGCGGGCGTACGAGTTACAACCAGAGACATATAGGTTGAAGTTTCGGGGTGTTACGAAGGGTCGTGAGTGCACTTTTCTAGAACATGCCCAGGAACTGTCTGATGCTTTGAGAAATTGGCTGAGGTCAGAGAAGGTGACGACGTTCGAAGAGATTGACCAGTTAGTCCTTCTAGAGCAATTTTTTAAATGCACAGGCGGCGACCTGACTTTGAACCTCAAAGAGAAACAACCTAAAACTCTACAAAAGGCAGCTGAGATGGCTGACCTGAGAATGTCGCTGATTCGTGGGTGCGGGTCTGCACAACGGACCGATGCGGGTAACAAAGGGGCGCAACACTCCACCCCCCCGAGTCAATGATGCAACATTTAATAACGAAAGTAACAGCAATGATATCAATTTTGATCACAAACCTAAAACCGTCCCGTTTAAGAAAGGTCAGTGCCCTTCCCCACCTCAGGGGAAGTCCAAGGGTGAAGTAGAGTGTTTTAAGTGTCATAACAAGGGGCATTTTGCACGTTCCTGCCCTAGTAACCAACCTACTGCAGTCGTGTCTTTGGCTAGCAACATTGGGGTGTCTCTGAGGTCTTCTGCATTTACCCAGGGTGATATGTCAGATGCGGGGGCACAGCCAGTGAAGGAGTATCCGGAAGGCTCGAATCCTGTCCGCGATGCTTTTTGCGACCATAGAAGGCGTGGCTGCGTGAGTTGGGCTGGTTGCAAGCATGGGTTGGAGTTGTTGCGTGATACAGGTGCATCCCAGACTCTGATGAAAAACTTTACAGGCAAACCTATAAACGCGGCACGGGTAGTTGTGGTGCAGGGTATTAATGCTACAAGGTCATACCCGTTGGTTCGAGTGGAGCTGGAGGTTGATGGTGTGACACGAGAGATAGATGTTGGAATCGTAGAGAAACTGCCAGTAGAGGGCGTCGACCTTCTTCTCGGCAACGACTTTGCGGTGCCTACTTCTGAGGTTCCACCCTTAGTCGTTGCCGAGAGGGCAGCCGACGTGAGTAGGGAGGGGCAGAAGTTGGTCGAGAGGTGTCAATTACAGCAGATGGCGTGTGTTGACACCCGATCTCGTGCATCTAAGGTGTCACAGCCTATTCCTCAGTCTCTAGACCAGCGGAGGAACGGTCGGAAGGAGAAAGCTAAAGTTGGGAGAAGTTTTGTGAGTTTTGGTCCAGCGGCTCTTCTTGGCGACTCAGTATTAGGACCAAAGATGAGCTCCGGAGTGGCCCCAGAACCTGTCCCCCCTAGGGACATGGTAGGGCGTGATGGCACTCCGCGACAGAGTAGTTCCCAGGTGGAGGAGAGTTGTGGGAACGGAGCTATTGAACTCGAGGACGGGGAGGCATTTCATGTGAACCTGGCGAAGGAGTTTGTGAGGCAGCCACCTGAGAAGCCTACTGTCCCTATGTTGGTCTGCAGCGGCCAAGGTGGAGAAGGAGAGGGGGCAGTGGGGCTCAGGTGGAGGAGAGTTGGGATTGTCATGTCTCGGCGGAGCAGTGGGCGGGGGACACGAGTCTGGTGGCTGTGGAAGCGCTAGAGCACCTGCCTGAGCAGCAGTGTGCAGCGCTCCAGCACCGGCTCGGTTCATACCCCACTGGTCGTGCCGAGCACCCAGGCCTCACAACTCATGCGGTGCACGAGGTTCCGCTGGCAGGTCACTTGAGTGTGAGCAGACCGTTGGCCTCGTTGTTTCAGTGGTTCAAGGTGGGCGACGAGGATTTGGCATGGTTGTCAGGTCAGGGTCGACCCATAGCTGCCAAGGGTGGTGGTCAGAATGAGGACATTGAGCAGATTGGTGAGGTTGGCTGTGGAGTGGATGTGCCCGGTCATCGCATAGCCTACCAATGCTGCTCTAGTAAGATGCAACAGCCCTACCATAGACCGACTGTATCTGGCCATGTCGTTGAAGGCGCTGATGCTGCGCAGGCAGATGTAGTCGTAAGGAATGCGGGGGTGCGCATGTACGGTATCGGCGGGGAAGCCTTAGCAATTATGAACTATGGGAGTGACTGCACAGGTGGTACAGATTGTCCCTCTCATGACCTGGCTGTTCTAGGGACAAAGGTGGAGAAGGAGGGAGACTATAGTGTAGAAACTGCGGTCTCGGCTGGGTTGTGGGAGGGCAATGAGCATGTTGTTCTTCGAGATAAGTTGCAACCTCTTGTTCCTGAGCGCCAAGAGAAGTTGTTTACTAGGCTGTGGCAGTATATCCGCATGTTTGTTGCTTCTCCAGGCCTGATGCACGGGGTAGAATCCGACATGGAGGCTGGAGACAGTGCAAGGCTCAAGTTAATTCCCTACCATATAAATCCTGCTCGACAGCCTGTTGTGAAAGCAGAGCTAGACTATATATGGAAAAAGGGTCTGAGGGATAAGGGATATCGTGAGTGGTCGTTGCCAGTGAGTTTGCAACCTGAGTTGAGTGGCAAGATCCGTGTGTATGTTGATTGCAAGAGTGTGTGTGCATTATCCCTGACAGACGCCTATCCATTACCTAGAGTTGACGACACCATAGACCGCATCGGGGCTGCATCGCTTATCACGAAGGTAGAACTAGTGAAAGATTATTGGCAGGTCCCGTTGCCGGAAAGAGCGAAGAGAAGTGCCAGTCTTGTGATGAACTGGGCAGTTTATCAGTGTCAGGTGTTGTTGTGCTGTCGGAACACAAGTTGGATGTGTGGCATGTTAAGGGCACTGATAATGTTTTGGCTGATTGTTTGTCACGGGAGGGTATGTTTGCAGGGGAACCCTCGCCGTTCAGTCAGTGTGTGTTGAGAGTGGAGAAAAAACCAGGCTTGCCCCTGTAGAGCAGCCGTCAAAAACAACATTAAAATTAAATAAAAAATCACATAAAAACTCTTTCTTTTTTATAGTTAATTGTAAGTTGCCAATGTTATAGCTAAAGTCTTAAGTTGAACCTGTCTTTCACTTAGTAGGCTGGGCTCTGTGAAGCTCGCTCTGGGAGCATAGCAGGCTAAAATTATACTATTATGTTTGGGAGGGGTTATAAGATTATATTTATGCTAATATGTTGTTTTATGTAAGAATTGAGCTTTGCATTTCATTTCAGGTGGAGTGGCTAGGTGTGGCGGGTCTTGTCGGCATTCTGCCTTGTCAGATATGGTGCTCGCCTAATGTTGAGCGTACTATATCTTGGGCGGGGTGTGACGTCTACCAGCGTGGGCAGAATCGCCTCTCGTTAGCCACTAGCGCTCGCCAGGGACATTGAAATTGGCTACAGTTATCCGAGAATGTTGTTCTTTCTATCCTTGTGCTCGCATTGTCACAGACAGTCCAGTGGTGGTCTTTGTTTTCGTCTGTGACAACGGGAAGAATTTTATATCATTAGTAGAATATAAGATGCATGGTGTAAAGTTAAGGAGAAAGAGCGATAGAGGCAGCGTGGTGGTAGTATGTGCGTGTGTATGTATGTGCTGCCTCCCTCGCTCGGAGGAGTTTTCCTGCTCGCGCGCGGGCTTTCCCGTGCCCTTGATTGGCTGGCGGTTCCTGGCGCGTCCTAGGGGCTTGCCGCCTTGTTACGTATCGGCCCGTGATTGGCCGACCATCGCGCCCTTGCGGGCTCCTGTGTAACTTGCCTCCTGCATGAGGGTCCACAGGAGCTGTTCTCCTCAGGACAGGCTATGCGCGCGTGCTTCTAACATCCCTTTGCATACTCTCTCCCGATCACCCCCCTTTACCACTGTCTCTCTCTCTGACCTTCTTCTTTTCCATTGCTTCTCACCTTTATTAGATTACTTGCCCCCATTGGGTTCTGCATACGGTTTCCATCGCCGGCCCATTGTATTGAATGCGCCGTCCTCAGAGATATTTACATGTACTTAGAATAGGTTTTGAGGGTTCTTAGTTAGTAGAGGTTGGGAACTTAGTGTGTCTCCATTATTGATTTAGTGTTTCTGCTCTTTTATTTAATGCTAGACTGGGATAAGGTAACTGTAGTCATTGTCTCCGATGTGTGTATGGTTAGCTTATACCTACACGACTTCGACCGGGCCTGTGGTAGCCTGTGCTGTCTTTTCGGCTGCGTCCTTTGCGAGTGCAGCATTGTGTTGACTGAGGGTTTTGGCCTGTTCCAGTTCCACACTTTGCTGCCTCTTTGCTTGTCTTTAGAGGGTCGCCAGGGTAGAACCAGATACTTGTGATCTGGATCTATCAAGAGAGCACCCTAGTCAATTAACGTAACTTAAAGGATGCAGTCTTAAAGACATCGCTAGGCTACGAGCCTGTCTTGCTCAACCACAGTTCCTTACCTAGAGTATTCCAGCTAGACATTATTAATCGAGTAGACACTTATTAGTATTTAATATAAGCTCTTTGATATGTACGCATTATTATTCACAGCATTTATTAGTCTAGGTTGTTGTAGAGTTGCACAATCATAGCAGACTGTTTCGTTGATGAGGAAGTACTTCTTTTAGAGTCGAGCATTGCTACCGTTGCGTATTTATAGTATTCTCGTGTCAGTTAACATTATATGTCCTATCTTTTAGTGTATTCACTTTACACGTGTGGTGTCCTGCCTCCTGCCTTTATATAGTTTAAGATACGAGCATCTTATGAGCATCAGACTTTCTTCAGAAGTTTCCAGGTCTATGCTGTAGGACTATACTTCACTTTCTTTCAGATAGGAGTGAAGAGTTTATTGTTGTTTAGAGTAACTGTATTGAAGCATCTTTTTATTGTATTAAATCTTGCAGTGATTTAATTGATCTTTCCATAGATTCCTTTTTTATGCATTTTAACGTAACTTGCATCTTGTTTGTTATCAGGCTATACCAGTGTGGGTTAGCCTGAAGTAGAGTACATTTATGCCCAGTTAAGGATACCCCGCTATCGCAGATTAACTCTGGAGGGTATAAGTGTTTTTGTTCGCCGGCATATAAGTTCGAGGGTTTGGATCTAGCGTACCATTGTTGCATAGTGCCCTATTACTAGTCCAATCTTTAAGTGCCCTTGTTTTATTCGTAGCCCCGGTCGTAACAGATTGTGATGGGTAGATAGATGGAGAAATTGGGTTTTGGAAGCATTGAAAGCAACAAGATTTTCTCTGCCGCAATCGGAAATAGTTGATAGCTCAGAAGATAGGTGTGCTATGGCCTAGCTCATCCCGTGAGTTTTAGAGTAATTTCGTGGTGGGTCGTTGTGAAAAACTAGTTGAATAGTGTAAGGTAGAGTCATCAGCATATGAGTGGATAGGACTAGAGGTACAGTTGAGAATATAGTTAATGAATATTAGAAAGAGAACTGATGACAGGACAGAACCCTGAGGAACACCGGAGTTGATAGGATGAGGAAGTGAGCGATGGCCTTCCGCAACTGTAGCTATGGAACAGCCAGAAAGGAAATTAGAGACAAAGGCACAGATGGAGGGATAGAAACCGAAGGAGGGTAGTTTGGAAATTAGAGATTTGTGCCAGACTGTATCGAAGGCTTTCAATACATCTAGCGCAATAAAAAAAGGTTTCACCGAAGTCCCGAATGGAGGATGACCAAGAGTTGGTAAGATAAGAAAGAAGATCACTAGTAGAGCAGCCCTTAACCTCTGAACTGCGCATGGGGGTAATTAGAAACGTCTGCCTGTGCGCATGTATTTGAGCTGTTTCCATCACTAAAATATTCATTTTACCATAAATAGCATTAATACTTATCCATATGCGCCTATTATAGGTTGATTATAAAGGTATTAACCTGTTACAACAATAAAACGAGTGAAAACAGCGTTTGGATGGTCAAAATCGGCGATACAGGCCGCGAGTTACATAATGTATGGGTGAGGCAACCTCCTTTACCGCCAATTTCCCCCAAAGCCACTGAGACACTGTCGATCGATACTCTCTCTCTCTCTCTCTTGCACTCGCTTGCTAACAGTGATGACAATGCCCTGCTTGCAACTCGGTAATGTTAGTACGAAAATATACCTCAGAATAAGGGAATAACAGGGAAAATAGGTGATAACTGAAGGAGGGGAGGAAAGTGGGGAAGGAGGGGAGGTAGAGGACTGATATTTTGCATGGCCCAAGGGCAATTTTTTTTTTTTTCGATGTTTAAAATTGATTTTTTTTTCTCTGACTCTTAAGAGTCTTCCCGCAGTCCGCCGGGGGAACTCTTAAGAGTCTTCCAGCAGTTCCCGGGTTAAGGAAACCATACTGACGATCTGGAAGTAGATTATGAGAAGTTAAATGCTTAAAATATTTATATTTAAGAATGATAAAACTTTAGAGTTGCAAAAAATGAGGGCGATTTGAACGATAGTTGGAGGATTGAGAGCGGTCACCCTTCTTTGGGACAGGTTTAATAAGAGCAAACTTCCAGCAAAGTTTTATTCTAGTGATTTTTTTATTAGTTTGGATAATGCACATACAGTATGTATTGTCATATTTATGTGTTTTGAAAAGTTAAAAAGAAGGAAGTGCATGTTTTTTTAAGTCATTACCTTCATCTTAACTACTATAGTATCATTTTCATTTTAACATCCTCAAAATCATACTTACCATTACCACTAACATAATTGTCAACATTAGTAATATTAGCATAACTATTATGAGAAACTCTAGCACTATCACTAACATATTAACATTATTTATGACCAAATTCATTATAAGAATCACCACTCTTACCATAACATTATAACCTAACCAAAACTATCATAAACAAATAATCTATCATAATCATTATCAAACATATCTTAATCTAACCAAACAAATCACAATCCTAACCTAATCTCACTCAATCTCGAAAAAGCTAGCTAAACCCAATTCCATTATAACTTAAAGTTATCCTCAATATTTGATCCTAACTAAGCTATTCTAAAACTACTCACAAATTTAGCCTGCTAAATTTAATGTCAACAATGGTATTGCACAAATGAAGCAAAGTATTAAATCAGGAGGAAAAACTACATATATAATCTTAAAACTATTACTTACACTGACCAGTTATAAAGTTATGCTTGCCAAGTTTCGCTAAAATACATCCGCCCGTCCGTATGGAACTTTTTGGACAGCCAGACAGACAAATCATTCTCAGACCAATACCACACACTACTTTACAGGGTTAGATATAATATATATGCAATAGCACAAGTTGCAATATTGTAGACACTGCGGAAATATATCAGCATACCAAACCCAGCAACTCAGACAACCATCACGTCTATCAAGACCATTATCTATCTACCTATCTATTGCCGGATACCTTACTCCCCTTTATGAAGGTAGCCATACACAAGATATTGTTTATGTGTATTGTTTGTGTTGACCATACATAGAGGGCCTATGTATGCTCAACACAAACAATACCACCATTAACACCACTATCACTACCGCTACTAACATTAGTATCAGTATCTCCTGAAAAATTATTCCCATCTTCACAGCTATCATTATCAATATCTTTATTGTTACTATAATAATAATAATAATAATAATAATAATAATAATAATAATAATAATAATAATAATAATAATAATAATAATAATAATAATAATAATAATAATAATACTAATAATAATATTTATTCAGTTAGCATTTTACAATGTTGGTAGGCCTACCACATATGTTACAAATATGACATGTACCAGCTTTGCATAATTCCAACTAAGGATAGCCCAATAAGGCCGTTAGGTGTATTTCCATTGGGGTCCTTGTGGGATTAGGTTAGCTGGGGAAAATGGGGAGGATACAAAATGTAGATACTTTAGAGAAAGTATTTCTAGGGGGTTATATTAAGATACCTTACATTCTATAGTTGGACTGGTCAAAATATTTCAGTAATAATTTCAGTTTGTTTTGCCTATCTCTTATGTCGTATTTAGTAGTAGACATAAGCTTGGTGCTCCCTTCTCGCAGCTGTTCGGTTCAGGTGCTCCTTCAAGCTACGTCTGAAGGAATACAGTGTTTCACGGACTGACTGAGGTAGGTTGTTCCAGTCTTTGATGGCAGTGGAAGATAGTGGAGATAACCCCATCATCTGCCTTAGTGCAGGAAGTAATGATGTTGGCAAAGGTAGGAGTGAGGAACTGCTCAGTTAGTATCGGGAAGTATTAGATAAAGTTAGGAGGAAGGGAGGTATCCCTGTAATACACAGTATCTTACCAAGAAGAGGAGTTGGCAAGGAATGGTCGTCCAGGGCAATTGGTATACATTGTCGTCTGGAAAAATATTGTAAGGAGAAAGAAATACCATTCATAGACAACTGGAACAAATTATATGGTCAAGAGAATATATGTACGTAAGGGATGGAGTGCATCTTTCTAGGTTAGGTTTAGGAAACCTAGGTTTCCACGTTAGCTAGCTAATTAGATAGGACGTTTGCGGGGTTTCGCTGAAGATGAAGCCTGTGTGGGCAAAACAGAGAATGTGTTTGGATTGAGAAAGAAACGATACATCAGCTAGGAATGTAATAAAACCCCAGTCACATATAAATGTTAGTGAAACAATAGTAATAGTAATAGTGCAGTAATAGAAGTTAGTCGTAATAAGAGTGGTACAGTATCTACCACAGTACAAGATAATATCAAAAGTAAAATAGTTACAAATAAAAGAAATATATTTAATGTATATTACACAAATTGTAGAAGCTTATGTAACAAAATGGATCAGTTTAGAGCAATAGTTAGTAGAGAAAATTTCGACATAATTGCAGTTACGGAAACATGGATAAATACAGATTCCAATCATTTCTTAGCAGAATTTAATATTCCAGGATACAATTTGTTTACATTTTATAGAATAGGGGCGGTGGAGTAGCAATATTTTTTAGGGATTCACTAAAAAACTGCATTAAACCAGAAATTAAAACAAACAGCAAAAATGAAAGTGTTTGGGTATAGATTGATGAGGTTAACGCGGCTGTAGTTATTGGTGTTATTTATAGACCACCCAATTTGAGTAGAAATTATGGTAAACTGTTATGATATTAAATAAGGAAGGCGTCTAGAGGAAATAATGTATGCATTTTAGGTGATTTTAATTTTTCAGGTTTGGACTGGCAAAATCAAATTAGCAACAGTACTGAATCTGAAGACTTACTAGAAGTAGTACTTGATAGTTTCCTATTTCAATTCATAAATACGCCTACTAGAGGAAATAATATCCTCGACTTAGTCTTTAGTAACAATGAAAATTCGGTAAAAAATGTAGAGATTGGAGACGTATTAAGAAACAGTGACCATAAGTCAATGTATTTTAACTTAGAATGGAATGGCAAAATAAAATCCCAGATTTTAGAAAGGCTAATTACAGCGGATTAAAAGGATCCATTAACCTCTAAAGCGCTAAGCCCCTGTAGTATTTTTTTGTTTTTTTTTTTTTTTTTTTTTTTTCCTATGTGATTGAGGGAGGCAAAAGGCATAACTGCCTATAGCAAGTGCCTCCCCCATAGTTGAAAGAGTGACAGGGCCAAAATCAAGGGACGTTCGAGCCAAAATGCCTGGACACACGGAGTTTGAAGCAATTTAAGTCATAGGAAGAGGGAAAGACTGATTCTGGGAGAGAGTTCCAGAGCTCAGATGTTGAGTAGAAGAAAGTTTGAGAGTAACGTTTCACTCTTGGGTTGGAGAGTTGCACAGAGTAGGGGTGGGATTGAGTTGCAAGACGGGTACCACGTGCCCTACGTAAAGGAGGTGGTATGCACTGGGATAGCTCTGAGGAACACTGATTATTATAGTAGCGATAGAATAGCGAGAGAGATGCAACATTGCGGCGGAGAGAGAGAGAGATTGCAGAGAGTTGGTGAGTGGACGGGAGTTAATGATACGAAAGGCCTTCCTTTCAACTTTGTCTAGGAGAGCGGTGTGAGAGGAACCTCCCCACACATGTGAACAATACTCAATACAAGGGCACACTATGCCCCTGTACAGAGCAAGAAGCTGTGCAGGGGAAAAGAACCCCCTAAGGCGGTTGAGCACACCCAGCTTCTGGGAGGCTGCCTTAGCAAGACTGGTAATATGGTCCTTCCAAATGAGAGCAGAAGAAAAAGAGACACCAAGAATATTGAGTATACACCACATCCCTGTGCTAAGGTTTTCTGATTCATTCCTCACTAAAATCGTTAATTGACCATATATATAATTAATACTTATATCCATATGCGCCTATTTTACTTTTAATATGAACATATGAACATGGGAAACCAATAAAACAAGTGGTAACAGTAATTGGCTGGTAAAAAGTGTATATTTTAGCCCTGCGGTCGAAATCTGGCCCAGACCGGCGAGAGAGACACCCTCACTCTCTCGTCTCTCTCGTGGCACTGAAAGGCAAGGGATGGACTCAGACTGGCTTGGAGGGTCGGAGTTTCACTCTTCCATCTTCCTCTCTCTCTCCCACTTGTTCTCCCACGAAAATACTCGATAAATATCGGAAATAATAGAGAAAATACCTGATAATTGAAGAGGGGGGAAAAGGAGGGAAGGGGGGGAGGGGGGCGACACATGTGTAGGAGTGGTAGGAAGTAATGGAGGAAAATTATCTCACCTAAACACAAATTGTTTTGTTTTTTTAGTGCCACTGGGGTGTTTTAAATGGATTTTTTTAGGCCTAGGATCTTATGAGTCTTCCCGCAGCCCCCCAGTAGAACTTCCTATGAGTTTTTCCGTAGCTGCCGGGTTAAGGAAATACCTTTAGTCAAACGATTAATGGAGGCCAGATGTTCCACGAAGGTCATTGTAGCCCAGGTGTCTGACAGCAAAATTCAAGAGGGCCGTGAACAGTTAGATCCTACTTATAGTAATTTTATAGCCTCATTACACTATGTACAAGACAAATATATCCTCAAAGGATCATTTAGATCAATACAGAACCAGCCAAAATGGATGAATAACACTCTATTAGATCTTCTAGCTAAAAAGAGAGGAATATATAGGAAAATTAAGAAAGGCGAAAATCACCTACTTATTTATTATCAGAATCTATCAAGACAGGTCAAAAAGGAAATTAGGAAATCAAAAAGAAATTATGAAATCAAGATGGCCAACAACTCAAAAAATAACCCTAAAGCTTTTTACCAACTATATTAATCTAAAGTTAGAGATGTAATAGGTCCCCTTAAAACTTTGATAAGAGAAATAACTGATAATGAGTTAGAAATGTGCAGTACATTAAATAGTCACTTTCTTTCCATTTTCATGAACATTTTGCAGTTTCCAGAAGTCCGTAAGGTATATAGCGACAGTATAGAATTTTTTTAAGTACGGTTACTATCCTATTAATAGAAATGATATGCTTAAGGAAATTGACAGACTGAAACCTCATAAATCGCCTGGACCTGATGAGGTATATGCTAGAGTATTAAAAGAATGCAGAGATGTGCTAAGTCATTAGAAACAGGCTTAGTTCTAAAAGGGAAGCTTGCAAATGTAGTTCCGATCTTCAAAAAAGGTGATAAATCATAGCATCAAATTACCGTCCCATTAGTCTCAAATCGATCATAGGAAAGTTGCTAGAGTCAATTATTGCTAGGAAAAATAGAAACCACCTAGAAACTTTACTTAATACATTCTTCTCAGCATGGATTCACTCAGGGACGTTCTTGCTTTAGTAATTTGCTTAGCTTTTTTGTTAGAGGTATATGAAACAGTAGATAATGATAAGTCATATGATATAATATATTTGGATTTCAGTAAAGCTTTCGACAGACTCCCTCATGAGAGATTGATGAGAAAGGTTGAGGCGCATGGAATAGGTGGGTCGTTGTTGGGATGGGTAGGAAGCAGAGAGTCAGCATAAATGGTATTAAGTCAGAATGGGGTGCAGTCAAAAGTGGTGCCCCCCCAGGGATATGTATTAGGCCCTTTGTTGTCTATAATATACATAAATTACATGGATTTAGATATAACAATAGGATAAGTAAATTCGCAGACGATACCAAAATGGGGAGACAAATATATTCAGATAGCGACATAGAGTGTCTTCAAAAGGATCTAGATAGCTTACACGAATGGTCAGTAAATTGACAGATGAATTTTAACATTGACAAATGCAAGGTATGTGTTTGTAGACCTGGAGAAGGCCTTTGACAGGGTGCCTAGAGATGTTGTGCAGTGGGCTATGAGGAAACTTGGTGTGGAAGAGTGGCTGGTGCGTGTGATAATGAAAATGTATGAGGATTCGCGAACTGCGGTGAGGGTGAAAGGTGTACTGAGTGAGGAGTTCACAGTCCGTGTTGGAGTTCATCAGGGTTCAGTGTTAAGCCCCCTCCTCTTTATTATGGTCCTGGAGGCACTGTCTAGAGGTTTAGATCCGGACTCCCGTGGGAACTGTTTTATGCAGACGATTTAGTCCTAATAGCTGACAATGTGCAAGATGCTGAGGCCAAATTCAGAAGATGGAGAGAGGGCATGGCGAGCAAGGGTTTAAGAGTCAATATTAACAAAACCAAGGTTATGCATTGTAGATTGAGATGAGGCAATGTGGAAAAGACCGGTGCATTCCTATGTGCAGTGTGTGGAAAGGGCGTGGGCGCTAACTCGATTCGATGTAGCATCTGTTGATGTCAAGAAGCACGTCCATGGCCCTCTCCGCTTTGTCAGTCTTGCAAAGCTTATTTAGCAAATTTGATTTGCTAAACCCAGAAATAGTGGACACTTTATCGTAGCCAGAGAAGCTGTGCAAAAAGATCAGATATTTCCGGTATCTCCTGGATCTTTCCGACATTATAAGATGTTTCTTTAGCTGTTGTGAGGAAGATTGGGTGGATGAATCGGCATAATCATGATGTCGGTATCCTCAGCCCTCACCTCAACAGGGGACTTTGTTGACTCATCTAGAGCTGCCCGGACGGTAGATGTGTCCGCATCATCATGGCATTGCTGTACACTGATCCTCTTTCTCCTGAATGTCTCAGAAAGTAGAAGAACGAGCTGAGCCTTGTTACTCTTGTTGTTGAAGAACTTTTCTCTTGGAACGATGTTTTTGATGTCTGGGCGAATCAGAATGTTGCAGCATGTGTTCTTTGTTCGTCTCAGGTGATCAGGGTCCTTGGTAGAGCTGGTGTATCCATCAAAGACCACAGTGCTCTGGAGGCACTGGCTCCTCATGGACTTCACAAACCGGAGGTAACTCTCAGAGATGTCGTTCCAGGTGAGGTTAGTCTCCCACCTGACGTTATGCAGGAGCCACCCACCATAAATCACCAGGCTCGTGCAGTGGGGGTTGTTCAATGGGTTCAACAAATGCCTTCAGGACTCTTGCTAAAGCAGCCTTGTCTGGCTTTCGCAACTTCTGATCTTTGTCAAATTGAGACATCGGTGTTGGCGTCAACTCAAATCGCAGGGCCTGTTTGGTCTTGACTTCGCGCATACAGATGATGATGAGGCGGTTGAATAGCTTGGTGAGACAATAACCAGTTTCTTCTCATTGACTATTGGTCCACTTCTGAGGGTCTCTAATGATTTGACCTTGTGCTTAGTTTCCATGGTATCCAGAACAATTTTTTCATCCATCTTGGCCTGCATGGCTCTGCCAACCTTCTCTGCCTGATCAGAATTAACTGGGTCTTTGTAAGTAGAGCTGAACCCCATGGGGAAGGATATCCCGGTCATCTTGTCCCATGTTGCATCAAAGGTGTTTACCTCTTCCAACCATCCAACAATGGCGTTGACAGCATCATCGTTTTTCTTCATCTGTGCTCTTTTGACACTTGTGTGGACAGGTACACCACGTATGTTCATACCTCCTTCTAGCTTCTGGTGAATGAATGAGAAGTGGTTTAGCGTCTGAACCCAAGACTTATGAGCAGATTCGTTCCGGAAGCGTCCTCTGTTTAAACCACCTAAGGACTTGGCCTCACACATGAGTGTGGTTTCTATCGTGATGTAGGTCAATATGCCTGACCACTAATGGTCTGAGAACCTGAATGCATGATTGCTGTACACGGTGAATTTGGTAAGAGTTTTCTGGAACACTTGAATCTCCTGTCGCTGCTGCATTAGCTGTATGTACAGCCTTGCTTCCTTCGCGCACTGATGGTGACCTGCTGCTGCGAAGATGTTGAGCATTGAAATGATGCAGCTGAGGTGACCTTTGTGATCCGGGATACGCTCACATCTGATGACGAGGTCAATTCTGCTGTGGTACCAGACCCTGAGTGCAGGTGTACTTACACCCTCAGCCAAGGTCTTCAACCTCTCTGCCATCCTTTCCTTAAACACAGTGACTAACCGTGGCATGCACGTTGTACCTGTTGGGAATATTTAGTTTGAAATTTATATTAATTACATAATTATGAAAACAGATGCAAGGTTGTGATTCTTGATAGCCCATCCTGCCGCCCAAGCGATGTCCCCTGGCAGCAAGACTGGAGGGTCTTGGCGGAGATCTGCTATCGGAACAAACGAAAAGTCTGTCAATACTTTCTTTTCCAGAACACAGGGCAGAATTTTCACCTCTGCTGCTTTAAGGGTTGCTGCTTTCTCCTCAAAGCTTATCTTTCTTCTTGGGATAGCTATGAGAAGCTCATCTTGTCTTGTCACCGGAGCCGGACAAGTTGCCTTGATGATGCCCATAGCATGGAATGCTGTGTTCCTGTTCAGTTACACAATGTTCAGATCTATATTATCACCAACAAATTGTTGAACTTTCCTTGCCTCTGGAACCTTTTTCTGTCCTTTCCTATGAAGTACAGAGGTTTGAAGATCCTCATCCATATTTCATCACTTCTCTTCTCTTGGTCTTTTGCCCATTTTGCAGATAGGAATGCATCAACTTCTGCTTCCTCAATCTCCACGGCTCCTGCTTCATCTTCGTCTGTGATCACGGTATCCTGATCCATGCTAGCAATGGCATTTTTCACACTCAAGTAACAATACTTGTAGCGATGGAGCTCAACATACAACTCGCAGTATCCTAAGTGATGAAAACGTTCAATCAGCCACCTAGATCCAAACTTGTGGTCAAGCTGAATCGTGAGTCCGAGGTGAGAGGGCATCACTCCTGACCAATGGCGGTAGGCTTTCAGCAGGCTTTGGCCCCAGACTGCCACCTTTTCATCAGTTTTCACGATTGGCTTCAGAAACTGCTGGAGGCTGTCAGGCATCAGATCGAACTGGCTATCTGTATTGGTCATGCTGTTCACTGAAGGGTATTGCTTACAGGAAAGCAGAACTCTTGCCAAGTCTCCAAAAATTAGGTTGATGGCAGTTGAAATTGTGAGCTCCGTGAGTTTAGCATCATCAAGGGTGTGCAAGGGGGTGATGACCTGTTGACGATAGCCTCGAAGGATTGCATTTGTTGTGTCTTTCAGGCACACAATGTCCGCTCTGCTCTTGTCTGACGTGAAGCAGAGAGACTCCTCATACTCTTCCAGAAGCTTTGTTTTCAGATATCCCCTACCATACGCCAGACTTTGTCCTCAGTTGGGTCAAGCTCTACCATCTGCATGTGTATGTTTCTGAGAGTTGTCACTCTGCATTCCATTCCTTCATCCATCCATTTGCACAGTTTCTCAAACAGCAATTGTGTCTCTTCGTCAAGAGGCCCATAGCATATTTACTATCAAACTTAGTTGCATTATATATAATTTTAGTGTACTTTATCAGGCTAGGGAGTTGTTTTTACTCAAAATTAATAGTTGGAGTTGATTCAGCACCCCCGAAAATCCCTAGTTAAAAATACCACAAGCTAACATTGGCAAATGTATATTTTAAAAATTTTCGCCCAGGTCCTCCGGGTACCCCCAACTTTGATTGGCTCCCCAGAATTTTCCACAAGGATTTGGGTTGGAATAAATTGAGAAGTGTTAGTAGACACCTAAATGAACACATTGGTAAAGAAAGCTATTGGTAAGCAATTTTTTTGCAGATTCATGGATTTTTTTCTAAAATTCCCTTACTAATGGTTTTGCAGGGTTTATTTAAGGCTTAGAAATGTTTCTTTATATGCCGGTATATACGGTATACTCAGTTTCATTTCATCTGACGGTATTGAATCCCATTTCTCGATACTTAACCCGGGAGCTGCCGGTAGACTCATAAGAGTTCCCCCGGCGCACTGCGGGTAGACTCTTAAGAGCAGAGCCTTTGAACACGTACCAAAACCGCGCGTTTATAGCCAGGCGGCTGAAAATTGGTGTGGGTATAGTACTACATGTCAACTCTCGACACCACCCTGCCAAACGCTCGCCCCGCACTCGTGCAAGCACCACCGCGCCAGTAACCACGCACTAGTCATGGAGCCCACACGTCCCTCACGCTCGCTCCCTGATGACACAACCAGCCCTACTTCTGGTGGTGTTAGCCGCCGTGGAAGGCAGAGGGTGGCTGCTAAAGACCCTAGCTACCAGTACGACACGCCCTACAGCTCGGAGGACGAAACACCTGCACCCAAAGCACGAAAAACACGTGCAAGCAGGGCAATGGCACAGAGGTCATTGGTCTTTCGGGACACTGCCACCACGACCCAGGCCACTACAACAACCACTACCACCACCACTGCCACCACTGCCACCCCTGCCACCCCTGCCACCGGTACCAGCGATGCAGGAGGCCGCCCTAGGGCTGCAGAACCTGTGGGGGCAGGAAAAATTAAAGGCACGGGCGTAGGGAAGAGAACCCGTACGCCAGCCACAGTGCCCCTACCACCACCACCACCACCACCACCAGCCGCCCCTGGCCCGGCTGCCCCTGCCGCCCCTGCTGCCCCTGCCGCCCCTGCCGCCCCTGCCCAAGGAACAGGGAAGGGGAAGGGGAAGGGGAAGGGGAAAGGGAGAGGGAAAGCGACTGCTGGCCCTGCTGGCCCTGGTGTCCCTGCCGGCCCTGCTGCCCCTGTTGCCCCTGGCCCTGTTGCCCCTGCTGCCCCTGCCGCCCATGCCGCCCCTCCCCAAGGAACAGAGAGAAGGGCGACAGGCACCACCATCATCTTGCCATCAAGGCCACGCACCACTGCTGCCCCTGCCGCCGCCCCTGCCACCGCCTCTGCTGTCCCTGTCCATAAGACTCCCGCACGTGCCAAAGTGACCCGGAAAACTCTGACACCATCAAAGTATGCCGCCCTGCTGTTTGATGGTGATTCGCAGGACATTGGCAGCCCGGGTTTCGACGACGAAGCCCTAGCACGGGACCAAGGGTGGGGGGATTTGGGAGTGGACAGTGGGAGTGAGTCCGACGTCGGTGACGAAAATGAGGAAGGGCATCGTCTGTCAAGTGAAGAGGAGGGTAATGATGATGAAGTGCTGTATCGCGACCATGGAAGCGATATTTCAGACGATGAAGCAGACGCAGACGACATTCCGATCCCTCAGCTGCCTTCGTTCGATTGGTCTGACGGGGTCAATTTTGTACCTGACGTGCCCCAGTTCAATCCTGGGACGTCAGGAACAACTGACGACTGGCCCTGTGATGATCAAGCGAACGAAAGCGACTTCTTCCTCGCTTTTTTCGACATGGAGGTAATGACGTACATCGTTGCCCAAACAAACGCCTACTACAGGTGGGTGTTTGGCAGATTGGACGTCCTTTCTCCAAAAGCGAGAATACGAGGCTGGGTGGATACGACTGTGGAAGAATTTCTGACGTTCTTTGCCTTGTTGTTCCTCATGCCTCTGATCAAGAAGCATGTGTTGCAACACTATTGGAAGCACGACCCTCTCATCGCCACCCCAACTTTCAATAAGTTCATGACTCGTGACAGATTTTTGTTGCTGCTAAGATTTATGCACTTTGCAGACAACGAAAATCCTAACAGGATTGACAGGATATGGAAAGTTCGGGATGTGTTCACCATGTTGTTGGAGAGGTATAGGAAATACTTTTACCCCTTCCTCAATTTGGTGATTGATGAGTCGCTCGTGCTCTTCAAAGGACGTCTTCTTTTCAAGCAGTATATCCCCTTGAAAAGGCATAGGTTCGGAATCAAGCTCTTCGTTTTGTGTGACTGCGAAACTGGAATAGTGCTTGACATGATCGTGTACACAGGAACTGACATTGACATACCGAAAGCCGCTGCCAATGACCCCATGGGCATGTCAGGTGCCATCGTCAGGAAAATGTTGGCACCTTACCTGGGCAAAGGCCACATCATCTACACTGACAACTGGTATACTTCTCCTGCTCTCTGCCAGTTTCTTTATGACAACCAAACGGGGTCATGTGGGACTGTCAGAAAGACAAGAAAGTTTATGCCAAAGTTCACAGGTGATGTCATTCCTCTCACAGATGCCTCCTCCAGTGACACACCTTCAGAAGACGACCTGGCCCAGGAACACCGCGAGAGGCATGTGCGAAGAAGGCGACGAAAGGGGCAGAAATACAAGCAGCTCGAGAAGTGTGGGAAACTGATAGCCCTGAAGTGGAAGGATAAGCGAGACGTCCACCTGCTTTCCACCGTCCACACAGGTGCCCAGGTGGATTCTGGCAAAATCCACTACCGAACCAGGAAGACAATCTACAAGCCCGACATGGTAGTGGACTACACTAAAAATATGCGCCTGGTGGACAAGTCTGACTGTCAGCTGTCAGGCGTTGAGTGTCTGAGGAAGACTGTGAAGTGGTATCACAAGCTCTTCCTCCACCTCGTTGATATAACGATGCTGAACGCCTACAACTTGTGGTTGGTGAAAAAGGATATGGCCCCAAACCAGAAACTGAAATCCCGGGAGTTCGTCTACAACGTCTCCTACCAACTCCTAGAGAAGTATGGCACCACCACTCACAGACGTACGGCATGGCGTGGGGATCACGTTCCTGACCGCATCCAGCTGGGTGTCGAAAGACACTACCCCATCAACACTGAGATGCTTGGCACTCGTCACAGGCAGGCGCAGTGCACCGTCTGCAGCTCCAGTGTCAGGAAACCCCATGTCACGAAAAGAGTCACCTCAATGTGCGCCGAGTGCAAAGTTCCACTCTGCCTGGGTGACTGCTTCAGGGACTACCACACCTTCAAGAACTACTGAGTGTCGCCCCCTGCCATGCCCTGCCCTGGACTCGCCCCGTGCCCTGCCCTGGACTCGCCCCCTGCCCTGCCCTGGACTCGCCCCCTGCCCTGCCCTGCCCTGGACTCGCGCCCTACCTTACCTGACCTGACCTAATTGATCACGCTACCTCATAATGTAACATATATATTATATAATGTATAAGTTCCAAAGATGTCCCTGTGATATAGCTTTTACATTATATAATTGTATGTTTCATTATTTAGTTTATAAGTTTCAAAGATTTACATGTAATATGCCTTCTTTTTTTAGTATATCAATATATATGTTTGTTATTAGCCAAAGTAATGTGTATATAATTATTTTCTTACCTCACATGAATTGTACAAAAATAAATATGTTTCAATAAATCCTGTCAAACCTACTAAGATAATAAAAAAAAAACAATAAAAAAAAAAAAAAAAAACAAGGTCATGTCATTGTATTCTTACAATATGATATATTCTATGAATATTTCATATTGTTTGAATACAATGGCATGATCTTGTAAAAAAAAAAAAATTATCAAAATTTTTCTAGACAATATAAAACCTTCCCCATAACCACCTCCTGGATTCGATCCCACTACCCTACGACACTTTGAGTTTTCCAGTCCGCGACCTTACCAACCATGCCACAGGAGCTCATACCAAATATCACTCAAAACTTCGTGTCTACAATCGAAAGGACAATATACAAAAAAAAATGAATTATCCCACCAATTTACGTTTGTAAATTGATGGGATTATCAATTATATCATGCCAAGGTTTATAAAAGTTTGTCTCTGTCAAGAATTAGTAATTATATAACTTTATTCTGTCAAAAATTGCCCAAACACTCAGCAAAATTGCCCCTCTCAGTGCGACTCCACTCATTTTCACACGGTCAAGCGGTCACGAGGTGACCCTTGCCGCTCCTTTATGCCCCAGCTACACCAGCAACAGCAGCTCTGTCTGGGAACAAAATTGGTATAAATACAATAATGGATAAAATGCTCTTCACAAATACATTTGTATTGTATAATATTGTAAATAAAAAAGAATAATAACTGTGTGGGTGTCGAAAATTGCTCAACCAGCTTTCTTATGTCTCGCCTACGCGCGTATATTGGATTATACATAGTCATGACTGTCATACAAATAATTGCAGTAGGTCTCGAATATACATTTAGATTGCATATTACTTCGAAATAAATAAGTAAACGTTTCTCTGGTGGCAATCTACCCTTTCGCAAGTGTAAGGAGACACCAGTCTATATTTAGCTCTCTATCACAAAAGGCAATCTGCCTGTGTTGACTCAGCACCGTCGCTGGTGGTCTATAATATAGTACTTTATTTACAGTCAATGGCCTACATGTTTCTGTGGTACTTCACATGTGTCTAAAATGCAATGTCTGCTTGCATAAAAATGCAATTCTGAAGTCCATTTATACGTACGACATACGCATGTCTCAGTTTCTCTCTCTCTCTCTCCATTCCTGACTCATGTTATTGTAGACCTGTTGATGGCAACGAACACCAGCCATCTGGTAGACATAAGGTTCAAAATACCAAGACATCAATACGCCTGGGGCGCCTCCACAATTATCACAAAGCTGGTTATCTATCTAGAGATCTGCCTGACTTCCATCTCTCCACGACTCACTCACTCACTCACTGCACCCCTGCATGCCTCCCTCCCACCCACCCACCCCAACCCACCCTTTCAGGCTTCCGTCTGCTAGAAACACATTCACAATTTGCGTAAATATTGCATCAATTGGGCTATATGCGGTATATTCCTTGTTATATGGGACGCCTACATATGTACACGTCTTTATTATAGCATGACAGTGCTCTAAATACAAGATTTACGTGATATTTATGGCGTAACACACCCTCTCCCCTTTCATTCCCAGCACAACTCAGTCACACCTTGGTTCACGCATAGAAACTCATTGATAATGTGCGTAAATATCGCATCAATTGGTCTATATGCGGTATATATTTTGATATATGGCACGTATAAATACGTACAAGTCTGTATTATAGCATGACAGTGCTCTAAATACAAGATCTTACGTGATATTTATGGCGTAACACACCCTCTCCCCCTTTCATTCCCAGCACAACTCACTCACACCTTGGTTCACGCATAGAAACTCATTGATAATGTGCGTAAATATCGCATGAATTGGTCTATATGAGGTTTTATTTTGATATATGGCACGTATACATATGTACAAGTCTGTATTATAGCATGACAGTTCTCTACGTACAAGATATACGTGATATGTATGGCGTAAACCACACTCTCAGCTCATAAATTGCCGCCAAACCTCCAACACATCTTCATTCCCGCCTACAAATTCTCTTATAATTCCCTTATATATTGCAATTTTTGGTCACTATGAGGCATATTCATTGTTATATGGGTGGCCTACACACGTATACATACTCTAAATAGCCTAAAAGGGCTCCAAAAAGGAGATATACGTGATAATACGCGGTAACCCACCCCCTCCTCCCTCTCCTTCTATCCCCTGGGCGCGTGAAAATTCGGCCGGGAAATCTCGCCGCTCGATGACAATCTAGCCGCGCGGTGCCATTCGCTCCACATTTTTCAACTACGGACCGTTCCCCTACCCCCCCCAGACATTTTTTGGGGGGTCAAATATATATGGGCCGATGCACGCAAACATTCCCTACACGATGATGTACTTTTTATCGAAATTGGCAAGAGGTCCCAAAATCATCATAGGTGCGCACAGTCTTACCCTGTAGAAAACCCCCTGTGCGCCGCGGAGAGGTTAATGGAAAAATATGAAATTATGTCTCTGCATCATATTAACCCCTTCACCACCATGACATAATTTTCATCATATTCTGGTTACCAATATACGATTTTCTTTAGTATATAATCTACCTCTAGGACTCATATGGCTAAATACGATCTCAATAAACCATCTGAATAACATAGGTCGTCTTGAAACTGTATAAAATCGTCTATCTTTAGCCAGAATGAAAGTTATGGGGGTGAAGGGGTTAAGTCCAAGTTTATATAATTAGCACCACATTTCACTACAAAATCTTCAAAATAACTGAGAAATCCTGATGGGAACTTTGCATTTTTTTACCGTCAGTTGAAAAGAAACAGACTATAGCGAGAGACACATCAACAGTCACATAAAAACCCACCAATCACCTCAGTTTGCCACATGTCGCATGTCATTCGTATGGCATTGGCAATAATTCGTCGACACATTCGCGCTACTGTCGCCCTATTCGCTCAAAAAGCAGCATTGCCAATAATTGGAATTTGCAAATTGGCGAATCAGGGCGAATTGGTGCGAATTGTGGGACTGTAGTGCGACCAAGGGCGAATGAAGTGAGACAAAGGGTGAACATTCTCCAACATTCGCCAACATTTTCAGTTCGCCGCCGTTTTTTGGGTATGCTAAAAATTTAACGGCGAATCTGGGTGAATCTGGGCGAACATGGGCGACGCTAGGGCGACCGTTGTGCGATTTTGGCGACAATTGGAGAATGTTCGAGCGAATATGGCTATTTTTAGAACATAGACAAAAAAATCCTGTCGCCCACTGTCGCTGGGTGTTCGCCATCGAAAAATCGCACAGTGCGATACCCCCTTAAAGGGGATCATGCACGGGAGGATTCAGGGAAAAACAGAGTTCAAATTGTTGCTCTTGTAGACCCTTTGGGAATCTCTGAGGAACAATTCCAACCTAAGCAGAAACACCAAAGACAACAAATATCGTCTTCCCCTTGTTCACCTAAAGTACAATACAGAAGGTAGACAATATTCAAGTCAACTTAACCAACTTACACACTACCCTGGACAAATCTATTGAGATTTCCAGGTCCCGAGAAAGGAATTCTGTTCCCGAGCCCAGAGTGCGTGTCTGCCGAGCGGACCAAATTGAGAGAAGCCGAGTCCAGAAAAGAGAGAAACTGTACCAGGAGTTGTTTGGCCCTGAGTAGGATCCTCGTGACTTTGTGGATCTATAGTGCCAAGTCTTCAGCCAGTGTCCCTCTCAATGACTCCAGAGCCTCTTTTAGCCCGGCAAGTGCAGGAAGACTCTTAAGAGTTTCCCCGGGCGACTGCGGGAAGACTCTTAAGATCCTGGGCTTAAAAAAATCCATTTAAAACACCCCCCAAAATTTTTTTTTTTTTTTTTGCCCCTGGGCCATGCCAAATATCACTCCTCCACATCCCCTCCTTCCCCACTTTCCTCCCCTCCTTCAGTTATCACCTATTTTCCCTGTTATTCCCTTATTCTGTGGTCTATTTTCGTGCTAACATTAGCGAGTTGGTAGCAGGGCGTTGTCATCACTGTTACCAAGCGTGGGAAAGAGCGAGAGAGAGATTATTGCGTAACAGTGTCTCTCCAGACAAGGGGAGGGGAGGAGGGGAGGGAGGTTGCCTCAGCCATACATTATGTAACTCCCTGCCTGTATTGCCGATTTTGACCATCCAAACGCTGTTTCCACTTGTTTTATTGCTGTAACAGGTTAATACCCTTATAATCAACCTAAAATAGGCGCATATGGAAAAGTATTAATGCTATTTATGGTAAAATAACGATGTTAGTGATGGGAACAGCTCAAATACGTGCACACAGGCGTGTGGTGTCTCATAACCCCCATGCGCACGTCTTAGGTTAAGTAACCTTCTTTTCGTAGTGGTAATGCGATTTGGTGCCGGACGGGTGGCAGAGAGAGAGGAGGGTGGAAAAGTGTAAATCCGACCCTCCAACCCTCCCCTGGCCTCTCATTGCTATGCGAGAGACGAGAGAGAGAGGGTGTCTCTCTCTCTCACCGGTCTGGGCCAGATTACGACCGCGGGGATAATATACACAATTTTCACCAGCCAATTGCTGTTACCACTTGTTTAAATGCTTTCCCATGTTCATATGTTCATATTAAAAGTAAAATGTCCCCTGGCAGCAAGACTGGAGGGTCTTGGCGGAGATCTGCTATCGGAACAAACGGAAAGTCTGTCAATACTTTCTTTTCCAGAACACAGGGCAGAATTTTCACCTCTGCTGCTTTAAGGGTTGCTGCTTTCTCCTCAAAGCTTATCTTTCTTCTTGGGATAGCTATGAGAAGCTCATCTTGTCTTGTCACCGGAGCCGGACAAGTTGCCTTGATGATGCCCATAGCATGGAATGCTGTGTTCCTGTTCAGTTACACAATGTTCAGATCTATATTATCACCAACAAATTGTTGAACTTTCCTTGCCTCTGGAACCTTTTTCTGTCCTTTCCTATGAAGTACAGAGGTTTGAAGATCCTCATCCATATTTCATCACTTCTCTTCTCTTGGTCTTTTGCCCATTTTGAAGATAGGAATGCATCAACTTCTGCTTCCTCAATCTCCACGGCTCCTGCTTCATCTTCGTCTGTGATCACGGTATCCTGATCCATGCTAGCAATGGCATTTTTCACACTCAAGTAACAATACTTGTAGCGATGGAGCTCAACATACAACTCGCAGTATCCTAAGTGATGAAAACGTTCAATCAGCCACCTAGATCCAAACTTGTGGTCAAGCTGAATCGTGAGTCCGAGGTGAGAGGGCATCACTCCTGACCAATGGCGGTAGGCTTTCAGCAGGCTTTGGCCCCAGACTGCCACCTTTTCATCAGTTTTCACGATTGGCTTCAGAAACTGCTGGAGGCTGTCAGGAATCAGATCGAACTGGCTATCTGTATTGGTCATGCTGTCCACTGAAGGGTATTGCTTACAGGAAAGCAGAACTCTTGCCAAGTCTCCAAAAATTAGGTTGATGGCAGTTGAAATTGTGAGCTCCGTGAGTTTAGCATCGTCAAGGGTGTGCAAGGGGGTGATGACCTGTTGACGATAGCCTCGAAGGATTGCATTTGTTGTGTCTTTCAGGCACACAATGTCCGCTCTTCTCTTGTCTGACGTGAAGCAGAGAGACTCCTCATACTCTTCCAGAAGCTTTGTTTTCAGATATCCCCTACCATACGCCAGACTTTTGTCCACAGTTGGGTCAAGCTCTACCATCTTCATGTGTATGTTTCTGAGAGTTGTCACTCTGCATTCCATTCCTTCATCCATCCATTTGCACAGTTTCTCAAACAGCAATTGTGTCTCTTCGTCAAGAGGCCCATAGCATATTTACCATCAAACTTAGTTGCATTATATATAATTTTAGTGTACTTTATCAGGCTAGGGAGTTGTTTTTACTCAAAATTAATAGTTGGAGTTGATTCAGCACCCCTGAAAATCCCTAGTTAAAAATACCACAAGCTAACATTGGCAAATGTATATTTTAAATGTTTTCGCCCAGGCCCTCCGGGTACCCCCAACTTTGATTGGCTTCCCAGAATTTTCCACAAGGATTTAGGTTGGAATAAATTGAGAAGTGTTAGTAGACACCTAAATGAACACATTGGTGAAGAAAGCTATTGGTAAGCAATTTGTTTGCAGATTCACAGAATTTCTTCTAAAATTCACTTACTACATGGGTGGTCTTGTACAAAGAATATAATTTCAATGCAAGTGAATTTGGAGCGCCGAGATTCATCAGCTGATTTTCCGAGTGACCAAAATCGACGAAATACGATAATTTAATCATAAGTACTTAATCATAAGTACTTTAATCATACTTACCTAATTAATTCTTCATAATATTTCATAATAAACTTATATAACACGAGTTATAAGTTCAAACTATGGTTCAAATTAAAAGTCAGTGTACCGGAACCATTACCGAAACACGTGTTGTGTGTGTTAGTGAGTTGCAGTTGGATTGTGTGTACATGCTTAGATTGATATGCAGGATTCGAAGTTGCATAATAAATCGTAGGCAGTGTCCACCATTCTTTAACTGTCTACGTGGTGCGATGCATAAGGTGTTGATTTTCGGTGTGAGCATCCTGGATTCGAATCCACGGACTGCCACATGTGTTTGTAAATTTCATTAATCGATTTTAGGAGTATAGTTGGTTGTTGGAAGGAACATAATAATTGATATTGGTTCAGGGGTAATTTATCGAGAGGACTTCCCTAGTGGTTAAGGCCCCATTAATTGCTCTTTCCATTCACATATGCATAGCCTACGTGAGTTGCAGTTGGATTGTGTGTACATGCTTAGATTGATATGCAGGATTCGAAGTTGCATAATAAATCGTAGGCAGTGTCCACCATTCTTTAACTGTCTTCGTGGTGCGATGCATAAGGTGTTGATTTTCGGTGTGAGCATCCTGGATTCGAATCCACGGACTGCCACATGTGTTTGTAAATTTCATTAATCGATTTTAGGAGTATAGTTGGTTGTTGGAAGGAACATAATAATTGTTGTGTGGCTATGTCGAGTGTGTATGTGAGGCATAGTTATTTCAAAGGGCCCTGTTTAAGCTGTATTTAAGGGAACGTTCGAATGGGGCGAACGTCTTAAAATTTCAAAAGGAATGGTGCTAAACATGACGGAGAAAGGGGTTTAGAATAAAATCCTTCAAGTGGAAATCTCCCCTTAAATCGACAAATGATAACTCGAATTAGAGGAAACAAACTATCATAATAGTGACAGTGTTAATTTAATAGTTACTTCTACTTAACCCTTTGAAGATTAGGACGCATTTTGACAGTATATTCTGACTACCTTTAGAAGATTTTATCCAGCTTTGGAATGATCTGTGGAACTAGAAGGGTAAAGAGTATCTCCATTAACCCTCTGACCTCCATCTACACTTCCTAATCTGAATACAATAGTCTTATAATTGCAAGGAAACAAAAAATAAATCCATAATTGTATCTTGAGTGGGAATACACCTATTCCATAGATGCACAGACACTCAGACATACCCACACAATTATATTTACATTTTGATTCGAGGGCATATGTTTTTGTAATAGACCTTATGTAAACGAGATTGTGAACTTCGAACGAAAATATAAAACAAAGTTAATGTTCTCTATGGGACTGTTAATTGTTCAAAATAATTCGTCAGTGTATCATTGTTGTTCTCCCAAGTATTGTTCAGATATTCCGGGATAAGGCTTGTACACATTGATCCATAGATACAGTCACACACACACACACACAATGTCCAGCTTTTCCACATTTCGCCTTTTCACACACACACACACACACACACTCACTACAGCACACATACATGCACAGTTGCACACACACTCTACAACACACACACACACACAGAATGTCCAGCTTTTCCACATTTCGCCTTTTCACACACACACACACACACACACTCACTACAGCACGCATACATGCACAGTTGCACACGCACTCTACAACACACACACACACACACAAAATGTCGAGCTTTTCCACATTTCGCCTTTTCACACACACAAACACACACACACACTACAACACACACACACACACACACATGGCATTCGCCATATTCGCCATAAGTCGCACAACTTCCGCGGTTTTATCTCATTACATCGTCCAACAATCGCCGTGCATTCGCTATTTTCGCCATCATCGTTCGGCACTTTCGCCATGAATCGCCCTCAATTGTCGCACACCATTCGTCATTTTCGCCAAAAAATTCGCCATATTCGCACTTTCGTCGTACTTCCGTCGCACTGCAATCGAGGAAATTCGCCTTTTTCGCTTTCATTCGCTTCTGAAAAACCCTATTCGCTGCGAATTTTGGGACATAGAAAAAAAACACGGTCGCACGATATTCGCCATCGAAAAGTCGCACAGTGGGATACCCCCTTTAGGAGATAACCGTGGTCGCTTGGATTTCAAGTACTTCGGAGTTCTGGAGGATCTTTTGATTGTATTCTACTACAATCTGTTTGAGCCCGTTAGGTGTTCTCGACAACTGGTCTCCTTTAGGATATAACCCAAATTGTGTAAGATGACAAGCCTCAGATCCTATCTTTGGATTGTATTCTAGTACAATCTGTTCGAGCCCTTTAGGTGTTCTCGACAACTGGTCTCCTTTAGGAAATAACCCAGATTGTGTAGGATGACAAGCCTTAGATCCTTTTATCCTTTCTGTCTTAGGATAACCTTTACAGACTTCAAATATTACTCTGCAGCCAGCAGGCTGATTGCTTGCCTTAGGTCTGGCCAGCGTGGGTAGTATCTCCTTCAGCTGCATGGTCATGCTGGAGGTGTTTCGGACCAGCAAGGGCATGCAGGAAGAGGTTTGGCCTCCCGCCGGAGCAGAAGGGGCAGCAGGGGCAGTAGCTACCTTTTTGGGCAGCCCTTGTAGTCGCGGTGATGTAGAGCTGCGTTGGGCATCTCTGGCTGGTGTGGTTGAGAAGATATTGGTGGTAGCATCTTTCGTGTTTTGACTATTGTTGGGGGCTTATTATGGAATTTATCTAGATAATTATGTTCTAGGTGATTGGGAGGGCCCAGTTATAGTTTTCCGGGGTCTTGCCACAAGGGCCTTATGGGGTTTGCAAGGGTTTGGGAAAGGGGTTTGTGTAAGGGTTGTATTAGGGAAAAATGTTGTTGAAGCGGCTGGGGTCTGGTGGTCGGGAATAGAATAGCTACCCCTCGGTTGGTTTTCTGTAGACCCTGCTCGCCGCCTGGTGGTCGAAGGTGGAGGTTCCGCCATTTTGGATGCGTGTGCACCTTGTTGTTGTGGCTGTAGTGGTTCGTCCTCTCGCTCCTGGTTCCTTTTGCCACCATGTCGCTGTTTGCTGGCAGTCTGGTTATTGCGAGCCTTTCTTATGCTCGCAATTCTCTCTGGTTGCAGGGATATGGTGGCTGGCGTGATGGAAAGTTGGAGATGTTGCTTCGGTTTATTTTTTATTATCCCACATCTTAAGAACAAACACAAGTAACTTAGTGGACATAGAAAAATACACATAACTACAACCTACAAATACAGGATCTACAAGAAGCAGATACAACCTTAATATACCATACGTATCAGTCAAGCACTAAGAGATTTACGGACATATTTGAACCCAACAGATTCCAAGTCAGCACGGAAACTGTGCTTCCGTGCTGACTCCCTGCCTAGGCAAACTCTTTCGTCTCTGTCTATCCTCTAACGTCTTCCCTTCATGCTGGAAGTTTGCTCACATTCAACCTGTCCCAAAGAAGGGTGACCGCTCTCAACCCTCCAACTATCATCCAATTTCTCTTATCTCCATTCTCTTTCTCTCAGACTAATGCTAAAAAATCTTGGTTTACTCACGCCTGTTCTACTGCTGTCCGCAATAAGGAGGAAGCATTCAAACGGTACCGACGCCTTAAAACTCAAGACTCTCATTCTTCATATGTTTCTGCCCGGAATCAAGCCAAATCTGTTCTTCGACTTGCCAAACACTCTTTCATCAATAATAAATGCACTGAACTATCCAACTCTAGCTCTTCCCAAGCTTTCTGGCATCTAGCCAAAAACCTCTCCAACAATTTCTCTTCCTCGTCTTTCCCTCCCCTTTCCCACTCTGATGGCACAACCATCACTTCTTCCTCTGACAAAGCTAAACTCTTCGCTCAAACTTTTGCTAGAAACTCCACCTTGGATGATTCCGGTGCTATTCCTCCCTCTCCGCCCTCCTCTCTCTTACTTATGCCTAATATCCTAATCTCTTCTAAAGATGTACTTTCTACCCTCTCTGGGCTTAACACTAATAAGGCGTATGGTCCGGACGGTGTTCCTCCTGTTGTTCTCAAAAACTGTGCTTCCGTGCTGACTCCCTGCCTAGGCAAACTCTTTCGTCTCTGTCTATCCTCTAACGTCTTCCCTTCATGCTGGAAGTTTGCTCACATTCAACCTGTCCCAAAGAAGGGTGACCGCTCTCAACCCTCCAACTATCGTCCAATTGCTCTTATCTCTTGTCTTTCTAAAGTTTTTGAAACTATTCTTGCTTCCAAATTTCTTAAGCATTTCTCTTCTCATAATCTGCTCTCAGATCGCCAGTATGGCTTCCTTAAGGGTCGCTCTACTGGTGATATTCTTTCATATCTTACTAACTCTTGGTCATCCTCCTTTCGGGACTTCGGTGAGACTTTTTCTATTGCACTAGACATATCGAAAGCCTTCGATAGAGTCTGGCATAAATCTTTAATTTCTAAACTACCCTCCTTCGGTTTCTATCCCTCCATCTGTGCCTTTGTCTCTAATTTCCTTTCCGGCCGTTCCATAGCTGCGGTTGTGGACAGCCATTGTTCACTTCCTCACCCTATAAACTCCGGTGTTCCTCAGGGCTCTGTCCTATCTCCTATTCTCTTTCTAATTTTTATAACTGATCTCCTTAACTGTACCTTAATTCCCATCCATTCATACGCAGACGACTCAACCTTACACTACTCCATTAGTTTTTCAGAACGCCCCAGCCAGCAATCCCTCAACGACAAACGTAATGAAGCCATAGAACTCTTAAATTCTGATCTAAATACTATTTCCAATTGGGGCAGAGAAAACCTTGTTAACTTTAATGCTTCCAAAACCCAATTTCTCCATCTATCTACCCGTCAGGATCTCCCAGCGGACTATCCCTTATTCTTCAACAATACAAAAATCAACCCTTCATCTTCTCTCAATATTCTTGGTGTCTCTTTTTCTTCTGCTCTCATTTGGAAGGACCATATTACCAGTCTTGCTAAGGCAGCCTCCCAGAAGCTGGGTGTGCTCAACCGCCTTAGGGGGTTCTTTTCCCCTGCACAGCTTCTTGCTCTGTACAGGGGCATAGTGCGCCCTTGTATTGAGTATTGTTCACATGTGTGGGGAGGTTCCTCTCACACACCGCTCTCCTAGACAAAGTTGAAAGGAAGGCCTTTCGTATCATTAACTCCCGTCCACTCACCAACTCTCTGCAATCTCTCTCTCTCCGCCGCAATGTTGCATCTCTCTCGCTATTCTATCGCTACTATAATAATCAGTGTTTCTCAGAGCTATCCCAGTGCATACCACCTCCTTTACGTAGGGCACGTGGTACCCGTCTTGCAACTCAATCCCACCCCTACTCTGTGCAACTCTCCAACCCAAGAGTGAAACGTTACTCTCAAACTTTCTTCTACTCAACATCTGAGCTCTGGAACTCTCTCCCAGAATCAGTCTTTCCCTCTTCCTATGACTTAAATTGCTTCAAACTCCGTGTGTCCAGGCATTTTGTCTCGAACGTCCCTTGATTTTGGCCCTGTCACTCTTTCAACTATGGGGGAGGCACTCGCTATAGACAGTTATGCCTTTTGCCTCCCTCAATCACATAGAAAAAAAAAAAAAAAAAAAAAAATCTCATGTCTTTCTAAAGTTTTTGAAACTATTCTTGCTTCCAAATTTCTTTAGCATTTCTCTTCTCATAATCTGCTCTCAGATCGCCAGTATAGCTTCCTTAACCCGGTGAGACCCAGCGTCGCACGTGTTGCGTCGGCAGTCTTTGATCACCAACTCCCAGCGACGCATCACGTGCGTCCGACATATAAAAAACACTTACGTGGCTCGTAAGGTAGGAAATGGCGGGAGAATAGGAGGGGGAGGTACCGTAGTGTGTGTGGGAGCCGGGCCAGTAGGTGTGAGCGGGCCGAGACAGCCGCGCGGCTGGTGGTGGTGGGCTTAGTGGGGATAGTTTACACCCCTAGTTCACCGCCACTTTGAACCTTCATTACTCCGGTCGTATGGGAGCTAGAGGCTTGAGATTTATGTGAGATACTCCTTAGGATGTATGCCGTACAATGCCATACTCAGTTTTTACCCTAGTGCTCCCGGGCGGGTGGTCATGCGGGGGAGACGAACTATTGAAACCCCCCCCCCCCCGCCCCCCAAATGACCGAGTTTTTTTTTATTTTTGTCTTCATTTCTCACCATTCTCTTCCATTTTGGCTCAACAAATTTTTTTGAGGCTCCCCCCCCCCCAAAAACAAAATTTCAGAGGTGATTTTTTTTTTTTTTTTTTCATTTCTCATCCTTGTCTTCCATTTTAGCAAACAAAAAAAATAAGTGAAAATGGCTTGGGACTGGGGTGAACAAAATATTATAACTAGCCGGGGCTCAACGGGTTAAGGGTCGCTCTACTGGTGATCTTCTTTCATATTTTACTAACTCTTGGTCATCCTCCTTTCGGGACTTCGGTGAGACTTTTTCTATTGCACTAGACATATCGAAAGCCTTCGATAGAGTCTGGCACAAATCTTTAATTTCTAAACTACCCTCCTTCGGTTTCTATCCCTCCATCTGTGCCTTTGTCTCTAATTTCCTTTCCGGCCGTTCCATAGCCGCGGTTGTGGACGGCCATTGTTCACTTCCTCACCCTATAAACTCCGGTGTTCCTCAGGGCTCTGTCCTATCTCCTATTCTCTTCCTAATTTTTATAAATGATCTCCTCAACTGTACCTCAATTCCCATCCATTCATACGCAGACGACTCAACCTTACACTACTCCATTAGTTTTTCAGAATGCCCCAGCAATCCCTCAACGACAAACGTAATGAAGCCATAGAACTCTTAAATTCTGATCTAAATACTATCTCCAATTGGGGCAGAGAAAACCTTGTTACCTTTAATGCTTCCAAAACCCAATTTCTCCATCTATCTACCCGTAAGGAACTCCCAGCGGACTATCCCTTATTCTTCAACAATACAAAAATCAATCCCTCATCTTCTCTCAATATTCTTGGTGTCTCTTTTTCTTCTGCTCTCAGTTGGAAGGACCATATTACCAGTCTTGCTAAGGCAGCCTCCCAGAAGCTGGGTGTGCTCAACCGCCTTAGGGGGTTCTTTTCCCCTGTACAGCTTTTTCTTGCTCTGTACAGGGGCATAGTGCATCCTTGTATTGAGTATTGTTCACATGTGTGGGGAGGTTCCTCTCACACCGCTCTCCTAGACAAAGTTGAAAGGAAGGCCTTTCGTATCATTAACTCACCAACTCTCTGCAATCTCTCTCTCTCCGCCGCAATGTTGCATCTCTCTCGCTATTCTATCGCTACTATAATAATCAGTGTTCCTCAGAGCTTTCCCAGTGTATACCACCTCCTTTACGTAGGGCACGTGGTACCCGTCTTGCAACTCAATCCCACCCCTACTCTGTGCAACTCTCCAACCCAAGAGTGAAACGTTACTCTCAAACTTTATTCTACTCAACAGCTGAGCTCTGGAACTCTCTCCCAGAATCAGTCTTTCCCTCTTCCTATGATTTAAATTGCTTCAAACTCCGTGTGTCCAGGCATTTTGGGTCGAACGTCCCTTGATTTTGGCCCTGTCACTCTTTCAACTATGGGGGAGGCACTCGCTATAGGCAGTTCTGCCTTTTGCCTCCCTCAATCACATAGATTTTTTTTTTTTTTTTTAAACATCTTCCATCTCATATATTTAATGGCCCCAATCTTGATAAGTACAGTAGGATTACTCAATATGTTTATCCTAATTCTAATGCTTCCCATTAATCATTAGCAACCTCCTCATATCATGTTGCCCCTGATTAGCCTTCTGTGGGTCCCCTCTTAAAGTTGCAACTACTTGAAAACTATCCCTCGGGGTATTTATCATATTATGCTATGCACAATTTGCATTATATTTGACCATGCTCCTCTAACATAGCTCTAACCTACTGTACAGTCATCGGCAAAAGTCTTGTCGCCTCTCCTGCCTCACCGCCACCCGCGATATTCATAGACTCGAGAATTTTAGGTGTACGAACGTGCATCTTTTTGCCAACAGATGGCACACTGTGAGGTGTGTGGTTGTGAAGGTAGAGGGTGATGGGGGCGAGGGGGGGTTAGAGCTGTTAGGGGTTGGAAGGAGGAGACAACTTCTTTGTAGGTAAATAACATATTTGTCATCAGTTATTTAGATAAATAATCCGAATTCTTATAAACACGTGGTAATCTGTTACGTTTATAACACATGGAAAACGACATGATCAAAACACAACACATTTGGATTGCCAATATTTGAGTAAATCCACAAAATACCGTTAATTAGAACTCTCTCTCTCTCTCTCAGTCTTCTATGACAGTTAACCTCTTCTGTACCGGCGACGTCTTCTTAATTTTATTCTAGCTATATTAAAACGATTTTGTGCAGTTTAAGAAGGATCTGTCGTAGTAAAAAGGGTTAAGGGAGATAGTTCGAAGCCTGTTAATTGTTTGGGGTTCTTTTTAAACGGAATGGAATCGTCTGAATGTAGCCAGATTACAGTTAAAAGGACATCACTGGTACAGAAAGGGTTAATGACAGGGATATTCTAGAGAAATACAACAGAGCCTTTTCAATTACAGGATTTCTTTTGCTCTTGCTTTACTCTGCGGACCTTATAGTTGCGCGGACAAGTGCTACTTTTGTAATTGCGTAAATTATATTTTCCCTCTTATATAAAATTATGAGTGTCCACATTCCACACTTTTCTTTGCCTGCTGGTCGTCCGACCCAAGAAGAAGAAGAAGAAGAAGAAGAAGAAGAAGAAGAAGAAGAAGAAGAAGAAGAAGAAGAAGAAGAAGACAAAGGAGAAGAAGAACATAATTATTATTAACCAGTTACCGTTCTAAATAGATGATAATTTCAATATGTCGTGACCTCACGGCCAACCTGTTGGGGTATGACGAGAAGGTAAACAAATTTGTGAAATATGGGCTCTGAAAATGATAAAAGGGAGGGAAGATAAAGTTTTAGCAATTACAAAAGTAAGACTTGACTGTAAGGTCCCTTGAGTAAAGTAAGAGCCAAAGAAAAAGAAACCCAGGAATTGAGAATTTGTAATTCTGTAGAAATACCTTAACCAAGAAGCAATTTACTGATATGTTGGCCTTACTCATGTGAAAGAAGCATTAAATTGGTGGTTAGCGCATGGTAAGTGCCTCACTCAAGGATTTGGATATATCCACCGGATAGAAAGAAGTGATGAGATGGGGAACTACCACACCTAATGATACTTTGTATTGTTATTATAATTAATAATATTAGTAATAATACCGGTAATACTAATAATAGATAGTAATAATAGTATTATGTAATATTACTATTACTAATAATAATAATAATAGTGAGTACCGGTAAGTCTAAAACAATTATCGTCATAAATGGACAAGCAACCCACACATTATTATACAACTAAAGATAAAATCATAACATCATTGAAACTTAATTGAGTGAATGCATTCATTACATCCCGGTTTGCTTCCACCTGACTTACACGATTGGCAACTATTCAATAAAAGGTTAATATATATCTGATAATTAAAGATCAAACTACATAAGATTCCACTCCTTCCTCAGTCCCCCTATATCCCCTAACAGCTCTAACCCCTCCTCTACCCCATCACCCTCCGCACTCATAACCACACATCTCACAGTGTGCCACCTGGTGGTAAAAATATGAACGTTTTATACACCTAACGTTCTAGAGTCTATGAATATCGCGGGTCACGGTGAGGCAGCAGAGGTGACAGAACTTTACTGCCGACTGTACCCTCATAAATTAACCAATATAATATGTATTTTACCGAGTTATCCTCAACAATAATCCTAACTATAGCCTAACTATAACCAAGCCTGCATTATCCTCTTTAATCCTATTGTATTAGTAAAAGGAAATAATACTAAATAATTATACTTTTGGTCGAAAGAGATAATCCTAAGACAGACCAGTTCAAACAAACAGCCAAGATGAAACCCCATCACACTGACACAATCTGTCTCTCTCTCTCTCTCTCACCTGGATATAGTGGCAGATCTCGGGAAGGTATCTGTCTCCCCCCTCGGCCGTCTGAAAACAATTAAAAGAAATATATTAAGCTAAATTTGATCAGGCTCATCATGATCATCATGAATCATATTGGATTATTGCAGGACCGACCAATTCATCTTCAGTTTTTTCGCAGAGGCTGCATGACACCACCAGGGGTGTCACGCAGCCCAGCCTCACTGGGACACACCGGTGGTGTCCCGTAGCCAAAATACCCGTAGCCTACCCAGTGAGGCTGGGCTGCGTGACACCCCTGGTAGTGTCACGCAGCCAATGCGCAGTGAGGCTGGGCTGCGTAACACCCCTGGGGGTGTCACGCAGCCACTGCGCAGTGAGGCTGGGCTGCGTGACACGCCTGGTGGTGTCACTGCATCAAGTCTACAGTTGCACCTCTCGATTATTACTTCTATTTGTTTTTAATCTACAGCTTCACCTCTAAATATTGACAGTACAGCCAAGAACATACATGTGCACGCACTCATATGAATAAGTATTGAACGGAAAAGAGACAATGCATTATATTATTATAGCCAAGATGCTTCAGAACTTTCTTATAAAGATTGGAACTTGTCTAACATTATAAATGCTGAGAATTATACATAAAGTAAATAATATAATAAACTAGGGTCAGTCATTTCTTGGGTAAAAGCAATGGCAATTCGGATGTAGTTGATAAAATGACAAATATTTTAGTTAGATTTTTTTTGTATCTATTATTATTAGAGGTTTGTGTTTTCTTTCTATCATAATGCAATAGATTGGCCTTTTCTTTCTTAAATTGCAGTAGACGCAATTATTGAGGGTGAAAATCGTTAATGAATTAACGTTTTGTGTTCGGCGGCCGTACTCAAAATCACGAGCGTATGGTATACGATTATATTCATATCAAATAAATTATTGACGATAAACAAATTCTGACGAGTCCCCGTTAGAAAGCCAATGAAAAGTTTTCTCATTTCTTATACAAATAATGAATTGCAAAGTTTATAATGCAATTGTGACGAGTTGAACGCCGAAGAACGAGTATTTGTTATATTATCGAACTAATTTTAGTATGAAATAACTATATTTTTCAAAGCTTAGCACATTCATATTGAAGTGTGGGCTTTCCTCTTTCTTTTCATGTACAACTCATTATGGTAGACACGATTTGTGTGGGTTTAAACAGAGGGATACTAACTTGTTTCTTTACACGCCCTCCATTAGGAGCGTGATATCGTGTGATGAAATTTAATTGTGATGATCAAGGGGTTAAGAATTATGTTGTGACAACAGTTATTTGATAATGACAAGAACATTGAAGTTCCCACTGCATTACAATCACCACATGCCTTATTTATCATTCATAAGTAAAACTGACCAGATTATTTCCTTAACCCAAGAACGACGATGCCATGGTATTTCAAAAAGTCCAGCCAGGCTGGATTCATTTCAGAAGAAAATCGTCATATTTACCATATATAATATAATTACTTCTCCATATACGCCTATTTTACTTTTAATATGAACATATGAACATTGAAAAGTAATAAAATAAGTGGTAACAGCAATTTGCTGGTGTAAACCGTATATTGTAGCCCCGCGGTCGTAATCTGACCCGGACCGGCGAGAGACATACCTCCTCCCTCTCTTATGTCTTGTATGCTACTGAAAGATTAGGGGATGTCTCAGACTGGCTGTAGGGTCAAAGAAAGACTCGCCCATCCTCCCCCCTCTCTCCCAGCCGTCCTCGTGCGAAAATACTCGTTAAATATCGGGAATAATAGGGAAAATACCGGATAATTGAGGAGAAGCGAAGAAGGGGGAATGAGAGGAAGGGAGGGGGGGACACATATGGAGGAGTGATAGGAGGTATGGAGGGGAATTATCTCACCTAATCGCATATTGCTTTGTTTTGAGAGCCAGTAGGGTGTTTTGAAAGTTTTTTTTTTTTTGACTTGGCTATTAAGAGGACCCTCGCCTTTGCCCACCAAACCTCTTATGAGGACCCTCACCTTTCCTGGGTTAAAGGACATGGCACACTCAAAATCATATCCTGCTTTTTACAGTCTTCAGAGCATGTTAATTTTACAAATAATGCATATATGTCTTTGTTTGCCATCAGTTTTAATTAATATTTCCATTCACATATTCATAGCCTCCGATAGTGCAGTTGGAATTATTGTACATGCTAAGATTGGTATGTAGGATTCGAAACTGCATAATAAATCGTAGGCTTGTGCAACATTCTTTAACTGTCTTCGTGGTGCAATGCATAAGTGTGTTGATTTTCGGTGTGAGCGTCATGGGTTCGAATCCCCACACTGCCACATGTGTTTGTTAATTTCATTAATCGAATTTAGGAGTAAAGTTGGTTAGTGGAGAGAACATAATAATTAATTCTGGTTCAATAGTAGTTTATCGAGAGGCCTTCCCTCGGGTTAAGTGCCCCATTAACCTCTGAACTGCGCATGTGGGTAATTAGAAACGTCTGCCTGTGCTGACGTATTTGAGCTGTTTCCATCACTAAAATATTAATTTTACCATAAATAGCATTAATACTTATCCATATGCGCCTATTATAGGTTGATTATAAAGGTAATAACCTGTTACAACAATAAAACGAGTGAAAACAGTGTTTGGATGGTCAAAATCGGCGATACAGGCTGCGAGTTACATAATGTAAGGGTGAGGCAACCTGCTTTCCCGCCAATTTCCCCCAAGGCCACTGAGACACTGTCGATCGATACTCTCTCTCTCTCTCTTGCACTCACTTGCTAACAGTGATGACAATGCCCTGCTTGCAACTCGCTAATGTTAGCACGAAAATATACCTCAAAATAAGGGAATAACAGGGAAAATAGGTGATAACTGAAGGAGGGGAGGAAAGTGGGGAAGGAGGGGAGGTAGAGGACTGATATTTTGCATGGCCCAAGGGCAAAACAAAAATAAAAAAATAAAAAAATATTTATTTATTTATTTATTTTTTCGATGTTTAATTTTTTTTTTTTTTTCTCTGACTCTTAAGAGTCTTCCCGCAGTCCGCCGGGGGAACTCTTAAGAGTCTTCCCACAGTTCCCGGGTTAATTACTATTTCCATTCACATATTCATATAGCCTCCGATAGTGCAGTTGGAATTATTGTACATGCTAAGATTGGTATGCAGGATTCGAAACTGCATAACAAATTGTAGGATTGTGCAACATTCTTTAACTGTCTTCGTGGTGCAATGCATAAGTGTGTTGATTTTCAGTGTGAGCGTCCTGGGTTCGAATCCCCGGACTGCCACATGTGTTTGTTAATTTCATTAATCGAGTTTAGGAGTAAAGTTGGTTAGTGGAGAGAACATAATAATTAATTCTGGTTTATCGAGAGGCCTTCCCTAGGGTTAAGTGCCCCATTAATTACTATTTCCATTCACATAATAATAATAATAATAATAATAATAATAGTTCTTAAAGCTAGCGCATGCTAAGCCAGCTAAGGATAGCCCAATAAGGCCGATTAGGCGTATTTCTATTGGGGTCCTGTACTACTACCCCATCCCCTTGCTCATGAGGGACGGTAACGACTCAGTGCTTGTGAAAAACCTTTACTGCACCGAGCGTGGGTGCGATCCTGGGCCTTCTGGGTGGAAGTCCAAGACGATAGTCACTACACCAGCGAGTCTCCGATAGTGCAGTTGGAATGATTGTACATGCTAAGATTGGTATGCAGGATTCGAAACTGCATAATAAATCGTAGGCTTGTGCAACATTCTTTAACTGTCCTCGTGGTGCAATGCATAAGTGTGTTGATTTTCGGTGTGAGCGTCCTGGGTTCGAATTCCCGGACTGCCACATGTGTTTGTTAATTTCATTAATCGAGTTTAGGAGTAATAATAGTCCTTAAAGCTAGCGCATGCACCAGCTAAGGATAACCCAATAAGGCCGATTAGGCGTATTTCCATTGGGGTCCTGTACTACTATCCCATCCCCTTGCTCATGAGGGACGGTAACGACTCAGTGCTTGTGAAAAACCTTTAATGCGCCGAACGTGGGCGCGATCCTGGGCCTTCTGGGTGGAAGTCCAAGACGCTAGTCACTACACCAGCGAGCCGCTGGTGTAGTAAAGTTGGTTAGTGGAGAGAACATAATAATTACTCTATAATATTAACCCACAGGGCACCAGCTAATATATAATAAATGTACATTCCAGGACCAGCCGAAAATGGACTTTTTGTTTTGCTTAAATAGGTGAGAAATGAAGGGGGAAAAAAACCCACCTCGGTCATTTGGGGGTCCTAGAGGGAGGGGGGCTCAGTCATCAGCTGGTGCTGGGCGCCTCTTCAAACCTCTCGCGCCAGCACACCACAGCTGGGTGAGGCAGCATGGCTAATGTACGATGCCTCATATTTTCGAGTGACTGTTATTTACACCACCCGAGCATCTTGTGTGCCTTTATAGTTCATATATTAACAACATGTATCACATAATGTCATTATAAGTGAAGTTACAGTGTGATAAGTGCATAGATTCAAGTTTTATAAATGCCGACAAGTGGCATACTGGTTACCATGGCGATGGGCGGCCATCTTGGCCCAAGATGCAAGCACGTACACACGGCCAGATGACTGACACTTGTCTGCCACCACTCTCACTTTCATTTTCTGCCTCTCTCACGCACTCTGTTTATTGATTTTATACTTTATCGTATGTTTTATAGCTAGAATATGAGTTTTACACATTGTTTTAGGCACTTTTGACTTAGAAATATGAGTTTCGACATAGTAATTTTAGTGGGGTGAGTGTGAGGTGGTGGTGAAGGCAGGCGGTGGGGAAAACACACCGCACTTGTTGTTGTGTAGCAACATGACACCCCTCATCCTCAGCTCGTCTCTTTTGACCCATACGATGGCCTGGCGGAATTTTGAGGAATGCCATGGGGTCTGGGTCATCCTCCTCCTCCTCTTACCCACTTGGTGTGGAGTCACCTGTGTCATGGGAGGCAGTGGGGGAGCGATACACAGGCCCGCAGTACCAGATAATCGTGCGATCCCTTCGACGAAGGACTCTCACGTCGGATTTGCACGTGAAGGTGATACCGCCAGTTGCTTCCTTGTGCGAATTTCTCGTGCGATACCGTCGGACGTATGGTTGGTAAGCCTATCAAACTCGCCGCGGTGCATTTCTTACGGTTGGTATACCTGAGGAACGTTTTGTTTACAAATTACTGCCTTTGTGAATCCCTAGGTCAGAAAGTTCGGACTCGAGCGTGACGTGCTCTGAACTAAAAAATCAAATTAAGACGAGATTGTGTGACCAAGACATACGAAGATGTCTAAAAAATCAGAAAGGAACATCATTAAGCGTGAGTGTTGCCGTTCTTGTGGGTACTTCACTGTACTAGATGAGAACAAGAGGTGTGAGGATTGCCGACAGATCAGCATGGCGGGGGCCGAGGCCGCCGCCGCAACACAAGACAACGGTAACAAGACAGGTACTAAGGACAAGAAAGGAAGGACAAACAGCAACGAACAGGCAGCATGTGGAAAATGCAAGAAGAAGGAGACAGGCGAAGGAAGAGTGGTAAATTGGGTAAAGTGTGACAAATGTTGTTTGTGGTATCACCAAAAATGCACCAGGGTAAGTGACAGGTTTTATGGAGAGATAAACAGTGGAAATGGAGAAAGTGTGTGGTACTGTGATCCATGTAAGGGTGTGGTGGAAAGCATGTTCAAAGAAATAGAACGGCTGAATGAGGAGAATGAGCAGTTAAAGATAGACATGAAATGTGTGATAGAGTATAATAAGAAACTGAGCAGGAATATGAAGGAAATGGAGGTAGAATGGAAGCAGAAAAAAGAGGAGATGGTGGAGGACACAGTGGAGAAGGTGATGTAAAGGATCAAGGAAAGAGAGGATGCCGAGAGACGTAGAAATATTTTGGTAGTATTTAATGTCAAAGAATCAGTAAAGGAAACGGGCAAGGAGCGAGAAACAGAGGATGCAGAGAAATGCCATGAATTGTTTATACAGCACCTAGGAGTAGAAGACGAATATAAAGTTACAAAGGTGATTAGGCTGGGTAAGAAGATAGAAGGAAAGGTTAGGCCAGTTCTAGTAAGATTTGAGGAGGAAAAAATGAAGTGGGCCATGATAACAAAAATGCTAAAAAATTAAAAGATGTAACAGATCCAGATGTATGAAAAATAGGGTTAGCCTTAGACATGACCCGAGAGGAGAGGGAAAATAATAAGAAATTGGTGGAAGAGATGAGAGCTAGACGACAAGAAGGAGGTAGATGGATGATTAAGAAAGGAAAGGTGGTACAAATAGGAGAAGGTGAAAGACATAGGCAGAGATATGAGCGGGAAGGGACAGGAGAAGGAAATGTATCAGATATAGAGCCAGTGACACAACTTGAATCTGACAGAGATGGAGAAAATAACGTAGAGGAAGAAACAACAGATTGAGATGAGATGACATATAGTGAAAATTTGGTGTTTAAGCTTATTAATATACAAGGGCTGACTAAACTTAAATATGAAGAAATTAAGCAAATGCTAAATAAACATACAATTTTTTGTTTAACCGAAACACAGTTAAAGGTAAGAAACATATTTATTGATAAAAACATTAACGTATATGAAAATATGCGAGACATAAAAGACAAAAAAGGAGGAGGGTTAATGTTACTATTGGAAGACAATGACAAAATAAATTTAAGTAAAATAGAATCTAAAAACACAGACTTTTTGTATGTAAAGGGTAATATATATGGACAGGAAACTCATATATTTCTAGTTTATTTATCAGTAAAAGATGAGGGAAGAAACTCTGAAATTAAGAGAGAAATTGAGAATCATTTGGATAAGTTAGAAGAGGATAGAATTATCGTACTTGGAGACTTAAACGCACATGTCGGGTTTAAGGGAAAGCAAAAACTTAATAGAAATGGCCAAATTATACTTGAGTGGATGGAGAAATATAAATTAATAATGTTAAATGATGACCCAGGATGTGAAGGGGAAGTGACATGGAGGAGAAATGAACAATACAGTACAATAGATTATGTTTTAATTTCAAATAAAATTTATGTTGACTTCCGAAAAATGAAAATAGATGAGAAACAGGAAATGTTTGATTTGACAGATCACAATATGATACAGGTAGATTTTGACTGCAAAGGGAGTACAGGTAAAGGCAAAGGTTTTAACAGGAGGAAGTGGGAAACAAGAGAATATTACAAAACAGATAATGAGTCTTTGTCAAAATATATAACAGAACTGGAAAGACGATTGTTAAATAGTGAAAGCAATGATATACAAATATTCAACCAAACTATGAAGGAGGTAGCAGATGATAAACTTAAAACTACTTACAGAAGAAGAATAGGGAAAGATAAAACTAAAAAAGAGGCACCATGGATAAATGACAGTATAAGACAAGGAATTAAATAGAGGAGACAGTATAACAGAAGAAGGAGGAACGCAAAAGACAGAGACGAAGAAGAAAGATATAAAACTTTGTATATAAAACAAAAAAGTAAAGTACAAAAGGAAGTTAGGGAAGTTATCTATGCACATGAGAAAAAACTAACTAAAAAAATAAAAGATAGTGGGGATACAAGTAAAAAGATGTGGACACATATAAATAAACTAAGAAATACAAATGTAAGCCAGAAGAATGAATTAAAAATTTATAATGATCAAGGGAGGCAATTCACAGATGTAGAAGCAGCTGAGGAGTTAAAGAATTTTTGGAGCGATATATATAAAATGCATGAGAATAAGATTGACGAAGTATGGAATCAAGATATTCAGAATCAATATAGAGAAGATAGGGAGAGAGAAATGCAAGACAGACAAGGGGGGGAAATAAGAAAAATAAGAATAGGAGTAGGAGTACCAGTAGTTGAAGACCATAACTATAGTACCGGTATCAATACAGTAACTGTAACAGTAACAGAAGAGTTAACGGAGCACATGGATATGGCTTTTAAGATTGATAATTATATTAAATATATGGATAGACCCAAAATAACTATAGAAGTTAAAAAGAGTTTGAAGAAGTTTAAACACAGGAAAGCAACTGGGTTGGATTCATTAAAACCTGAGTTTTATAAAGCTATTATTCAAAGTGATATATGTTTAAAGAAACTGATAAGCTGCTTTAATAGAATCTTAGATACTAGCATAATACCAGAAGTTTGGAAAAAATCAAAGACCGTGATGATACCAAAAATAAGTAAACCAAAGGTGAATGAATTAAGACCATTGGCACTTACAGATGTATCATATAAATTATTTATGACAACTGCAATTAAAAATAAAATAGAAGAACATGTAACATATAATAAAGAGGTTAGAGAGACTCAAAGTGGATTCACAAGTAAAGGCAGAATAGAAAATAACCTCTTTATCTTGAAGTACTGTATACAGAGAGCTTTTGAACTAAAGAAACCACTAATTGTCATCTCTATTGATTTTTCTAAAGCGTACGATTCAGTAAGAAGAGAGAAGATGATTGAAGTGTTAAAGGAATATAATATAAATTCAGATATAATTAATGTAATAAGTAAAGTTTATATTGATGACAGCACAATTATAAATAAAGGTTATAAAAATGAAACACAGATTCAAGTCACTAGTGGCATTAGACGGCTGCACGGGATCGACCACACTTTTTAAACTTTTAACTTATGACATTATAAAAAACTTGGAAAAGAAGGAGGATTCACAGATGAGTTTTTTAAAATAAAGGCGCTATTCTATGCTGACGATGGTCTACTTATGGCACATACAATAAAAGAGGCTGAAAAGGCAATAGAAGATCTAATTAAAATAGGAAATTAATGTGGGCTAAACATAAATAAAAATAAAAGTCATATATTAATATTTAATATGAAGGAGAAACCAAACAATATCAAAGAAATAGAAGTAGTTAAGCAGATTAAGTATTTAGGAATAAAAGTAAATGATACTAGAAATTGTTTCAAAGACCAGAAATCTGAGGCAATAGGAAAAGCGAATAGAATGGCTAATATGACCTATCCGGTAATAGCACAAAGCTGCAACAAAATTCTAATTGGTAAAACATACTGGAAGAGTGTGGTGCTCCCGTCGGTCCTGTATGGCTCAAGCATAATAGGATTTACAAAAACAGAAATAAACAAGTTAAAAAATATTGAAAATAGGGTATTTAGACAAATATTAGGGGCACCGAGATATGCACAAAAAGTGACCCTGAGAGGGGAGATAGGAGCATCCACAATGGAAGGAAGAGTTATGGAAGGAAGTATAAAATATTTAAAATATTTAAGAGGAGAAGACAGTAATGATTTACTTAGAAGAATAACAGAAGAAAAATTAAACAACAAAAAAGATCCATGGACAATGGAAATTAGAAAATATATAAGAATTTTAAATTTAGGAGAAACAGATTTAGCGAGTATATTGAAGGAAGAAATTAAGAAGAATGTAAAAAATTGGGATACAAGGAAATGGCAGGAAGAGCTAGGGGAGAAAAGCAGTTTAGAAATATACAGGGCCTTTAAATCAGAAATAAAGGGAGAAGAAGAACTTTATGATAATACAGAAGCTTCAGTCATATTATATAGGTGTAGAACGAATAATTTAAATTTAAGAGACAGGAACAGGCATGTAGAAGGAGATATAAAATGCTTACTATATAATGCTGAGATAGAGGACATCAAACACTTTATTTTATGGTGCCCTATATATATAGAGGAGAGAGTAAAGGAAACAGCGCTACAACAACCTTACGTTGAGGAGGAAAATCAAGTGATAGGAAATCTACTGTTCAAAGAAGAAAAGCAGGAACGAGTGAAGAAGATGTTGTATGGGATGTGGAGAACAAGAACCAAGAAAACCAGGAACGAGTGAAGAAGATGTTGTATGGGATGTGGAGAACAAGAACCAAGAAAACCAGGAACGAGTGAAGAAGATGTTGTATGGGATGTGGAGAACAAGAACCAAGAAAACCAGGAACGAGTGAAGAAGATGTTGTATGGGATGTGGAGAACAAGAACCAAGAAAACCAGGAACGAGTGAAGAAGATGTTGTATGGGATGTGGAGAGCAAGAACCAAGAAAATAAAGGAGCTGGAATAAGAAGAAATAGATTATAATGCAACATATAGAAAAAATAAAAATAAATACAATATAATATAACAGAGCACGTCACAAAAGGAAAATTACAAGAACCTCTCAGGGAAGTGCCGTTGTTAAGGCATTACTTCCCGAACCACATCTGATCTGATCTGGTCTGCCTCGGGCAGCCTCACGGGAGTACAGACGGAATCGAATCGTAATAAAGTGGGTAACATTCAAGGAGACTACATCAGGACTCTTCTTCTTCTTCTTAGCTCTGACCAGGTATAGGCTATACTAGTGTTTACTAGCCTATACCCCTTTGAAAGGACATTAGCCTAACCAACAACCTTACCTAACCTATCCTAGTATTATGGGTGGGGGCTGCCGCCCTCACACCCCCGCTATTTGACATCTTTGACAGATTTTTGGTGTATTTTTCTTTGAAATTGGGTTTTTTAAAGTTATCGATAATGAAAATCCTCCATGCGGATAATAATGAGAAAAATAGGGCGATTCTATTGGTCGCTATTTTCTCTAATAAATTGTTTCTAATAAGGCGGATGTAGTGTCCTTGACTATTATCATAAAGTGATGGTCCCTGGTGTATTATTTACACAGTTTATTGCATTAATCTTATTATTCTGTATTTAGGACATTCTCAATTGACGAAAATAAGGTAGCCTAGGCCCTAGTGATTCCCCAGAGGACCATTGAATTTCTCTAGCCTAATTTCCCTTCAACCACCAATCAATTTTTGAGTTTAGGAATAGCCATTGGGTTGTGGTATGGATTTTCGCTGAATAATTGGGTTGTTCTTGGCTCTCTGGAAAAGTGGCTTGGTTATAATATCAAGCAAGCTTTTCTGTTATATTCAAGCCTAGCCCTGTTCACCTGTTCCAAGTAGCCTAGATCTAGGCCTATGGCCATAAATCGTGAAATCTAACCTAGCCTATCTCTAACTCAAAAAGGGCCAGAGCTAGGATAGTGGGCTGTAAATTGCCATAGGCTATCTATCCCCTGGCTGACCCTTCCCAAATGGGAAAGGTAAAGCTTTGAGTCCTCCATTTCATAGTAAGAGATGCTTAAATTGGACATAGGCTATGAGCAATTTTGATGAGAATTTAGCCTAGGCCTATATTGTTAAGTAATTATCTTGATATATTAAAACTACTGAAAACAGGGTAGGCCTAGCCTAACCTTAAGAGGTTACCAGGGTTGGATTTTGGACGATGGGTTAGGCATGAGAGGCTAGTGGATTATTTAGTTTATAATAACCATGGTAACCTAATAAAACTAATCTATTCTAGCTATCTAAGCGAGGTAACCTCCGACTCTCCGAGTTTTTCCAAAAATTTAGCAGGGAAAGTGTTTGGATCACACAATTGTTCTCATCGGCTTTAGACATCTAGGGATAGTCACCTATCCTAGCCTAATTATAGAAAAAGATTTCATGGCTAAATATTATTTTTTAATCTCCATGTGACTTGCATATTTAATCAGCATGTAGCCTACTCTTTAAACAATGCAAAATTGTTGGCAAATTAATATAGCCAAGGTTAGATTAGCTAATGGGGAAACCGATTTCTGAGTTAACCTAACCTACAAATTTGGCATAGGCCTATGATAGGTTTCTTGAAGTAGTGTAGCCTAACAATACTCCTTACTTTTGAGTATAAGACTATCCCGTAAATTTCAGAAGCCAGCCGAAGCAAATCGGCTTCTAAAAGTTGGAGGAAGGATGTACGGTAGTATTCAAACGTATCGCCTTCCTTGTTTACACTACTCGCACGCTCCTTTATATTTTGACTGCCGTAGGATACAATAATAGGTTGAAGGGGGGCTTTTCCCCCCTAAGCCACCCCATGAATTAATTGTCATCTTATATATTGCCAGCATGGGGTCTGTAAGGTTAGCTACATTAGGTAAGTTAGGCACAGTATAGTATTGTAGCAATCCGATTGTGGGATTGGGTTGAGTTAGTTTAGCTTTATGAGGCAGAGTTTCTTAACTGAATATTACCATAGCCTAATACTCACAGATGTTTTTTCTGGAAGAGGCCTAGGCCTGTGGCTCCAGTTCAGTAGCCTGGGTAAGATTTGGAGTAGTGGGCATACCACTACCAACATACAGCATAACTCCTCTATAAAACTTTAACCTAACCAAACAACCTAACCTAGCCTAACCTAGTATTCATGTAGTACTAGGTTAGGTTAGGTTAATGTTTTATAGATGATTTATGCTGTATGTCGGTAGTGGTACGCCCACTACTCCTAATCTTACCGTAGCCTGGTCACCAATTTGACCCTGGCTTCGCCTGTCTCAACTCTTATGTATTCCCTCAAAAACAAATACCTGTATGTATAAGTTCAGAATAGTGAATCCTATACAGATCACTTAGTAGGTACCGAGTACTGTATACTTTATGGGGTTATTTACCACAGCTGCACCAATTTGCCCCAAGTTTTATACTGTACTGTACAGTTCTGCTACATGAAAAGTGCCAGGTTTTAATCCAGTGGCAGTGCAGCAATATCATAAAGTTTCGGGTTTCAAGTTAATAGTAATGTGATCACCCCCTTTGACTAGGCTAATATAGAAAACCATTTATTTTCAATACTTATTCTGCATCAAATTGACACCTGCCCTGTCTACAGTACTATACGGTACCAAAAACAGAAAGTCTAGTAGGCAGGTTTACTTTTATAAATGACTAAATATATGATGCTTGGACAATTATAGGTACCGCATAAAGAATGAACAATATATTTCACATAATTTATTGCAATTCTTACATGCTTAGATTGATATGCAGGATTCGAAGTTGCATAATAAATCGTAGGCAGTGTCCACCATCCTTTAACTGTCTTCGTGGTGCGATGCATAAGGTGTTGATTTTCGGTGTGAGCGTCCTGGGTTCGAATCCACGAACTGCCACATGTGTTTGTACATTTCATTAATCGATTTTAGGAGTATAGTTGGTTGTTGGAAGGAACATAATAATTTATATTGGTTCAGGGGTAATTTATCGAGAGGACTTCCCTAGTGGTTAAGGCCCCATTAATTGCTCTATATGCATAGCCTACGTGAGATGCAGTTGGGATGTGTGTATATGCTTAGATTGATATGCAGGATTCGAAGTTGCATAATAAATCGTAGGCAATGTCCACCATCCTTTAACTGTCTTCGTGGTGCGATGCATAAGGTGTTGATTTTCGGTGTGAGCGTCCTGGGTTCGAATCCACGAACTGCCACATGTGTTTGTAAATTTCATTAATCGATTTTAGGAGTATAGTTGGTTGTTGGAAGGAACATAATAATACATAGGTACCCGTTATATAATATTGTATCATCTAATCACAATTCCTGTTGTATGCTTCCATATGGATAGGTCCTTAAGACCGCTTCATCAGATTTTATTCGCCCAATTAGCCTACTACCCAGGTAAGAAAATTCACGACATTACATTATACTTGCTTGTATTTTTGGCTTGGAATCCTCATTTGGTGACCATTATTATCTATCTATTTGAGGCATAGGCCTATTTCCTGAAATAAGTCTTGCAATTGACGAGGATGGGTGTGAATGGGATATGCCGTGTGTGGGCCAGTCAGCTCTGCAGACTCGTTATCTTATGTTCATTTATGGAAATATTTCAAGTAGGCCTAGGCCTAGCCCAATCAGGGAGAACATGTTAGTCCCTATTTATAGCCTACTTTAGTAGGGTAGGTTAGGCCTATATTTGTTAATCCAATAGGCCTAGCCTATGTTAAAATAGCCAACAATAGGGTACCTAGGTTAACAAGTCCCAGATATTGAAAGAAAAAGTGGTAAAAATTGAAGAGACCTTGGACAGCCTTTTAACTAGGCCTAGGCTAGGCCTATAATTATGTTTTGTTAGGTTAGGTAAAAAGGCTGTCCAAGGTCTCTTCAATTTTTACCACTTTTTCTTTCAATATCTGGGACTTGTTAACCTAGGTACCCTATTGTTGGCTATTTTAACAAAGGCTAGGCCTATTGGATTAAAAAATATAGGCCTAACCTACCCTACTAAAGTAGGCTATAAATAGGGACTAACATGTTCTCCCGGATTGGGCTAGGCCTAGGCCTACTTTAAATACTTCCATAAATGAACATATATAACTAGTCTGCAGAGCTGACAGGCCCACACACGGCAGATCCCATTCACACCCATCCTCGTCAATTGCAAGACTTATTTCAGGAAATATGCCTCAAATAGATAGATAATAATAGTCATCAAATGAGGATTCCAAGCCAAAAATACAAGCAAGTATAATGGAATGTCGTGAATTTCCTTACCTGGGTAGTAATTGGGCGAATAAAATCTGATGAAGCGATCTACAAGTTGTTGTTGTTGTTGTTGCTGTTCCCCAAGCTGCCTGGCCGAACAGCCCCAAGGCCCCGAGCAAGGCCAAGGCCATAACCGAGCGCCCCCACAGAACCCTCCCTGCCGACCACAATAAAGCCTGGGTGACCGAAGCCACTCCATGGCGGGGAGCTGAGGGTGCGGAAACGCCCGGGAAACCAAAGCCCCACCCAGGGCCCTGTGCCCCTCAGCAAATATGAAGAGAAAGTTTAGGGGCAAAGGAAAAATGTGACGCTTTGGCTTCCAATCTTGGTAGATTGGGAGGTCAATCCACGGAAGAGACACCGTCACTCGAGATCTAGAAAATATATAAGTAAAAGGAAAAGTCAGAGTAAGCTATGGGTATGGCAGAGATCGCTCATTTCTCACTCTGAAAGACCAGCCCATCACCACATGACTAGAACCCAATCCTCTCAGCAACAGCTAGGAAAGGCCCTAGAAAGCCGCCTTTGGCGGGGGGATAGCTCCCCTATTTCAACCCCTTTCGGGGTTGGGCACCCGCCAATCGCGATCTACAAGTTGTCAAGGCTGGCCGACATAGGCCTCATGTGAAGGTGCCTGTACAACGGCTCCTGTCAAGTTCAACATCGTCATTGAAGATATATCGAAAGTCTTTGGAAATGTGCTAATTGTAACCCATATTAATATATATTAATAGTTTCGTACATTATGCAATTGATTTGCATTAAAGAATGTCTTCTGTAACCTTTAATTTACGAATTGAAACAATAATACAAATAATAAAATGCAATTAGCTAACGAAGGGATCCGACGACCATCGAAGAGAAGGGTCGAAGGTCCTCTTCAGATTCCAATAATATTGGACGTAAACGGTCGTGGCGACCGTTTATGAAAGCATTCGCTCAGCCAAACAAATCCCCAAAAATGTTTTTATACAACGAATTTTGAAAGGAAGGATACCTTCGAGGGAAGGGAACGTTTGGTACTGCGAGCCACACTCTCTTCCCTTTGTTCCAACATTGCGAGGCGACGAGGTAGGTCAGACACTCGCGAAGTCAACGAGACAACAGTCTTCCCCCATCCTCCCGCGCGTCCTACTCCCCACTCCCCATCGCGGCTGGACTTGGGTGTTGCCAAGTATTGCCACTGTTCAGCAACATCATAAGGTATATCCCATACAAATTTGAACCCTCTTGCTACCATATGATAGGAGTAAATAAAATCGAAAGTGGCGGTGAGATAAGTGGGTAAACTGGCGTTCCCCACCCGCCCGTCCCCAACCGCAGGCTGGACTTGGGAGTTGCCGAGTACTGCCACTGTTCGGCAACATCATAAGGTATATCCCATCCAAATTTGAACCCTTTAGCTATCATAGGACAAGATTAAATATGGTCGACAGTGTCGACGCACCCTATGCGGCTCTGGGGTTTAGCGTTACATACATTGCCGACGCATATGCTGCGGCGCTGGTGCCCAGTGAGTTAAACAAATCTATACAAGATATTTAAATTTTAAGGGGGGTGATGATGTCATCAATGTCCACCCTTGAAAACAGAGCCAGTTCACAGTGGTTCACAGGCTAGCCTGGATTAATTTTACATACTTACTAACGCTACACTCATTCCAGCTCCAATCCTTGCTAAATTAGCTTTTTTTCTATGTATGGCTCCAGATTTACCTCCACCCTTGACAATTTTACCCACCCACACCCTTGGACAGATGATAATTAATATCCCAGAGAATAAAATAACCAATTCGGTCCCAGGGTTACCAAAGCGAAAAACAAAATAGCGCTAAATCCATTTTCAAAAGTTGCTAGAATGTCGCTAGATATAAATATAATGGCAACAATCAATAGAATAATACCGTGATCTCTCTAATGTCGATGAATATCGCTAATATTCCTAAAATATCACTAGAATTCATGTTACTAGATCGAAGTAAATGCCTCTAGATTATGCAATAAGTATGCTAAATTGACACTACTTGTTGGTCAGGCGATTAGCCCATTGTGAAGTCAGCTATGGGTATGTTTATATTGTAGGGTTACCGCAAAGTCAACATAAAGACGCCATCTTGACTCCGCGGTAGGCCTACTCTTATTTTATATCAAAATACGTTGTACAGTTTCTTACAAAGGTAATACCACTAATACAATTAGACTAACTTTTGTCTATCACCGTCTTACTGTCTAACTGCATCGAGGTCCTGATGTGGCGGCGTCTACGCCGTGGGGCCACCTCCCGAGGCTGCCAACCGCGGATGGCTGCCGACCCTCCACAGCCGAAGACAAAATCAACGACCAGTGGAGGAAAACCGGATGCCGGCCGCGGGGAGCAGTTTCGGGAGCCAAACCGTCACAACCATCCCCTGCCCCCTCCCTGGGGGCACGGGTCCTTGGAGCGGCTTCGGTCGCGCCGGGAATTTCCACACCTCTCACACCACACACACACATCACACAGTTTTTCCTACACCGAGAAATGACTCTCCGGCTGTCATTTCTCGAAGACTTCTTCTAGCCGGAGACATTGAGAGCAACCCAGGACCCACGTTCACATACATATGTCCAACTTGCTCAAAACCCATCACTTCGAGTCGCCATACTAAGGGTTCAGTTCTCTGCAATTCATGTGGGAACTGGACCCACTTCACCTGCACAACACTTGCCTCCAAGAAACACTACACAAACACCTGGACCTGTTCCTCATGTCCCTCCCTCTCCCAGTCAAATCCCTCGCCTAAAACCCGTCCACCTCTCCTCCCCAACCCACCTAACCTTCCCATATCATCCACTCCCCCCCCTAAAACCCGTCCACCTCTCCTCCCTAACCCACCTAACCTTCCCATACCATCCACATCCTCAACTCAACACACCACACCCCATCCTAATCCATTCCAACCCCCATCTCCTGCTCCCCAATCCCCACCCCCACCTCACCCATCCCAACCCCCAGCCCCTCCCTCACCCCCACCCCCCCCATCACCCCCACCCCCCCCCCCTCCTCGTGCAGCAGCACCCAACATACATCGTGCACATAACATTAACATTCTTCAACTGAACATAGATGGCATCAACACAAAGAAACACGAACTCTCACACTTCATCAAACAACACAACATACACATTGCCATCTTACAAGAAACAAAACTCCGCACAACACAAAAAACACCCACATTTCATAATTTCACCACCATCAGACAAGACCGGGCTGTCGGCGGGGGCGGTGGACTCATCACCCTGGTACACAAAGAAATATCATACATAGTAACCAGTGTACAAACCAAATCACTCCTCCCCCCAAATGATAACACAACAGAAATACAGTCAATTAAAATACGCACTGGCAACAACTCCAACATAACCATCATAAACACATACATCCCTCCCCAAACATCCCCTACAGTACCAAATGAATACAGACCACACTTACAACACATCACAAACACCCCACACACCCCACACATCATCCTGGGTGGTGACTTCAACGCCAAGACGTCGGCCTGGTTTGTCGACAACCCCGACACAGACAGAGGGCTGGTACTACAAAACCAAACCGATAACCTCATCATCCTTAACGACATCCATCAACATACCCATATTCCTCACCAAGCCCTCTATAACCCATCATCTCCAGACATCACCTTTTGCTCCCCAGAACTCGCCCCCACAACATCCTGGAGGGTGGTCAGAACCTTAGGCTCTGACCACCTCCCGATCATTATCACCACCAAAACCAGACTCACCCCAGCTAGCCACAAACACACATACACCAATTATAAAAGAGCTAACTGGGAAGCATTCACAAATGAGACAGAACAACACTTCACAACTCTAAACAGTACACCCATCACTAACATCAACAATGCTGTACACATACTCAATAAAACTATCCAAAACGCTGACAAGAAACACATTCCAAGAGGTAACAGAAAAAGACACAACCCCAACTTCACACCAGAAATTCAAAACCTCATCAGACAACGCGACATACTGAAACACTCCCCAGCACCCCCACACAAGACATCACACAACAAATTCAAGCACTCAACACCCAAACTAACAACAAAATACAAGAACAACAAAAACTAAATTGGAATAACTTCCTACAAACACTTGATCACAAAACAAACCCCAAAAAACTATACAAAACACTAAACAGCATCACACTTTCCAACAGCAACACAACACAATCACATGCTGCAATCACAACAACAGACTCTACTCCTTCATGTAAACAACAAGCAAACACTCTCATCAATCACTTTTCACATGTCAGCCACCTAAAACCTCACAAAGACGACCGACGTGTCATCCGACGTAAGAGACAATTCCCCACAGACCCTGACTATACACCCTTCACCAATCACCAGACAAAGCATATCATCAACAATCTCAAGCACTCACCCGCCTGTGGCCTAGACAACATAAGCAACATACACCTCAGACACCTGGGACCACAAGGCATACAAGCACTCACTAACATATCAAACTACAGCTATTCACACAACACAATACCAGACATTTGGAAGCATGGTATCATCATCACTTTCCCCAAACCCAACAAAGACCCCACGCTACCCTCCTCGCACCGCCCCATCACACTCCTTTGCTCCCCCTCCAAAGTCATGGAACGCCTAGTATTACAACTAATTACACCTGACCTACCCCTAGCTCCAACACAACATGGCTTTAGGCCACTGCACTCCACAAACACTCTTCTCACAGACCTTACACAAAGAGCTTTCGACGGCATCAATTCAGCTAGACCACCACACAGATCACTATTAGCCACACTCGACATTAGTAAAGCCTTCGATGCCATCCCCCGCCACAACCTAACAAACAAAATCTACAACACAAACATGCACAACAACACAAAACGGTGGCTGGCCAACTTCCTAGCAGGCAGATGTGCACACGTATCTTTTGCCGGTCAGTCATCTAAAATCAAAAACTTTCCAAACGGAGTCCCACAAGGATCCGTCCTATCGCCCGCACTCTTCAATCTGTACATGCACGATATAACTACACCCAATACGCCCCAAATAAACTTAGCCTCCTATGCAGATGACATAACACTCACATGCACACACCATGACCCAAAAAGAGCAACAGATCTCCTTCAACCCTATCTCAACACACTACATGGCTGGTGCACTACAAACAGACTTAATCTAGCCCCAGCCAAATCCACCGCAACCCTGCTCACAAGTTGGACAGGAGAACACGAATACATCCCTCAACTCACCATAAACAACACACCCCTAACACATACACACACACCCAAAATCCTAGGAGTAACATATGATACTCATATGACATTCAAACAGCACACCACAAACATTAAAAGAAACTGACACCCAGACTTAACGCCCTCAGGTCACTTGCTCACACAAAATTTGGACACAACAAAGAAACTACCACCACAGTATATAAACAATACATAAGATCAGTGATGGAATACGCAAGCCCAGCCTGGGCTTCTAACCTAGCTGAAACACATCATAAGACCTTACAGACTATTCAAAACAAAGCCCTGAAGATCATTACAGGCTGCACAGCTACTGCACCCACAGATCACCTACATCAAGAAACCAAAATCCTCAAAGTCAAAGACCATCTGGACATGAGAGGCACTCAATTCCTGGCAGCAGCCTCCACGAACCAAGACCACCCACTAAACTACATGGCAACACACCCACAGACACCAAGAAATATCAAAACAACACCCAGCACACGGTATCACACACAATTATTGTCCTCTCTCCCTCCCTGCCCACCCCGAACCAACTTCCAGAAGCACATCCATACTCATATCTCTCACCGATCCATCCACTCACTCACAGACAACACACAGCTGCATGCACGACCTCCCGAAATCCATCCTTCCGAATCCTCCCTTCCTCGCGAGGACAGAGTCCACCTGGCCAGGCTGAGATGCGGACACCATCCAGCTCTCCTGAGCTATCAGAAGAGACTGGATGACTCCGTTGTCGACGCCTGTCCGGGATGTAACACAGCACCCCATACCATTAAACACATCATAGAAGACTGCATTTCACACAACCACTTACGCCAACAACACAATCTACACTCAATGAGAGCTCTATGGGAAAGCCCGATCGTGGCCATGGCCTTTCTCAGGGACTCGGGGCTGTTCGGCCAGGCAGCTTAGGGAACAACAACAACAACAACAACTGCATCGAGTCTTTTATTGCGACATTTGAAAAATAAAAACGTTTTCTCTCATGGCAAGTTTTATCATTATGCAAAATCGTGTAAGCTACAAATATTTAAAATTTTGCATGTCCATACAAGATAACATTATAATGCATCTGTGGATACGAACGAAGTCTTAATGGAATATGTCACATAATAACTGAAAATTAATGATGAAATTGATGAAAAATTGAAATTGAAATTGAAATTTATGAAAATTAATGTAGATTAATTTGAGCCAGGCAAAAAAGTCTGGTGGCCGTTGGCAACTCGATCTGTGAATGTTACCATACATAGGACTTTTTGAACTGTGACCAAACCAGACCAGAGATGAGTCTATTCCCAAATACAATTATATTTTTCCGGCTATATGGATTATTTAAGATATTACCAATGTTCTCTATTTTAATTTACTAATATATGAATCATTATAGGTAAGATATCCCTTTGTGTTCCATGGGGCTAGATATTATTGGGAAACATATTAGAGAAACTGGCACCTCCACAACTGAGACAAAGGAAATTGATTTGACTGTGGCTGTTAACCCCTACTGTACCGGATGATACAGTAATAAAAGTCCCCCCCAGTCCCAAGCAATGTGGCCAAAATGGCAAAATAGAACAACCTTCCACCTCAAGAGATGAAGGAATACTGGCTCTCCCAGCCTTCAGAGGGTTTGATATAAGCTGAGAAGCGTTGCCATATCGAGAGCAGTGCTCAAACGGTCGTGGTACCAGGCACAGCCTGATACAGGCAGTTTTAACCCGTAAACGGCGGCAAAGTTCTTAAGAGGTTTTACTGGGTGACGGCGGCAAAGCTCTTAAGAGGGAGGCCTAAAAGCACCATTTAACCCTTGTCTAGCGGGGTGTTTTGGGCTATTTTGGGCACATTCAGGCCCTCCTGAATGATCAATCAAGTATCTGCATGAAAAGAAATGTATTCAGCAAAAACCTAGACGCTAAAAGCTTCAAAATGAGACCAGAACGAGCTACGTAGCACTTGTGGTTCTCATGCAGTGGTGCCACCAACGGGAGTTTAGCGTATAGCGGCATATTTTTTCCCACTACACTCACTAATGGTAACACTGCCGTCCTCTCGAGAACAGAGGGAGCGTGAGTGAGTGGGTGGCCCTGGGTGTCGGACGTGTGGCCTGCTGCGCTCCCGGCCATTTGCACTCGATTTTAACCCTTTAAAAGCCTTAATAATGCTCCTAACTTGCTGCAAATTGGTGCACGACTTAAGTCGAGCGCTGCTCTTTAAGGGTTAAACAGCACTAAAAAAAAATTTTTTTTTTTTCCCCCTATACCTCATATCACTCCTCCACATCCCCTCCTTCCTCCCTTTCCCCTCCCCCTTCAGTTATCACCTATTTTCCCTGTTATCCCCTAATTTGTTGGTATATTTTTGTGCTAACATTAGCAAACTGTGTGGGGGATGTGCTTACGTGCCTAGCAGGTGTGTTACACAAGCGAGTGTGTGTAGGCTCAGTGTGGCTTGAGGCCTCGTGGAGGGAGGGGTTGCCTCAATTTTCTCAAAAATTCATGAATGGGCTGGTCCATCTATATTCGCGATTTTGACCAGAACAATTATATTTTCACTGGTTTGATTGTTGTTACAGGTTACTATCTTCATAGTGAATGTAAAATAGGCTCATATGAATAGGTAATAACGATATTTATCGTAAAATGACGATTATAGGCCTGAATGGAGCCCATATGCTCGCCCATGGGGAGCTAGTTCATTACCCCCCCCCCCTCGCCATTCCCGGGTTAAGGAAAGTACATTACTGACGGCTCCCAGCTGTTGCTGGGACTGTGGAGTGACTTATCTACTGACGGCTCCCAGCCGTCGCTGGTATTGGACGGGTTTATATAGGTAAAATACCCAAATTAAGCATCACCACCGTACCAACTCGCCCAGGAAAGTGGAAAGAAACCGAAGCAGGGGAAACTAATCTAACTAACACCAGAAGGCAACACCATCAAGGAAAACGAAACAAGATGGACGAAGGAGAAACTAAACGAGAAATAACCAAGACCAAGATAACGAAGATGCCCAGGATAACCAAACTCCACCACACCGTAACAAAGGAAGACAGCAACAGAAACCAGGCACAGAATACCCACACCGAGAAAGAAAACTCACTTCCATCACGGAAGACCAACGCGGCATCAAAATCATGTGAAGACAGTAAAACCCTAAAAACCCACAACACATAGCTGCCCGAAACCTACCTGTGCACCACTACACCTGACCAGACGAGATGCCAGAATTGCCACAATAAAACCTGATCTACTAACCACGCCAGGCAAAACCATTCCAGTTCCCCACAAACACCACAAGGCCACGAAGAAGAAAATAGTGTACAGTCAGAAGCACAAGGACCAACATGGACGCACTAACAAGGAGCAGTTTCTCCGTTCTTCCACGAAGAGGTCTACTCACCTGCCTGCAAATTTTTAGGGGGTCCTCATAATCCCCCCGGAATACGCCCCCCTGTACTTATGACCTTCTGACCTCCGCACACCTGACCTGGGACATCTCAGCCGAAGTCGTCACTACCCCGACGGAAACCTTAACCCATAAACAACGAGAAAGCTCATAAGAAGTTTTACTGGGCGAGGGCGGCAAAGCTCTTAAGAGGGAGGCCTAAAAAAAACATTTAAACGGCCCCAGTAGCACTAATCAATTTTTGTTTTTGTTTTTTTCCCTATACCTCATATCACTCCTCCACATCCTCTCTTTCCCCCTTTCCCCTGCCCCTTCAATTATCACCTATTTTCCCTGTTATTCCCTAATTCGTTGGTATATTTTGGTGCTAACATTAGCAAAATGTGTGGAGGATGTGCTTACGTGCCTAGCGGGTGTGTTACATAAGCGAGTGTGTGTATGAGTAAGCTCAGTGTGGCTTGAGGCCTCGTGGAGGGAGGGGTTGCCTCAATTTTCTCCATAATTCATGAATGGGCTGGTCCATCTATATTCGCGATTTTGACCAGAAAAATTATATTTTCACTTGTTTTATTGTTGTTACAGGTTTCTATCTTCATAGTGAAGGTACAATAGGCTCATATGAATAAGTAATAACGATATTTATCGTAAAATGACGATTATAGGCCTGAATGGACCCTATATACTTGCCCATGGGCAGCTAGTTCAATACCCCCCCCTCGCTGTTGCCAGGTTAATAAGGCAAGCAATTCTTGGGCTTGATTTAACTAACATGTTAGCAATCGAGTCCTAAAATTACCCTCCCATTCAAGGATCGATTGAAGCCATGGTGAATATCTTTCGACGTCTAAGGAGTTATTTTACCTATTGAGGAATTAATATTATCACATTCCATGGTATAGTGCTTAATAATAAGATCCCTAATAGGCTGTACCTTTGGTATTAGAAGCATAACTGTAGGACATGTCCCCATCTTACTTATTTTGCCAAAACCGCACTCTAAAATTATAGAAAGATACTTGCCATGGTAAAGGTCATTCTAATAGTTCGGGCTTTGTGAGATATTGTCTCAGTAACGGCACTCTACAAATAGAAGTCCATATTGTATTTGTCCGACGCCATGGTCGAGGACACTTACAGTCAAAAGGTCTAAACACCGCCCCTGAGTTCTTTGAACCTCTTATAACGGTCAGTGGCAGATCGAGCGAAATTAGTAAGTTCATGATCTTACTATCTCCTCGCATTAGCCCGATACCTTGTCGCTGTGTCATGACACTAGAGATATTGTATTTAAGACCCCAAGTCAAGAGTACCGAAATGGAACTTCATCAACGATTAGCATAACGGTCAGGGTAGACGAGTAATAGTAGCCCAGGACATGTCCTAGCTCCCGCTCGCGTTAGTCCGATGAAAGTGCCCAATGTCATAACATCAAGGAACTACCATTTAAGACCCAAAACCAGCTAATCCATCTGTATCCCAAACTACCCCATTCACACGGCAGGACCACCTAAACGGCTCAACGGAAACTAGATGACCAGACTTCAACCACCTCATCTCTGCCCAAACTACGCTCGTCACTTTAATCTTCAAATGTTAGATTAGGAGTGTTTATTGAAAATTATTCTCACTCATACACCAGTGCGACAAGGTGAAGTAGTTAGGAAGGCAGAGTTCCCCAAGTTAGACTCTATTTACTTCACACCAGTGCGATCAGGTGAACCCTTAGGAAAATAGAGTCCATAATTTAGACTCTGTTAATGTTTATTTTCACACAAGTGCAATCAGGTGAACCCTTAGGAAAATAGAGTCCACAATTTAGACTCTGATTATTTTCATAACCGCAAGATTAATATATTATCCGTTCCCTTGTTTTATGATATGAGTGTCGACAGCCTGAGATTTACTAATTGAACCTATGTGTATGAATCTTCATCAAGACAAAAGATGAGATCAAGTATTAAAAGCGAATAACATAAAGCATATCTTGCACCAGTGAATTAAGGTGTACAGTGCATAGTAAGAGAGAGAGATAAAGAAGTATATTCCTAGTTCCCTTGCGGATCCTCGACCTTGCTAGGCTAATATATATTTATAACCATTGTTTACGTATAAATAAGCATTATTGTTCAAGTTAGTCAGTTAGTAAATAAAGTTGTTAATAAGATGTACGCAGTGTTAAGGGGGTACCCCACTGTGCGATTTTTCGATGGTGAACGCCCAGCGACAGAGGGCGACAGGATTTTTTTGTCTATGTTCCAAAAATAGCCATATTCGCTCGAACATTCTCCAATTGTCGCTAAAATCGCACAACGGTCGCCCTAGCATCGCCCATGTTCGCCCAGATTCACCCAGATTCACCGTTAAATTTTGAGCATACCCAAAAAACGGCGGCGAACTGAAAATGTTGGCGAATGTTGGCGAATGTTCGCCCTCTGTCTCACTTCATTCGCCCTTGGTCGCACTATAGTCGCACAATTCGCACCAATTCGCCGTGATTCGCCAATTTGCAAATTCCAATTATTGGCAACACTGTTTTTTGAGCGAATAGAGCGACAGTAGCGCGCCAGTAGTGCGAATGCAGCGAATGTGTCGACGAATTATTGCCAATGCCATACGAATGACATGCGACATGTGGCGAACTGAGATGATTGGTGGGTTTTTATGTAACTGTTGATGTATCTCTCACTATAGTCTGTTTCCCCCCCTGTTACTACATTCCTTGACGCGGTTGGGGGGCTTCGGGGCCGGCATCTGGAGCTTGATGGGGGATGTTTTTTGCCTTCTCCCCTTGAGCTCTCGTTGTCGGCTTAACTAATTTTGTGTAGTTTTTATTTTCTCTTTCTATGTTTTTCCCCTTCTGTTCTTATTCTGTCCCTTTTGGTTTAATTTTGTGGACTTTTCCTCTTTGTTCAAATTATGTTCGGTTGGGTGAGTGAGCTGGTCTTTGCTGGGATTGGAGCTTTGACCCGGAACCAATTGTGGTGACAGTGGTGACATGTCGGCTCACCCGAGAGTTTTAGGACCTGTGGTTCGGTAACATGCCTAATGTTATGGTTCCTAGGCGGGACCGTCTCCGTAGTGCGGCTCCGGATCCAGGGGTGCCGTTCCTTGGAGGTGGGACTCTTGGCTTTCTGACCGGTAGCCCATAATTATGTAACGACTGGAGATGTTTGCATCGTTTCATGCCCTCAGTCTCATCAAGTGGGTTATGCTTACACTTGAGCCTCTCTTTACATTTTAATGCCATCCCCTTCCGAGGGATAGGATAGGAAGCTGACACTTGAGAATCTGTCCCCACTTGTGTCGTTGGTGAAGGTTCAGGGCTCCATGATTCGTAAAGGTTGGCTTACTGGTCTCCCTCCCGACATACCTTCTCTCCGCCTGGTCTGCTTAGTACACACCTGGAACAGCATGGCTTGGTATTTATGGCTGGTGTTACTGAAACTCCTCCCCTGGTTCCGACTTTGAGACTGACAACGACCTCTGGCGCAACTTCTGACATTTCCCTGGATCCTTCCCACCCTGCCGAGGGGCTTTCAGTAGCCTCCTCGGCTGCAATAGTAGGAGAGACTCATCCCTCTCCCAAGCCACCCTTACCTCCTTCATCTAGTTCTAATGGCCCTGTTACATTGGAGCCATATGTCCCTCCCAAATCCAAACCTCGTCCACGTCGTCCTACCCCGCCAACTTCTGTCCAGCTATTTCAAACTATTTTTGGCTCCAGTAAGTGGCCTAAATTTTTTAATATTAATTATGACATAGGTGATGATCTTGAGCTTGACTCCATACTACGCCATGACATCGGTGATGTTGAAATCCGTACGGGTACGGATGGCTATCGCCTCCTTGAAGCTCGGACTGAGGCTCAGTCTCTTTCTCTTCAGGAGTGGTTGGTCGATCCACTGTCCCAAGTTTCCATCACGAAGCACAAGACTCTTAATAACTGTGTTGGGACAGTTGTTATCCCTCATGAGATCCGTATTGATACACCATTTGAGGACTCTGCATCTCACATCCTGGAGAACATGGGCCCATCTGATACTCCAGCACTGAAGGTTGAGACATACCTGTCTCGGCACGGTTCCCAGCGTGATGGCCCCCTCCGTATCGCGAAACTGACTTTCGAGAGACGTGACTTACCCCCTTTTGGTAGGATAGCGGGCCGGCGGCTGGCTGTACGGCAACATGTTCCCCGCCCTAGACAATGCCAGAGTTGCTGGAAGTTTGGTCACCCGGCCAAGTATTGCCCCAAGAGAACCCAAAATTATGCCCCCTGTGTGGAGGTTCAGCTCACCTTCGGGAGGCTTGCAATGCAACCTCCCCTTCTGCCTCAACTGCGGTGATCCCCATGCTGTCTTTTCCAACACTTGCCCACATTTTCATTATCATAGTGCTATCCTTGATTTGAAACTGATTCGGGGCTTCTCTCACAGAGCGGCCATCTCCCATTTGAAGGAACAGGGTCTGTTACCTTCATTGACGTATGCTAAGGTGGCTAGGTCTGGTTTGCAACCTACTCTCACGCATCCTCCGATTTCAGTGACTCGCCCTCTTCCAACCAATCGCTTTTCGCCACTCCGGGACCTACTGCCAGTGCCGAATCCCCCTCCTGAGGTAGCAGGGGACCCTGTTCAGTGTCCTCCCTCCATCTCTACTACTGCTTTGACTTCCTCATCTAAGGTGACTACTAGGAGTACTTCCAGTGTTATTCTGTCCCGAACTGCTGTTTCTTCCGTGCGCAGTAAGGACATATCTCCTCCCTTGGATCCTGCAACTAAGAAGAGGAAAGGTTCTGACTCTCCTCCTATGGATAGATCTGCCTTATCTCCCAAGCATGTGCGGAGTCAGGATAGGAGGAGACCTCGCCTTCTGACATCTCCGCAGGTCTCATCAGCTCCTCTGCCTCCTTCCCATGATGATATAGAGGCCCAACTTGCGGACATCGATGGTCCACTTATGGAAATAGATACCTCCCCGCCTCTTGCTAAACATGTTTCCCAGTGTGGCTGTGATAAATGCTTTATAGACTATATTGGCCCCGCTATTAATGATAATGTGCATGACTTACGTGTAAAGGTTGATCACTGTATTGCCTCCTGCCACCTTCCTTCTGACTTTGCAGGGTCTCATGATGCCCATTGTATATGTGTTACTTGTATTGGTCACCTGGCTGTTCAACCAACTGAATTAGTGGAAAGGATTCAACGCGAGATTTCTTCTCCCCCCGAACATTTGCCTGTGCTCCAGGTCCCGCCTTCCCAGGGTGTGATACACGACGCTACTGGGGACGTGCCTGGTCGTCCTCCCCCTCACCCTCTGCCTGTACCCCTCCCCAATGTTGCCCGTATTCAGCGGGCTCAAAATCACAGTAATTTAAAATCAGTGATTACTCATGAACCATCATAGTATACTTCAGTGGAACATGAACGGTTTCGCCACTAGGCGTCGCTTTGGCGAAACTCAACGTTTACTTCGCTTGCATACTCCTCTGTGTGTCTGCCTCCAGCATGTAGGACCTGTCCTTGACTCGATAGGTGCTTATTATGTTGCAGCAGAGTCACCTGTGCGTGATGGTCATCTTCGGACGGCCATCCTTTTACATCGCTCTTGTGCTTTTCAACCTGTTCCATTGTTAGATCCCCCATTCCAAGCTGTTGCTGTTAGGATATCCCTTCCTAATAGTACAGCCCTTACCATCTGTAGTGTATATAATCAACCTAGTTGTAATTATAACATGTCCAGGTTGCCCCATCTTTTACGGTGTCTTTCTCCTCCATTTTTAATTTTAGGTGATTTTAACTCCCACTCTCCGGTATGGGGTTGTTCTTCTGCTGATGCACCAGGACGTCTCATTGAGGATCTGCTTTCAAACTCTCCCCTATGCTGTCTTAATGAAGGTCCCCACACTTTAGCTCACTCTACTTCCTCTGCAGTTGATCTTACTTTGGCATCGGCTGAGGCGGTATCCCTTTTTACTTGGTCTGTTGTTGCTGACTATTTTACTAGTGACCATCACCCTATGCTCTTGACTCCCACATCCCCTAATGCGTCAAGTCAGTTAGCCGGGTATAACCTTGCTAAAGCTGATTGGGTCTCTTTTAGTTCTCTTTCAGCTGACATTGGGGTTTTTCGTGATGATGACTCTCCAGGGATCAGTTTTGGCCCCAACTCTGTTCCTCATTCATATCAATGATCTCATATCTACCACTCATAATCCAATACATTCCTACGCAGATGACTCAACGCTCCACAGTTCCTTCACATTTACCAATTCTTTCACCCAACCCGATCTTATAAATTCAAAAATAAACACTGCAATTTCTCTGAACCAGGACCTTTCTAGAATTAATGAATGGGGACAAAAGAATCTAGTTTCCTTTAATGCACAGAAAACCAAGTACATTCAATTTTCTAACCGACAGAATCTCACTGACTCCCATATATTTTTTAATGATGTAAATATTCCCACTTCCCCTAGTATTGACATTCTCGGTGTAACATTAACTACTAACTTGAGCTGGACACATTATGTTAGAAGCATTGCTAAGAATGCCTCTAAAAAACTGGGACTCCAGTACAGAGTTCGAGAATTCTTCACTGACGAGCAGTTGGCCGTAATATATAGAAGTCATGTGCGTTCTCAGATGGATTACTGTTCACCTCTGTGGAGTGGTTGCATTGAGGCAGTTGGACAAAATTCAAAATAAAGCTATTAGATTAATCAATAACCCTGCAATCACACAGGACCTTCCTACATTATCCATACGAAGAAACGTTGCATCCCTTGCATTATTCTACAGATATTTTCACAGCAATTGTTCCGAGGAACTTGCTTCAATTGTGCCGCCTCTCCACATCTTTCCCCGTAGAACTAGGGCAGCTGAGAGCGCCCATGAATTTACACTTTCTCCTCCACAATGCAGAACTTCTGCTTATCAAAATTCATTTATCCCTAGAACTACTACTCTTTGGAATTCACTTCCCTCGAGTTGCTTTCCACAAACTTACAATCTACAAAAGTTTAAATCCAGTTGTTACAAACATTTTATGAATGGAGGATGCCTTTAGGCACATGAACCTTTTTGTTTTATCTGTGTTTTTCCTTCCTCCGTTCATTGTCTCTTAAAAAAAAAAAAAAAAAAAAAAAAACATGATAATTATCTGTTTTTCAAAGATTTTATTTGTTCCGTTGCTGATAGCACAATCCCTCGGACATCCAGTACCCCTCACCCTCGACGAGTCCCATGGTGGTCCCCTGAACTGTCCAAGCTGGTTCGATTAAAACATTATTTAGAGCGTCGCCTTGCTCAGTCCACCCGTCACCTACGGGATGCTCGAGTATCGCTGGCAAATGGTGCGACATTACATGTTTGAGTGAAGTTTGTTACTGCTATGTATTTTCTCAGCGTGGTGAAACCCTACTATAATAAACTGTGTGCACTTTTCAAACGTACTGTAATCTCACAGAAGAAACAGTCGTGGCAGTCGTATGTCTCCGGATTGGCCCCCCGTACGTCTCTGTCTTTAGTTTGGAAGAAATTTCACAAGATTACTGGTAAAAACAACCGATCTCCTGTTCATTCGGTTTTTTATCATGCTTCCGCCTCTCTGTTGTTTGACGATTATTCCATCTCGATGGCTCATGCTAGTCATCTGGCGGATGTAGGTAGTGACGCTAATTTACCCCGAGCGTTTGTTTCTCAGAAACGTCGTTCTGAGGCACGTTCCTTGGACTTTCGTGGGGGTACGTCCTCCCCTTACAACAGTGCTTTTACCGTCGATGTCCTCAAGGTTGCCTTGCGGGATTGCAAGGATGCTACCCCTGGCCCAGATGGAATTTCCTATAGTATGCTTCAACACCTGGACGATGAGGCTCTTACTTTTTTATCTGGTGTTTTTAACCAAATATGGCGGCATGGGTACTTCCCTCCTGATTGGAAACATGCTTATACAGTCCCCATTCCGAAGCCAGGCAAGGATCCTAGTTTACCCACCAACTCCCGCCCAATTTCATTGACATCCTGCATAAGCAAATTATTTGAGAAGATGGTGCACCCTCGGCTCTTATACTTTGCTTTGAACCATAATCTTATCTGTCAATCACAGTCTGGGTCCCGCCCTCAATGCTCCACGCTTCATTCTTTGGCCTGTTTGGAGGATCAAGTCCGGCGAGGGTTCGTGTTGGGTCACCCCACCATGGCTATTTTATTTGACATTACTAAGGCCTATGACACTACTTGGCGCTATTGAATTCTACGAATCTTATATGAGTCTGGCATGCGTGGCTCTCTTCTCCGATTTTTGCAGGGTTTCCTCTCTGATAGGGCTTTCCAGGTGATTGTCAATGGAACCCTGTCTCGCCCACACTCTCTTCAGATGGGCATCCCTCAGGGGAGCGTTCTTAGTAGCACGCTGTTTGCAATTGCCATCAACGGGGTGGTGTCCTGCCTCTCTCCTTCAGTCTCCCACAGCCTTTATGTGGACGATTTCGCAGTTTACTATACCTCACCCACTTTATCTCATATACAGCGATGCCTTAATACTGTCTTGAGGGACGTTACCCGTTGGGCGTCTTCTACGGGGTTTACATTTTCCAGCGAGAAAACCAAGGCGATCCTCTTTTATCGTGACAAACGTCACCTACATGGTCAGACTATCTCCCTCTCAATGAATGGACATCGGCTACTATTTTCTGATCAGGTTACATTTTTGGGACTAATCCTTGCCACACATCTTAACTGGTCTGCCCATGTAAAAGACCTTAAGGAGCGGTGCCTAAGACGTCTTACCGTCTTGAAGAAATGTCACCATGTTACCTGGGGTGCTGATCGTCGGACCCTCCTTATGTTATATAAGGCCACGGTTTTGTCCGTCTTAAATTATGGGTGTGCTATTTATGGTACAGCTTCCCAGACCACGCTCAAAACCTTGGATCCTGTCCATCATCTTGGTATCAGGCTTTGCACTGGAGCTTTTAAGTCGTCTCGCATTACGAGCCTTCTCGTAGAAAGTGGCCAGCTTCCTCTCCCCCTCCATCGAGAGCGTGTAATTATGAATTCTTCTCTGCAGTTGCTGTCTACTGAGTCACCTGCGAGCAACTTGTTTGACCAGGTGGGTGAGGATGACTTCCCTTTAGCATTGTTACCGTCTTTTCCGGTTTTGGCCCACAGACTCTTTACGCACCATGATTTACCCATGCCCCTTCTGCAGGCGGCTGACCCCTCCATCCCGTATTGGCTTTTATCATCACCTATGGTTTGTACATTCCTTGCTCAAGGTTCTAAGTCCTCGCTCCCTGCTGTTCAGAGGTGTGTCGCCCTTCAGCATATGCTAAGTCATGCCCCTGCCCGTGTCATATATACTGATGGGTCTAAGAGGGATGGGAAAGTTTGTTGTGCTGCAGTTTCAGAGGCTTCCGTATTTAGCTTGGCTTTATCCCCATATTCATCTGTTTTTACTGCTGAATTGCGTGCATTGTTGGGGGCGGTTGATATGGTCCCTTCCTTTCCAGTCAACACCCCTCGGGTGGTTATTTATAGTGACTGCCTGAGTGCCCTTATGGCGTTACAAGATCTTTCTACGAGAGATCCACTTATTTCCACTATTCTCCGCCGAATACATGACCTTTCCTTGGCCAATTGGGAAATCCAGTTTTGCTGAGTTCCTGCACATGTGGGCATTGCGGGTAATGAGAGAGCAGATAGACTCGCTAAAACAGCCTGTATCGGTCCAGGAGCGGGTCCTCTCTTGCGCCTGTCTGACATGAAAGCCGTAGTTCGAGAAATCATCTATCGTGCATGGCAACATGAGTGGTCTTCACAGCCCCTTACCATCCATCTTCGTGCTATCAAGGATGCGGTTTCCGTGTGGCCTTCCTCTTTTCAGGACAGGCGCAGGGACCAAGTCGTACTCACTCGTCTCCGAATTAGTCATACCCGCTACACACATGGACACTTAATGGCCACTCCACATGCTCCTCCCCCGTGGTGCGCTACTTGTGACACAAGCATTACTGTGCGGCACTTTCTCGTCGAATGCCCACTATATGGTCGACAGCGACAGCGTTACTTTTCTCAGCCTTCTCTTCAGTCTATCCTGTCTGACACTCCTTCCTTTGATATTGCCAACTTATTTGCTTTCCTTAAAGAAATTAACATCTTTCATCTGATCTTATACTTTCTTCTAGTCATATTTTATTGTCTTTTTTAATGTTGTTTCTTTTCTTTCTTTTTAGGATGAACAAGTGTTATTGATTTTACCCCTATTTTTTAAATTCTTTTACCCATTTCCACTTTTAGCCTCTCCCCAGTCTTATGAGGGCTTTTGCCCAGTAGGCTGTAGACAAATAGTTTTTATTATTATTATTATTATAGTCGGTTTCTTTTCAACTGACGGTAAAAAAAATAAAAGTTCCCATCAGGATTTCTCAGTTATTTTGAAGATTTTGTAGTGAAATGTGGTGCTAATTATATAAACTTGGACTTAACCCCTTCACCCCCATAACTTTCATTCTGGCTAAAGATAGACGATTTTATACAGTTTCAAGACGACCTATGTTATTCAGATGGTTTATTGAGATCGTATTTAGCCATATGAGTCCTAGAGGTAGATTATATACTAAAGAAAATCGTATATTGGTAACCAGAATATGATGAAAATTATGTCATGGTGGTGAAGGGGTTAATATGATGCAGAGACATAATTTCATATTTTTCCATTAAGTATCGAGAAATGGGATTCAATACCGTCAGATGAAATGAAACTGAGTATACCGTATATACCGGCGTATAAAGAAACATTTCTAAGCCTTAAATAAACCCTGCAAAACCATGGGTGGTCTTGTACAAAGAATATAATTTCAATGCAAGTGAATTTGGAGCGCCGAGATTCATCAGCTGATTTTCCGAGTGACCAAAATCGACGAAATACGATAATTTAATCATAAGTACTTAATCATAAGTACTTTAATCATACTTACCTAATTAATTCTTCATAATATTTCATAATAAACTTATATAACACGAGTTATAAGTTCAAACTATGGTTCAAATTAAAAGTCAGTGTACCGGAACCATTACCGAAACACGTGTTGTGTGTGTTATTGTTGTGTGGCTATGTCGAGTGTGTATGTGAGGCATAGTTATTTCAAATGGCCCTGTCTAAGCTGTATTTAAGGGAACGTTCGAATGGGGCGAACGTCTTAAAATTTCAAAAGGAATGGTGCTAAACATGACGGAGAAAGGGGTTTAGAATAAAATCCTTCAAGTGGAAATCTCCCCTTAAATCGACAAATGATAACTCGAATTAGAGGAAACAAACTATCATAATAGTGACAGTGTTAATTTAATAGTTACTTCTACTTAACCCTTTGAAGATTAGGACGCATTTTGACAGTATATTCTGACTACCTTTAGAAGATTTTATCCAGCTTTGGAATGATCTGTGGAACTAGAAGGGTAAAGAGTATCTCCATTAACCCTCTGACCTCCATCTACACTTCCTAATCTGAATACAATAGTCTTATAATTGCAAGGAAACAAAAAATAAATCCATAATTGTATCTTGAGTGGGAATACACCTATTCCATAGATGCACAGACACTCAGACATACCCACACAATTATATTTACATTTTGATTCGAGGGCATATGTTTTTTGTAATAGACCTTATGTAAACGAGATTGTGAACTTCGAACGAAAATATAAAACAAAGTTAATGTTCTCTATGGGACTGTTAATTGTTCAGAATAATTCGTCAGTGTATCATTGTTGTTCTCCCAAGTATTGTTCAGATATTCCGGGATAAGGTTTGTACACATTGATCCATAGATACAGTCACACACACACACACACACACACACAATGTCCAATGTCCATATTTCGCCTTTTCACACACACACACACACACACTCACTACAGCACACATACATGCACAGTTGCACACACACTCTACAACACACACACACACACAGAATGTCCAGCTTTCCACATTTCGCCTTTTCACACACACAAACACACACACACACACAGCCCGTAGCCTAGTGGTAGAGCTATCGTCTCACACACGAGGGGCCGGGGGTTCAATCCCCGGCCGGGCGGAGACAAATTGGGCTTGTCTCCTTTCATGTGTTAGCCTCAGTTCACCTAGCTGTAAATAGGTACCTGGAATAAGTGGACGACGTTGTGACGTCCCATCTGGGGTTGGCAAAAATGGTACAAGGCGAGATGGGTATCATATGGTTCACCTAAGCTGATGGCTACCTAAGCCTTCGAGCGAGACGGTACCGTCTATAGTGAGAATTGTACCATACAGATTCACCCTAAGCCTTCGTTTCCGATGTCGCCAATTGGCTAAAAATACAGACTTCACACACATCCACAGCCATTCCAACGATACATATAACACCTACACATATAGGAGGCGGGAAATAACGAGCATGCTCACTCCCGCAATACAACTAGAGTAAGTACAACTAGAGTAAGTACACACACATGGCATTCACCATATTCGCCATAAGTCGCACAACCTCCGCGGTTTTATCTCATTATATCCAACAATCGCCGTGCATTCGCTATTTTCGCCATCATCGTTCGCCACTTTCGCCATGAATCGCCCTCAATTGTCGCACACCATTCGTCATTTTCGCCAAAAAATTCGCCATATTCGCACTTTGGTCGTACTTCCGTCGCACTGCAATTGAGGAAATTCGCCTTTTTCGCTTTCATTCGCTTCTGAAAAAACCCTATTCGCCGCGAATTTTGGGACATAGAAAAAAAAACACGGTCGCACGGCGTTCGCCATCGAAAAGTCGCACAGTGGGATACCCCCTTTATATGTTACCCTTTACTCCTTCTGTGCATGTGTTGTATGATTTTGACTTCTCCAGTTAAGTAGAACCTACCAAATTCCAATATAAACACGGTAAAAACCCTGGCATAACAATAGGTACTCATGATACGTCATGAGTACTTGACGTAACTTTTTCATCCCTCAAAACACAAAAATCTATCTATCAATATGCTCAGGCCCAATCCCCACTTTTCCTATTTTTTATTTTTATTTTCCTCTATTGTATTATTTTTTATTTATTTGTATTTTCTTGGGGGTGGCCGATTCAAGACAGAGCAAGAACAGGAAAACACAAAACACAAGACAAAACAACGAACAAACACAGACAAATCACAAAATTCACACACATTTAGGTCACCCAGGAGAATACCCAGAGACCAGGGTCACCAAGGTCGCTCCAGCACTCCCCCGACCCCCGACCACCCGTAGAGGCTCCGATCTCGGCAGGCAGACATGCAGCGGAGCCAAAGCCACAAGCCCGCCCACCACACTTCCAGGCGCACCCTTCATATTAATCGTCTCCCCGGGCCAGGCGCCTGATGGACTATTATCTAGTCCAACTTTCGTCCAACCCCTTCCCCCAAATGACCACGTGTTCACTCAACTATTCACGAGCATTCTCCATTCATTCCTGTTTATTACCACTTCCTTTGCCTGATCTATAGTCATTCCTCTATCATCCAAAGCTTGTCTTACACAGTCTCTCCATCTCAATGGGGGTCTTCCTGCCCTTCTATCTCCCCTTGTATCTGACTCATATATTCTCTTTGTAAACCTTTCATCTCCCATTCGTTCAACATGACCGTACCAGCTCAGCACCCTTCTGTCCACTCTGGCTGACAAATGTTCCTGCTGCCCCACTCTCCTACGTATCTCTTCATTCCTCAATCCGTCTCTACGGGTAACTCCACACATACTCCTCAAGCAGCTCATCTCCATCACATCCAGCTTTCTTCTCTCCTTTTTCTTCAGAGCCCATGTTTCATCCCCATACATCACTGTTGGCACAACAATTCCTTGATACATTGCACTTTTTACTTTCATTCCGAGATTTCTCGTCTTCCACATACTTCCCATTGCTCCAAAAACCTTCCTTCCTTCACACACTCTCTGTTTTACCTCTATTTCCATACCTCCACTCCTGCTTATCGATCCTCCTAGATATTTAAAAAACTCTACTTGTTCCAATATTTCCCCATCCAGCCTCACATCTAGATTCACCCTACGATCACCCCTATTACACACCATTACTTTACATTTATTGACGTCCACCTTCAGTTTCCTCCTACCACAAACCACTCCAAACTCTTTGACTACCCGCTGCATTTCTCCTCAGAATCCGCCACCAACGCTGTGTCATCAGCGAACAGCAACTGATTCAACTCCCAATCTCTACCATTCTTTCCTACTAAACCCAATCCTCTTCCCATAGTTCTCATTTTCACCTCCCTCACCACACCATCCATAAACATATTAAACAGCCATGGTGACAATACACAACCCTGTTGCAAACCTACCTTTACCTCAAACTATAGACTACAGTAGATCTGGACTGGACACTAAAATGGAACTTTGCAGTAAGGGACCCAAAATATGAGATCGAACCCCCAAGTTCGAACCTCGAAACCGCGAAAATATCACATTTTCGCGGTTTCGAGGTTCGAACTTGGGGGTTCGTTTTCCGATTTTGGCTCCCTTACTGCAAAGTTCCATTTTCATGTCCAGTCCAGATCTACTGTAGTCTATGCTCAAACCATTCACTCAACTCGCCATTTCCTACTCTAACACATGCTCTGCTCCCTTCATAAAAACTCTTAACTGCTTCCAACAAATTTCCTCCAATTTCATAAATCCTTAACACCTTCCACATTGCTTCACGATCCACACGATCATACGCTTTTTCCAAATCCATAAAAGCCCATAATATCTCCTTATGCTCTGAGTAAGTGAGATATGCCCTTTAGAGTTTCATGGCTCCAGTAATATTAGGATGATATCATTTGTTATGATGGCTTGTATAAAAACTTTCACAAGTGGTGATTTTTATGGTGACTTTGGTGTTGCTTTTCCATAAGATACACTATGTGTTTAACTTTGTCACTGATTGAAAGGTAACCCACTTAAACACTTTAATTTAAAACTACAATCAGCATCATGTAATTGTATTTACCTGGCAATGGTGGCTGATCTAGGGAAGGCATCGTAGTCCGCATAAGGTCGCCTGGAGGAGTAGTCGACGGGGATGACGGTGATGTAGCTCTGTCCGGCGTCCGTCTGGTGACCCCCCAGACCACCTGTGTCCTCTTCTTCAAACCCGTACTCCGACATCTTTCCCAGGGGCATCGGCTGAAGGAAAATGGGGTCTGGGTTAACTTACTTTATCCATATTATAGGACGCTTGCTTTAATGGTATTCTAGTTATTACTATAGTCCATGGGCCAAGGTGAAAAGCGACCATTGGAGAGGGATTTAGATATAATCATTATCTACATGACATTTCTCTTATTGTTTTAGAGCTGTTATTTCCATATGTTAACCTTGGTCAAGTAGTTCCCTATCATATATCCACCGTTTATTGGGGATTTTGCTGAAAGTTTGACCCTCTTGGATGGTACTGATTCATGTGACTTCAGGATCTGGTCCATCGACTAATATACAATTTTAATATACTTAGAAAGAGTTAATGAGAGTCAGAGGGGTAATAGAAAGAGTTAATGAGAGTCAGAGGGGTAATAGAAAGAGTTAATGAGAGTCAGAGGGGTAATAGAAAGAGTTAATGAGAGTCAGAGGGGTAATAGAAAGAGTTAATGAGAGTCAGAGGGGTAATAGAAAGAGTTAATGAGAGTCAGAGGGGTAATAGAAAGAGTTAATGAGAGTCAGAGGGGTAATAGAAAGAGTTAATGAGAGTCAGAGGGGTAATAGAAAGAGTTAATGAGAGTCAGAGGGGTAATAGAAAGAGTTAATGAGAGTCAGAGGGGTAATAGAAAGAGTTAATGAGAGTCAGAGGGGTAATAGAAAGAGTTAATGAGAGTCAGAGGGGTAATAGAAAGAGTTAATGAGAGTCAGAGGGGTAATAGAAAGAGTTAATGAGAGTCAGAGGGGTAATAGAAATTGTAACCATTTGATTGTTAGAGGCTCTTCTTCAGTGTATAAAATTGTCTAATGATTGCCAGAATAAGAGGAAGAGAGAGGTCTAAATACTGAGAGGGTTAAGTGCAAGATCAGATATAGCATATTCGACGTTAGAATCTGGAAGACGATACAATTAAGGTTTGGAGGACAATAGCTTCTTGAATAGCTGTTAGATTAGACATGGTGAATATTGCAATCGTCGTTAGCGAAACAGGCAGATTATGGAGGAAAGCACATGTTAGGTCTGGAGGACAATTAATTATACTTTATTAAATAGGCTATAAGACCAGACATGGAGAAAAGTGTATTTAACTTTTCATGTAAGATAACATTTCAGGAACAGAATATCTTAGGTTTGGAGGATAACACATTCTAAGTTATCTATTATGTCAGATATGGAGGAGAACAGACTATAGTCCATTCAGTATAGGTAGGCCAACACTTGTAACTCAAAATGGGTTAGAGCAAATAGGCCCTTAAATTCCCACACTTTTCCCTGGCTGACTCTTCCTAAATGGTGGATATATTAGCTTGATTACTCTAGTTGTAATTGAGTTACAGAGGTTTGGGGGTTATGATTTTTGGCCTACTGATTTTGAATGAACTATAGCCTACACGTTAACGAAGATATCAGATTAAAAAGGACATCACACTTTAGGTATGGGGGACAATATATTCTAGCTTAGCTATAAGATCATACATGGAATACAAACCTATAATATAACATTATAACCATACTTGGATAAGAAGATATACTGTACATGCCTGGTCTACATAACATTATAACCATACTTGGATAAGAAGATATACTGTACATGCCTGGTCTACATAACATTATAACCATACTTGGATAAGAAGATATACTGTACATGCCTGGTCTACATAAATGCAAAATGTACATGCACAGAGACAGACGTATGTGTGTATATATATATGTAACAATGAGAGAAAAGAAAATTGTAAAAAGAGCAAAGGAAAATAATAATTGACAGTCGAAAATTACAAGAACAAGAAGGGAGTAGAGAGTCAAATTAAAGCACAATGAGAGAGAGAGAGAGACTGAGTGAGAGTGAGAGAGAGACAGAGAGAGAGAGAGAGAGAGAAAGTTAGAGAGAGAGCGAGAGAGATCATTGAGGGGATTATACTAGATGATGAACACTCAACTCCTGACAATAATCTCTTTATCTGAGTTTACAAAAAACAAGTATTCTTAATCCGTATACGATGAATTTTTTTTTTTTTTATTCTGGTTAACAGTACACGATTGTATTCAGATTAGTAAGGCATTTTGGAAATCAGGGAATTAATTGAGATCAACTTTATCCCTTGTTTCCTATTGAGCCTGCCAAAACTGAGCAACATTGTATAATGTTAGCCAGAACAAAATAAGAAACCTTCATCGTATAATAAGAGTTAAAGGTAAATTACACAAAGATGATAAAAAAGTGAGATAAGTTATCTAGCAGAACGTTAAATGCTCTAGTAATACACCATTATCGGGAATATCCTTAAATTTGCCCCTAACATTTAAAATAAATCGGGTCAAGTTAAAGGAAAATTTCTGTTGCCTGACAACTATCGAAGTCTGTGACGTCATCACAATACTGGAAGGCGCGAAATTTGCAAGACAGTCAACTATCAGACGCCGCCAGATGATTTTTTTTTTGAATATTTGTTTTCTTTACTGACGTAAATTTACTTTATTATACACAAACCTGAGCATCCTTAATATGTTTCGAAGCATTCAAAATATACACCTTACTAGGTATGCAGCTTATGTAATTCACCTTTAAGGTCATATACTAAAATACAAGTAATAGGCCTACTGTAAATTAAATTATATATTAATCATGTTCCAAATATATAGTTTCAAGATTATTACGGTATATATGAATGATAAAATAATAAACTAAAGATTAATAATATGAGAATCCATATCAAATCTAAGATCAAAACCCAAACTAGTTAATTCAATATAATTTGTCACAAGAGAACATTAGTATCGGAATCTACTAAGGCATCTGTTGTAAGTTAGCACATGTCTTGGGAGGGGATATCTATCTATCTATCTATCTATTGCCTGACGCCGTGATCCCCGAAGGGGTGGCCACGAACGAACCGCCCCCATGCACCTCTGTCCCCAGTCAGTCGACGCCCCTCCCCCCAACCAGCACCGCCTTCGTTCATGTAGTTCCTCACTCCATCCTTCCACCTCATATTCGGTCTACCTCTCCCCCTCTGTCCCTCCACCTCGCTCTCGTACACCCTCTTAGTCATTCTCTCGCTTTCCATACGCTCCATATGGCCGAACCATCTCAAGTTGTTCCTTTTCACACTTTCCAGCACATCTACCTCCACACCACACCTCCTTCTTACTTCCTCATTAGTCTGTCTATCCCTCCATGTAACTCCGCACGCACTCCTTAAGTAATTCATTTCCACTGCTCTCACTCTTGGTCTGAGTCTCTCAACCAACGTCCATGCTTCGCTTCCGTAAGTCAGTGTCGGGATTACCACACTGTCATGCAAGGACTTCTTCACTTCCATACTGACCACCCTATTTCTTGTTACTGCTTTTAGCGTTCCTACAACCCTCTTCCCCTGTTGTACCCTCTCCCGCACCTCTTCATCCATAGTCCCATCTTTACTCAACACACTGCCCAGATACATAAAAGAGTTGACGATCTCCATAGCCTGACCGTTCAGCTTCACCTCACACTCTGTGACTTCACCCCTTTCGAAGACCATAACCTTGCTCTTCCCCGTATTTACCTTCAAATTCCGTTTTTCGCACACTGTTCCAAACTCATTTACCAGACGGAGGGGATATGTGTTACCTTATTGTACTCAACTTCATCATAATTATACAAAATTCAAGATATCGCCACTAATACACCTGAAAATATATTTTGTCCCAGTACTGGTGTGTTTAGTATTCCATTTTCATGATTCCGAGACTAATATTCCCCGGTAGAGTACCCCCGTGACTCGGACTTATGCTCATGTCACATTACCTCGCTTGTTAAGGGGACACTGACTACTTTTTTGGTCTATAAATTCATTCATTCATAAATTCTTAGTTTCGCTAGACATCCCTCAAACTTAGAAAAACATCCCCTAGACCCCCCTCAAGATAAATTTGTACATTTTTCGGTAGAAAAAAAATCCCGACCGAAGGCCGGTTCCTCTTACAATTACACCTAATCGACACCTAAATGGCACAAAAGGTCTTAATATTGGCAAAGAAATGGGGCAAAAGGTCTGAAAATTGCCAAACTAATGGGGCGAATGTCTTGAAATCTTATAACTAATAGGGCTAAACATGTGGGAGGAGGAGGACTCGAAAAAACAACAGCCTCCCCTTAACTAATTGTATAGGAGTCTGGTGTCGGCTATATTACATGATAGTATTTGGAGGAATAAATGTGATTTATTGTTGTGCTACATATAGTATGAATAATACAAATTATGAGTTACAAGATGCAAAATACTTACATACTAAAGGTCGAAATGATTTAAAAATAGACATCAGCTGAGAATGCTTTTGACATCAATACATACATCGCTGTGACGCCAGTTTAAAAGCCACTATCACACGAACACTCGAGCGGATGATGCATTGTATATAGTGAAATATTATTGTGTGTGTTACCTAGCCTCCTTTACTTCTATTATAACGATATTTTGAATCTTGCTGTTGATAATCATTAATAATCATATCAAATACAAAATTGAATTAAGCAATTCCCAGAAAATAATAAGAGATAGTTTATTCCAGACTCCTACACAATTTGCCAATTAACTCGCTAGAGTACCACGTCGCCCAATAACAACTATAGGCCTAGGTAGGGACGTACTAAGCCAATCCACTGATGCCAGAGCCGCGCTGGGAATGATTCAGACAACAGGCTTAAGTCGTCAATATTAATGTTGCTACTGGTGTTACTGTTGAAGCTGCTGCTCCGCCTGCTGCTGGTGTCATTGCTGCGTCTGCTCAACCTGCTCAACATACTGCCGCAGAAGGACCCGTTCATGCTGCTGGAGTCCTCGTCCATCTTTACGGTCCCGGATTTAGGGATTTATTCTCCAATTGGCTTAGCTTCATTTATGATATGCCGGTGTTGTTGCTAACATGGCTTAATTAAAGTGTCTATCAAAATAAATACCTAAAAACGCTGTCATAATCCGTAGATTTGTCAATATACATAATACCAAGCTTTATTATTAAATGTGAGCAAAAAGCGTTAAATCACTGTAAATATTCGCAAAACTAACAGTAAAATGCCACGAATAGCCTCGTTTGATACCCAAATACCACGAATAGCCTCCTTCGATACCCAAATACCACGAATAGCCTCGTTCGATACCCAAATACCACGAATAGCCTCGTTCGATACCCAAATCTTGTATTATGATTTCTGTCCTATATTTTGTCATCAACGTGGCTTTGTGGCATTTATTGAATTGTAAATAACTATCAAAGTTTACGGTTAATTAAATTAGTGACCATGCACGTATTTGGCAACAGTGCTCAATGTTTTTTTTATGAGTAAAATAGGTTCTGTATGAGTCCTTGCTATAACCTATTTGAGAAAACAAAAATATATGAATATTAAAGTAAGTGCGATATTTTATCTGATGGTATATCTTTCACATTGTCTGAGCATCTTCTCACCTTCGTAGCACACATCAAATGCCATTTGGTCTTAGCCTCTGCTAAAATTATTGCTGAATTTTAGAGAACCTTTAAGACTGAAACCAATTATCGACGAAGATGACCACATAGTCACTCGTGTTCCCCTTGTTTATAATACCGATCATGTCTACACTGAATTATATCGCCTGCGTGTCAGCTAGGTTAAAACATAAAATGTAAAACTAATATTTATGTTTGAGTGAACTCCAACACTATGACTGCAAACACTAACAATACTATGGCCACCATATACTGTACACTAAAATGTGACGAGGACGAGGAGACACATGGAAACAGCAGAGGAAGGCAAAAGAAGATAAGAAGAGAGAGGCGAGAATTGCCGCAATGCAACAACGGCCTGAGTTCCCTCCTACCCGAGGCCCCTCTAACACCAAAGCAGCCAGCACAGAAAGCACTCGCTCATTGAAGGGCTTCACATCTTGCCCTTAATGAGCTCCAATACCTGGCTGCCCTTCTTCCATCCATAATAACTCCCAGTGACAACTCAACCATGGCTGTGCCCATTTCAGCTAAAATCACTATGTATGTACACTTGCACAGAGTATGTATGTGTGTGTACTGTGTATAATTATGCGCAATTATTATTATTTCTTATTTATTCATATAATATGTACTGTATATTCATGTACATCTCTTGTTCCTCCTTGTTTCTTTGATGACGGCTATTCTGGTGTTGGCCAAGGCTCAAGGGCCCCATGGTTTCCCAACCCCGTCATCTCACCATATAATTATATACAGTATATACAGGTATACAGTATATATATATACCGTGTATATTGCAAAATACTGTATATATAATACATATATATATATATATATATATATATATATATATATATATATATATATATATATATATATACTGTATACAGTATATATACTGTATATATATATATATATATATATAATATATATATATATATATATATATATATATATATATATATATGTATATATATATATATTAAGTATATATCACAAATACACGTGAGCCACTAAATGTTTCTAATCTCTCAGTGGGGTTCGAACCGCCGACCGTCAGGACGATAGCCAGCTCTTTAATCAACTACACCACGGTAGACTTGGTCATCCTTCTTTCGGGACTTCGGTGAGACTTTTTCTATTGCACTAGACATATCGAAAGCCTTCGAAAGAGTCTGGCACAAATCTTTAATTTCTAAACTACCCTCCTTCGGTTTCTATCCCTCCATCTGTGCCTTTGTCTCTAATTTCCTTTCCGGCCGTTCCATAGCCACGGTTGTTGACGGCCATTGTTCACTTCCTCACCCTATAAACTCCGGTGTTCCTCAGGGCTCTGTCCTATCTCCTATTCTCTTTCTAATTTTTATAAATGATCTCCTTAACTGTACCTTAATTCCCATCCATTCACGCAGACGACTCAACCTTACACTACTCCATTAGTTTTACAGAACGCCCCAGCCAGCAATCCCTTAACGACAAACGTAATGAAGCCATAGAACTCTTAAATTCTGATCTAAATACTATCTCCAATTGGGGCAGAGAAAACCTTGTTACCTTTAATGCTTCCATAACCCAATTCTCCATATATCTACCCGTCAGGATCTCCCAGCGGACTATCCCTTATTCTTCAACAATACAAAAATCAACCCTTCATCTTCTCTCAATATTCTTGGTGTCTCTTTTTCTTCTTCTCTCATTTGGAAGGACCATATTACCAGTCTTGCTAAGGCAGCCTCCCAGAAGCTGGGTGTGCTCAACCGCCTTAGGGGGTTCTTTTCCCCTGCACAGCTTCTTGCTCTGTACAGGGGCATAGTGCATCCTTGTATTGAGTATTGTTCACATTTGTGGGGAGGTTCCTCTCACACCACTCTCCTAGACAAAGTTGAAAGGAAGGCCTTTCGTATCATTAACTCCCGTCCACTCACGAACTCTCTGCAATCTCTCTCTCTCCGCCGCAATGTTGCATCTCTCTCGCTATTCTATCGCTACTATAATAATCAGTGTTCCTCAGAGCTTTCCCAGTGCATACCACCTCCTTTACGTAGGGCACGTGGTACCCGTCTTGCAACTCAATTCCACCCCTACTCTGTGCAACTCTCCAACCCAAGAGTGAAACGTTACTCTCAAACTTTCTTCTACTCAACAGCTGAGCTCTGGAACTCTCTCCCAGAATCAGTCTTTCCCTCTTCCTATGATTTAAATTGCTTCAAACTCTGTGTGTCCAGGCATTTTGGCTCGAACGTCCCTTGATTTTGGCCCTGTCACTCTTTCAACTATGGGGGAGGCACTCGCTATAGGCAGTTCTGACTTTTGCCTCCCTCAATCACATAGAAAAAAAAAAAAAAAAAAAAGACTGCCGTGGTGTAGTTGATTAAAGCGCTGGCTATCGTCCTGACGGTCGGCGGTTCGAACCCCACTGAGAGATTAGAAATATATATATATATATATATATATATATATATATATATATATATATATTGCAATTCTCTTGCCCTAACGTAGGTTGTAAACTTCGAAACATGAACTACATTGGTATGACAACAACAACACTATGCAGACGACTCACTATGCACCTACAATCTAGCTCAATCAAAGATCATATGATACAACAACACAAATCTACCCTCAGTTGGAAAGAATTAACAGATCACACAAAGATTATAAAGTATTGCCATGACACTACACGACTCCAAATAACAGAAGCCTTACTAATCCGAGACAAAAAACCGACACTAATCAACCAAACCACAGGCCAAGATCGAGTACTGACTCTTTTTAATCAAAATACACGAACAACACATATGCAACGCTATACCAAGACAATGAACACTTATCAATTATGTAAGATTATGTACGACAGGGTGGGTAAGAGGTATCCTCACCAGGATTCGAACCCACTCACTCCAGGTATATTTGGGAGAGTCGGGCACCGTAACCACTCGGCCATAAGCGGATAAAAGGAAAGCAACCTTAGTTCACTTAACCGAGTTGGCGGGGGGGGGGGGGGGGGGCGTAAAAATAGTCATGGTCGAAGTCTAATAAACTCACCGCGTGTTCGAAGGCATAGTCCTCCACGAGACTAAAAATCTGGTTCTTCAAATAAGAACTAAGGTTGCTTTCCTTTTATCCGCTCATGGCCGAGTGGTTACGGTGCCCGACTCTCCCAAATATACCTGGAGTGAGTGGGTTCGAATCCTGGTGAGGATACCTCTTACCCACCAATGAACACTCCCAACAACCACACGCACACGCACTCACACAGAGAGCCCTCCATACAATCTAAGACATCAGTCACATTTGAGCTAGCAATCAACTCATAAGTCCTGATAATAAACCCTGGTGTATTTTAGTGACATGTGTACAATCTTATTTAAACTCTGACCCAGTGTTATACAACTAGTGTGTTTTTTTTAAATTAAATTAGCGTAGTTCGTTATGTAAGTGATATTTATATATTTATTTTAATGCTTGAGAACACTCACTTGTTCTTTTAAACAAATGTTAACTATTGTACTTCATATTTGGAAGAAACATATATTAATTTATATTTATTACTATTACAGATATAAATTTACTGAAAATGTGCAAAGAAAGCACGAAACGTTTAGTGAATAAATAATAGGACAAATAAATGCAATTTGACGTATTATTCAACACCTAATTGAAAATATACCGGTATAATCATTAAATTTGGAAACTTAATATATCATTTGAATGATGAAATCAAACATACAGTGAGAAATATTGAAAACAAAAGTGAAAAGTTAATAAAAAAAACATGTGTTTTGGTCTTTAATAATGTGTTCCTTAATAATAAACACATACTGCCCACTTATACATATATATATATATATATATATATATATATATATATATATATATATTATGTACCGGTATTCAATATACATGCACAAAACAGTGTCAAGGCAGTTCATACACTCATATAGACAGAACATGGTGGTGTTGTAATGATGGACAGTGTTGTATGGTCGTGGTGGTGGTGGTGGTGTTGTAATGATGGACAGTATTGTATGGTCGTGGTGGTGGTGGTGGTGTTGTAATGATGGACAGTGTTGTATGGTAGTGGTGGTGGTGGTGTTGTAATGATGGACAGTATTGTATGGTCGTGGTGGTGGTGGTGGTGTTGTAATGATGGACAGTGTTGTATGGTAGTGGTGGTGGTGGTGTTGTAATGATGGACAGTATTGTATGGGGGTGGTGGTGTTGTAATGATGGACAGTGTTGTATGGTAGTGGTGGTGGTGGTGTTGTAATGATGGACAGTATTGTATGGTCGTGGTGGTGGTGGTGGTGTTGTAATGATGGACAGTGTTGTATGGTAGTGGTGTGGTGGTGTTGTAGTGGTGATTTATGGTAGTGGTGTGGTGGTGTTGTAATGATGGACAGTATTGTATGGTCGTGGTGGTGGTGGTGGTGTTGTAATGATGGACAGTATTGTATGGTCGTGGTGGTGGTGGTGGTGTTGTAATGATGGACAGTGTTGTATGGTAGTGGTGGTGGTGGTGTTGTAATGATGGACAGTATTGTATGGTCGTGGTGGTGGTGGTGGTGGTGGTGTTGTAATGATGGACAGTATTGTATGGTCGTGGTGGTGGTGGTGGTGTTGTAATAATGGACAGTGTTGTATGGTAGTGGTGGTGGTGGTGGTGTTGTAATGATGGACAGTGTTGTATGGTCGTGGTGGTGGTGGTGGTTTGTAATGATGGACAGTATTGAATGGTGGTGGTGGTGGTGTTGTAATGATGGACAGCATTGTATGGTAGTGGTGGTGGTGGTGTTGTAATAATGGACAGTGTTGTATGGTGGTGGTGGTGGTGGTGTTGTAATGATGGACAGTATTGTATGGTGGTGGTGGTGGTGTTGTAATGATGGACAGTGTTGTATGGTAGTGGTGGTGGTGGTGGTGTTGTAATGATGGACAGTATTGTATGGTGGTGGTGGTGTTGGTGTTGTAATAATGGACAGTATTGTATGGTAGTGGTGGTGGTGGTGGTGTTGTAATGATGGACAGTGTTGTATGGTAGTGGTGGTGGTGGTGGTGTTGTAATGATGGACAGTGTTGTATGGTAGTGGTGGTGGTGGTGTTGTAATGATGGACAGTGTTGTATGGTGGTGGTGGTGGTGGTGTTGTAATAATGGACAGTATTGTATGGTAGTGGTGGTGGTGTAATGATGGACAGTATTGTATGGTGGTGGTGGTGTTGTAATGATGGACAGTATTGTATGGTGGTGGTGGTGGTGGTGTTGTAATAATGGACAGTGTTGTATGGTAGTGGTGGTGGTGGTGGTGTTGTAATAATGGACAGTATTGTATGGTGGTGGTGTTGTAATAATGGACAGTATTGTATGGTAGTGGTGGTGTTGTAATAATGGCGTATATGGTGGTGGTGTAATGATGGACAGTATTGTATGGTAGTGGTGGTGTTGTAATGATGGACAGTATTGTATGGTGGTGGTGGTGGTGGTGTTGTAATAATGGACAGTGTTGTATGGTAGTGGTGGTGGTGGTGTTGTTGTAAGATGGACAGTGTTGTGGTGGTGGTGGTGGTGTTGTAATGATGGACAGTGTTGTATGGTGGTGGTGGTGGTGGTGTTGTAATAATGGACAGCGTTGTATGGTGGTGGTGGTGGTGTTGTAATGGACAGTGTTGTATGGTAGTGGTGGTGGTGGTGTTGT